>OY755040.1:81094540-81326620 GCA_963576565.1 Aspidapion aeneum
ATAAAAATACTGGTTCTAATAAAAAACGAAATAAGAAGTTTACACCTCTAAAAAAAAAATTCTAAATATATTCCAAAATATTCAAAAATTGACCGCGAACATGGAAAAGTCACTGGCTCAAAATATAGGTCTTTTAAGCAAAAATCACACACACATAAAAAATACTCTGCCAATATATGAGCACCTAAGCTTTAGGTACTAGAGTTATAGTGTACGTGTGAGCTAATATAACTAAAACCTAAAATATATTTTATTCAATTCCAGACTCAATTACCTTTCGTTTGATACCACACAAGCCATGTCTTGACTTAAACTCTAATTTTTGAAATCTACCCCCACCCTTTTTCTAAAACAAACCAAAGTGTATTTTGTTTAACTCCAGAAGAAAGAAATTTCGTTTGATATCACACACGCCGTATTTTCACTTAAACTCTATTTTTTTAAATTTACCCCCACCCTTTTTTTAATATAATCTAAAATGTATTTTATTTAACTCCAGACTCAATTACATTTCGTTTGTACACACACGCCATATTTTCACATAAACTCTAATTTTTGAAATCTACCACCACCCTTTATTTCCTTCTCAGGTTCGCCTTCTTTATTATATAGCATTTTTTGTAGTCAAATATATACATTTTGGTAAAATTATTACAACATACAATACAATAAATACGGTTTTGCCCACAAGAGTAGTCTCGCGTGTGGGCTAAGAAAATCGCACTTAAGTAAGTAAATATAAAGATTACCTAATAATAGTCTTAAAGAAAAAGCCCAAAAAAAAGTCACCAAAATAAACTATAAAATTAAGTGTTTAAGGATAGTATTACACTAAAGTAATAAATAAATAATTTCCATGTAAACAAAAAAAAATCCTACTAGTTTAGTTTAGTTTAGTTTAGTTTAGTTTAGTTATATAAATAATATAAAGTTAAAGAAATAATAATAACAAACAAATAAATAAGTACAAAAATACATACTAAACATATACAAAAATATTTTTACAGTATTTGTTAATTTCGTTCATCACGAAGACGATGAATTTCAGTTCTACTAATTTCTGTCGTCAGCATAGATTTAATGGATTTTTTTAATTTTTGAGCTGTCTGCGAGTTTGTGAATAAAACTGAAATCTTTTCAAGCACATTACTGCATAAATATACAAAACTTCTTTGACCTATGGTTTCTTTCATTTGTGGTCTTACAATTGAAGATTGTTTATGTCTAGTATTGTACATATGTTCTATATTTTGGACAGCAATCTTTTTATTAAATATGCAATGATTTGAAAATAAAATTGTTTCAGATCAAAAATATTGCTTTCCAAAAATAATATATCTGTAGGGTATGTTTTGTTCTTCCTATAGATAATTTTAATCAGCCACTTTTGAATCACGTCAATAGTTTTTAAGTAGCTTTTTGTAACTCCCCCCCATGCTATTAATCCGTACGATAAGTGTGATTGTGCTAAAGCGTAGTACAGAATTTTAAGTTGGTTAACAGCGAAAATGTTTTTGTAAAATCTAAACAGTGGCAAAAGGGTTCTTAATTTTTTCATAACATAGTCGACATGATAATTCCATCTTAAGTGACTGTCAATGTAAACTCCGAGGTATTTAAAGTGTGTACACTTTTTTATTTCGACAATTTTTGAGTTGTGAGAAAATGCTAAGAATATACTAAACTTATAGTTCAGACAAGATTCGGGAAAATCCACTTTCTAGAAGCATTTTATATTACTTTTTGCCAACTCTAAATATTGACAGGGGCTGAGGTATTCAAGATGGCGGCCAAAATGGCGGCGGAATTTTAAATTGCCGCTGGAAAGCCCAAATTGTCACAGGTGTACATTTGGAATATATATTTGTATATTTAAAAAATAATAACACATTATTTCTTTTTTAAATGGCTGCAAAAACCTCCAAAAAGCCCCCCAGACCCATTTTCAAATGGGATCATCTCGACCCAAGACCTAGCTTAGGTACCAAATTTCATTCAAATCGGGCAGGTGGTTTTTGGGTTATGCATACAGACAGACAGACAGACGGCGCGACAAAAAAGTTTCAAAATCATCTGAAACGCAAAGATATATAAAAAAACTTGAAATCGGATGAACTTTTTTTTTCTCGAAAAAATTAGGATCACCATAGCTCACACCTCTATTATAGTATACTATCTACTACTATTATAGTATAGTAGTAGTGTGAGCTAATATCGAAGCCATATAGTGGTCGGTTAAATTCAAAAATTTTGGACTGCTTAAATACAAAACCATTTTTTGGCCAAAATTTAAAAGTGTATTGCTGATAGAGAACTAATATATGAAATTAATTTTTTTAAAGTAGAAAAATAAAAAATCAACCGCAAACTTGGAAAAAACATTGTTTTAAAACAACAATTTTTAAAGCGAAACTGAAATGGTTGGTGATTTTTTATTTTGCAGTTAAATTTGGGTTGCCGAATTTTTTTTTAATATATACTGGCTTTTAAGTGATATCAAAAAAATCAACATATAGCTGGTAACTGATAGTATTGAGATGTTTAAAGTTGGGTTTTTGATTTTTTTACAAAATTACCAAGTCATATACTAGAATAGTGTAAGTTCTTAATATAATTTAGAAGCCTGAAATAAATGGAATTAACGCGTTAGTAAGGGTGCTAACTCTATTTTATTTTATTTTTACCAAAACTCAAAAATATTTATAATTTTCGAAAAGAGTGATATTTTAAGCTCTTAATAAATACAAAAAAAAACCGAATTATTTGCTGTAATGGTCAGCCATTCCCCTTAATCCGACCCTAGGTACGGCCATAAGACAAACAAAATAATCCGCTAAATTTAACATTTATTAAAAAACTTCCTATTTTATTTATTTTGTTTTTAAAAATATAGAAACACAAAGATATTGTGTTACATTAAGCTTGTTTAGTACGTAGGTGTTATTATACCTTATACTACAGAAATTTATGACTATATACCTACGTTTTAAAATCGCCCCGGTCTTTTTCGTAGGATAGAAAACGCAGTATCTACCTATAATTTTTTTGTAATTTTGGCTTGTAAAAAATAAAAATAGGGTTAGAACCAAATGCTTCTTTTCTTATAACTTTTAAGCATCAGTATTTTGATAGGCTTGCTTGTATTTGTAGGAGTATCTGTCATAATTGCAGTAAATTTTTTCAAAAAATTAATTTTATGTATAACTTTATATTAAAAATGTAAAATTTTTAAATTGTGGCCAATAAAGTTTAAAAAAGTGGTTATGTATAAATAGTTCAAAATCTTTGAATTTTGCGGATAACGCCCCAGCTTTGTATTTTTAATCCTGCTACAGATTTTTCCTGCAATATTTTTCAAAATTTTTAAAAGCAAACTATAGGCAGACTTAAAAGAAATAAAAAAAGTATGTCAGAGAAAACCTCAACAGAAATTTCTTGATGGAGTTAAAAAATTCAAGTTTGAAAAAAATCACTACTTTGGAAAATTAACTTTTTTTTTTCTTGAAATAAAAAATATTTCTAATAGTTGTGTTAGGCGGACCGAGAGAGACGTGTCTCACATAATTAAAACCGTAATAAAAATATTTTGACTCTTTTCGATTTTGAGTTATTTTGATAGAAGTAAGAAGGGGCAAACTGGCAAGTTAAGGGCACTGAAACTTAGCTTAGATTGGACTACCAACCAATTTTTTTTACTTCTCCTAAGTCAATGTAGAAATTTGCCAATTTTTATGAAAGTCCCGCGAAAATTGACGAAAATGGCGATATTAAAAAAAAAACTGAAAAATATCCAAATATAAACGCTTTTTGCTACTTTGATGGGCGCACCCAAAGCCTAAGATTTTTGTATATATTTTCCACATATTTCATGAATAAACACAAAAAATGGCATGAAATACGACACTATGAGGCATCGGGCCCCCCCAAGACATATTCCTGGGTGCGCTACTGCCACTAAAAAATTTACACCGTTTGAAAACTTGTCTATATTAAAACAAAATATTTCAGGGGACCCAAAATTATACGAAAAATAAGAAATCCCCAGCCGTTCATCTTCAACCATGTAATTTTTATTTAAAAAACCATTATTTTAAACCATTATTTTAAACCAGTACTTTTTCCACGTTTGCGGTAAATTTTTTAATATTTTGAATCATATTTATCTTTTTTTTTAGAAAGTAAATTTTGCATTTAGTTCTCTATTAGAACCACTAAATAGTCTTTTGAGTTTTGTTCAAATAATATTTTAAAAAAGTGATTTGTATAAATAGTCCAAGTCTCTAAATTTTGCGAAAAACGCGACAGCTTGGTATGTGATTCTGCTATAGATTTTTCCTGCATTTTTTTTATAATTTAACAAATGAGGTATAGCCAGACTCAAAAGGAATAAAAAAAGTATGTCAGATAAAATCCGCCTCAGAAATTTCTTGACAGGTAAATTTGTCAAAGTTTTGAATTTGACATTATTTTTCCTGAAATCGATAAATATTTGTAGAACTTGTGGTACATAGGCCCATAAAGATAGGTCTTACCTTATCAAAACTGCAATAAAAAAATAATTGACTTTTTTTGATTTTGAAATATTTTGAAAAAAGTGGAAAGGTGCAAAACAGAAAGTTAAGGGCACTGATACGCAACTTATAGTGAAGTATCAACCACTTTTTTTTAAGTATTTACTTTACTTGAATCGGTCTCCAATCATGCCAATTGTTGTCAAAATCCCCCAAAAATTGACGCCAATGGCGGTTTAATGCCCGACCAGTATACGATTTGAATATCTATTAATAAAAACTGAAAAATATCAACTTTAAACGCTTTTTTGCTACCACTTACCAAGTATATTTTTAAAAAATAATTACACCGCTTAAAAGCTTATCTATGGTAGAACACAGGTTTTCGGGGGACCCAAAATTAAACGTAAAATAAAAAATCCCCAGCCGTTTAACTCCAAAAGTGTAATTTTTGCGTAAAAAAACCGTTATTTTGAACCAATGATTTTTTCATGTTTGCGGTAAATTTTTAATTATTTTGGATTATATTTATAATTCGTTTTTTAAAAAAGTAAATCTACAAATTACTTCTCTATAAGAACCGGTAAAAAGTCTTTTAAGTTTTAGTCAAATAAGATTCTAAAAAATTGTTTTGTATAAGCAGTCTAAAATCTTTGAATTTTGCGAAAAACGCGACAGCTTGGTATTTGTCATTCTGCTACAGATTTTCCCTGCAATGTTTTTTTTAAATTTTAAAAGGTATGATATAGCCAGATTCAAAAGGAAGTAAAAAAAAGTATGTGAGATAAAATCCGCCTCAAAAAGTTTTTGACAGGGTTAAAAAATTCAAGTTTAAAAAAACTTTTGTAAATTTTCAAAGTTTTGACTTAAACATTATTTTTCTTAATATTAAATAAATATTTTTAAAAGTTGCGTTACATAGGCTTATAGAGACGGGTCTTGCCTAACAAATGCTATTAGAAAAAATATTTTAGCTGTTTTGGATTTTGAGATATTGGAAAAAAATTGGGTGGTGCCAATTTTAAATTTAAGGACACTGATACGCAGTTACGAGTAGAGTACCGACCAAAAAAATTTTTTTTTCAATAACCTTGAGTCGATCTTCGAACGTACAAAGTTTGATCAAAATCACCAAAAATTGTGTTTTGCTGCCCGACCATATGGCCCCACGCTGTATAATAGTTTTTGGTAACTAGTATTAAAAATTTTCAATAAAATAAAAACAAAATATAAAATTTAAGTAGGGAGGGGATAATATTTTATTAGGTACTTATATCTAATTTCTTCTAAGATTGTTCTTTAGGGGCTTATTGGATAAACGATAAAAAAATTGTGAAATTACGAAAACCATATTTTTACAGTTTCCCCCTATTTGAGGAGGTTGGAGAGCATTCTTTAAGATTATCTGATTTCGCTGAAAATTGGTATATAATAGTTCTTGATATATAAAATTAAAAATTTTCGTGAAAATTAATTGTATGTATGTATATGAAATTTAAGTGAGGAGGGGGGTAATCTAATCTCCTACTTTCTCTAATTTCTCTTAAAATTGGTGTGTAGGGGCTAATCGGATTAAGGAAGATTTATTTGGTTAGATTTTAAAAACTATGAAGTTGAAAGCTTCTTGCCCCCCCCCCCTCGCGTTTTAGTACGTAGGTCCGATTTTGTCTAAATTTCATGTATGGGTTGTTCTTGAAAAATCGTAACATTGCATGTAATTAATTTGTATATTTAAAACCACTTATTCTTTTGAAATCATAATAAGTGTATAGTTAGTGTACCCAAAGGCTAACATTTTCCAGCAGCAATGAACTCTCCACAAAATATCTCCATGGAAGTAAAACTGTTCACACTATGTGACATGTCACGTGGTGTGATCTGTAATTTTCAAAGTTAATAGATTTGAATAGTACAAAAAAAATTTCGAGATAATAAAATTGATTTTGGTGATTATTAAAGTGGACCAAAACTAAAAAATTTTAATTTCTAAAAAATATTTGCTGATATCAGTTTTTAGTATCTTTACAAAAAAACAAAAAATCCATCTGTAATTAATTTTACTGTCACTGGCGTGGTCAGATGCAGTCACAGGTTTTTTTTAATCTGCCATCACTGCTTAATTTACCCATCTGATTTACCTGAAAACAGGGTAGCACCAATTTAAGGATGTACTGTGAAATGGGTTATATAATTCAGTTTTTGTGAAGTTCTAGTGATGTTAAAATAGATTTAACGTTTTGGCCGAGATAAGTGTCACACGTGTTTCTACAAATATAAGGAGTAAATAGTAAAATATTTACAAAAGTGGAATTTCGTACCCGTGAATTTAAAAATCAAACAAGTTTCGTGGCTAATCGGGCAAAAAGGAGTTTTTTGTTTCCCTTATATTTTTCCGTGGGTAGCCTGAAAGCTTAACCTCACGGGGGTCCAAGATCTAATGGACACCTAATAAGTGTTGACAGTTAACCGTTTCGTCCTTATGGGACTCCTCAGAACACTGCTGGTCAATGTGACAAACCTTGCGAAGGTAATCAGACGGTTTTGTCTCTAATTAAATGTAATTAGTGAGCGAACTATAGCAAGAGGCGCCATCTACCGAGATACGAGAGAAACAAAAAACTAAAAGCAGGCGAAAACACTGCTATACAATGTCGATCAATGAAAAGATCGAATGCAAATAAAAGAAAACAACTATAGTCCGTGACATACGACAGCTCTTTGTCTTTCAGGCCGGATCAATACAGATTGCATTTTTACCCGTCTTCAAGACAGTGAGCGTCAATCAACGGAATTTTTAAGCCAAATAATACTAACAAACGTGGAATTTCGTACCCGTGAATTTAAAAATCAAACAAGTGCTTTTAGTTTTTTGTTTCTCTCGTATCTCGGTAGATGGCGCCTCTTGCTATAGTTCGCTCACTAATTACATTTAATTAGAGACAAAACCGTCTGATTAACTTCGCAAGATTTGTCACATTGACCAGCAGTGTTCTGAGGAGTCCCATAAGGACGAAACGGTTAACTGTCAACACTTATTAGGTGTCCATTAGATCTTGGACCCCCGTGAGGTTAAGCTTTCAGGCTACCCACGGAAAAATATAAGGGAAACAAAAAACTCCCTTTTGCGCGATTAGCCACGAAACTTGTTTGATTTTTAAATTCACGGGTACGAAATTCCAGGTTTGTTAGTATTATTTGGCTTAAAAATTCCGTTGATTGACGCTCACTGTCTTGAAGACGGGTAAAAATGCAATCTGTGTTGATCCGGCCTGAAAGACAAAGAGCTGTCGTAGGTCACGGACTATAGTTGTTTTCTTTTATTTGCCTTCGATCTTTTCATTGATCGACAGTGTATAGCAGTGTTTTCGCCTGCTTTTAGTTTTTTGTTTCTCTCGTATCTCGGTAGATGGCGCCTCTTGCTATAGTTCGCCCACTAATTACATTTAATTAGAGATAAAACCGTCTGATTAACTTCGCAAGATTTGTCACATTGACCAGCAGTGTTCTGAGGAGTCCCATAAGGACGAAACGGTTAACTGTCAACACTTATTAGGTGTCCATTAGATCTTGGACCCCCGTGAGGTTAAGCTTTCAGGCTACCCACGGAAAAATATAAGGGAAACAAAAAACTCCTTTTTGCCCGATTAGCCACGAATCATGTTTAATTAGTAAAATATTTATTTTCAAAACTGTTCCAAGTACCAGAAGAAGCATGGGCGTAGTCAGGGTGAGGCAGGGTGGGGCACTTGCCCCACCCTGGCTTGTCACCTGCCCCATCCTGGCTTTAGCTCATTTAATAATACGAGAATTAAAGGAGAAATAAATATTTGATTGTATATTTTTTTTGATTTTTTGCTCCACCCTGAGTAATAGTGACAGTTTTGCTTTTTTTGTTATTTAGACATTTAGCTAAATGTCACTTGTGTGAACATCACTGGTGTGATCTTTTAGAATGTTTTATTGACAACACATTGGTGACATATTTTATAAGGGTGCCCGTTTATGTACAGTCCACCTGCATTCCTAGACTGTCAGTTGTGTGCACTAGAAACTATCGGACAAACTCGTTAACTAGCACACAAGATAGGGGCTAGGACTGCAGGCAGACTGTGTGTAAATGGGTAGCTTAATTTAAAAAATCAATAGTTTTTAGAAATCAAACGCCGAACATGTGTTATTTGACCTATCCTAGCAATATCATCTTGATGTCTGTCGGTGTGTGTGTATGTCTGTCCTAACACGATAGCTCCTAGGCCGCTGAACCGATTTTCATAAAATGTTTAGGTAAAATAGCGTTCGACACTCTAACGAGCTGATTAGATTTTGGTCAAAATCCAGAAATGCTAAAATTTTAACGGAGCATTACATTAATATGCGGTTTTCGGAATATAGTTGACTACATTTTGTTTAATAAATTTGTGTTATATCGAAAAATTTTGTAGGAGCTTTAGTTTCTGAGATATTTGCAAAAAAACCTGTTTTAAAAGTTGATATATTATGGCTTCTCTTGAAGTGTGCTAATAGGTTAGCTAGGAAGGATCAGATCCGTCATGGATCAATTTATTTTTATTTGGTTGTATCTTTATATATAATAAATATTTTAACTTTTTAAAGTATATTGTCACTGGTGTGATACTGTTGTCACTCGTGTGAACACAAAAACAAAAATAACTCAAAAACTAAAGATTTGTTATCTCGATCACATATCACATTTTTGTATGTTCGACCATAGCAACATATTGTAATCACTTAAAAAGTGGTAAATCAGTTTTTGTTTTTTTGAAAACTATTAACTTAAATGTTACCTTATTTTAAGAACAACCCATATAGGGGTATTTGAGGCCGATGATCAAAAATATTTATCTAGATATATACAGCAAGATAAAAATATACATTTTGGAAAGATATTTAGAAAAATTATACAGGGTGTCCTGTATCTTAGAGGCCATAGTGCAGCACACATCTGTTTTTAAGAGATAGGATTTTTAAAGTTAGAGGAATGGGGAGAAAGGGTTTTACAAAAAAAAAGAAAATCTGTCACAGCCAGCTGATTGCTCAACTAATTGTGATTAAAAAATGTGGTATTCCTTTTTTTGTTAAAATTAGAAGTTGAGGTTCGGTTCAGTTTGGTTCGGTTCCTTAACCTCCAAAAATGTAGAAAAAATTATAATTTTTTAAAAAATAATTCTTGCTTGCTTATTCTTTCAAAAAATATCAATAACATTTTATTATTATGTCCTCGTTTGAGGCTTTTTATTAACAAAAAATATGAAAAAAAACCTTGCGTTCAATATAGCATTTATAAAAGTTTATACCAAAAAAATAGTTTTTTCTAAAAAAAGTAATTTTTTTCAAAATATTTTTTATTTCTTAACTTATTGCTCATGTTCTAATACACGACTTTCATATTTGTACTGCGTTTTTTTAAAAAGTTGTTATCAAAAAAGTTTAAAAAATTGCCAAATTTGATGCTCTGTATCTCGACAAAGAAAGAGTTTTGACCCATGCAGTATAGAAACTTTTTTATCAGACATGACCTCGTCTATCACCTGTTGGCCAATGGCCCCTAAGTTATGGGATTCCCTGTATACATAGGGGCCAAACATCCCGAAGTGTTTAGAAGGTACACACTAAAATATATCTATCTATTTAGCCTTCTTTGATCCATCTTTGGATATAGGCCTTCCTCAATATCTTCCACTCTTCTCTGTCTCTCGCCGTGTTCATCCATCGAGTCCCCGCATATTTTTTCAAATCGTCCGCTCATCTCATTTGGGGTGTTCCCCTACTTCTTTTATTTTGCCAAGGTCTCCAGTTTATAGTACATTTGTTCCATCGATCGTCTTTCTGTCTGATATTATGATCGGCAAATTTCCATTTTAATTTTTGTACCTTTCCTCAAACCTCCCGTCCTTTTGTTTTATTTCTTATCCATTCATTCTTTTTCTCTTTTCTATCTGCTAGCTTTACATGTAACATTTGTATTTCCATTGATCTTTGGGCTTTTGTTACCTTATCCATGTTTGATTTTGTGTGTCCAGGCCTGGGATCCATATGTGAGCACAGGAAGAATACATTGGTAATACACTTTCGTTTTAAGGTACTAAGGGTATTTTTAATTTTTTTAAATGTAGGTTAATTTACCGAATGCTGCCCAGGCCAATCTTACTCGTCTCTTGATTTTAGCCTTTTGCTTTCCTTTTTTTAACTTATTTACTTATTAACTACAGTGTTATCACCGTATTTTCCAGGTGATTTGATATTTTTCATTTTCTTTAATACTCTCTTTATTTCCGCTTGCTTATTTCGGGTTGTAGTTCTGAGTTTATGTTCTTTATTTTTGTTTGGAGTTTCTTTGTGGTTTCTCGCAATGGTTTCCCTTTTGTTTGGAATAATTCTGTAGAGAATAGCTCTGTGATATTTTTAGTTTTTATGCCGTTCATATCCTTTATTTTAATTATTTCATATCAACCTAGAGTCGGTTTTAGACATTTCATATTTCTGTTATTTGCTGTAACTCTCGCAACAATTATTTCTTGGTACTCCTTTATTTTCTTTTATCACTTTTCTTATCGTTTTATTTATTTCTGTGTATTCTATCGATGTTCCATGTTCCATGTTCCTTTTTATCAGTCTTTATCTCGTCTGATCTACAATTTTCTCTCTTTTTGCCTTTTTGTGCGACATATTTTCCTACTTGTGTCATAGCTCTTCTGTCAAGTTGTTTATTGTTACTGTTAATTTTTCAGTTTTCATTTGAAATTGATATCAATGCAGATTTTTGTTCTGACCATCCTGTGATCACTGCCTGTTGTAAAGCTATTTAAGACTGTTACATATCTAATGATGTTTATTTCGGTAGTCAGTATGTAATCATTTCGTTTCTTGTTAATCCATTAGCGCTGAGCCATGTCCACTTTCGTTGCGGTTTCTTCTTATAGAACGAATTCATTGTGTACAGGTGTCTTTGCTCTAGAAAATTCATTAAGGTTGTGCCCCTGTCATTTCTTTCGCCATATCCAAAATCCCCTATTTTAGTTTCTATGTTCATTTTCTCCTAATTTGGCATTGAATTCTCCCATTACTATCGTAAGATGGGTTTTTTGTTATTCCATAGCTTTGGAGATATCTTCATAGAATGCTTCGATGTGCTCGACATTATAGGTAGAAGTTTACTTGGATAGTGATGTTCTTTTAATTTTTGGTGTAAGATAGGCAACGCGATCTGAGATTCCTTTAATAGTTTGTACGTGTTTACTTATGGCTTTATTTATTATAATATTATTTTCTTCGTTACCTTTATGGTACAGTAGAATACCAGATTTCATTTTTATCCGGTTTTCTGATTTTCGCATGGTTTTTGACAAGCCTACAATGTCTCATTTTTTTCTTGTCAGCTGTGCCTCCAGTTCATCAATTTTTTCGTCGCGTCGGTGTTCATCGATCTAAAATTATATGTTGCAATTGTTAGTTTTACTTGTTTTTGTCTTGTTTTTGAATGTTTCATAAGCGAATTCTTCCCCCAGATTCCTTGAGGCAGACCATAGAGTGTTCTGAGTGTTTCCTTCCCACCTGGAGAGCATTTCCTTTCGTTTTCAAATTCGCCATGATTTCTCCATTATGGGGGTAGTTGCGTTAAAACACCAAACTTGCCAGGCGTGTTGGTGAGTTTTTATTCAGCCGCCCATTTTGGGATAGACGCTGTTTGCAGTCGCTCATTCTCAGTCAGACGGTGCAGTGTTTAATATTTTATATTATCCCTAAAAGAAGAAGAAGGGCTATGTTCGCCGTACCGAGCTCCTTTCTCTCCGCCTTTCATACCGGTGTGGTCTTCTCCAGTATCCCTGGGAAAAGGACCCTAGACAGGCGCTAACCTCCAGGTCAGAGAGTACCTGGAATCTACGGAAAGCAGGGTCGATTCATTGCCCCTGATCTAATGAAGTCTACCTGTACTCGTTCTAAAATATATTTATTAAAAATTTAAATCTTGCTTAAAAATTTTCAATAGATTTTAAATTTGGCATAAAAACTCTTGACTTGACCTCTATAGTCCGGAGCCTAAGCCACTTTTGTCTGCATATTTGCGTACCGTAATGAAACTTGGCACGATTTTAATACAAACACTATGGTATTATTTTACGAAGTGGTACTCATCCCGAACCCAGTGCAGAGCAAGGATAGAGTGTTTTATTTTTAATTGCATCTATCTCATTAAAATTCTGTATAAAATTAAAATGTAAAGCTAGAGCAATGAAACTGGACGCCGATTATAAGGACATATACGTTTTTATTTTAAGCGAGAAAAAAATTATATTGTTTCATTATCTTCCAAGAAATAAAAAATAATAATATTTTTTTTGAAAAATTTATGGTGTGGATGTAGAGTAGAAAAAAAAATTCCAGGCGGTTAGTTAGCAAGATAACTTGCTAAAATTTACTGTGACCATTAACAAATTGTTTCTCTTTAAAACATGTATTGCTAGATTGGTGTGACATATACAGGGTCGGAGTACAGGGGGGTTTTAATTAATAATTGTAAATTAATAAAAGGTATGTGGATTTCTTAGACGTAAAAATATTTTCCAAAAATATATACCAAATAAAAGATACTTAAATTTTATATATATTTTACGAAAAGAAAATGAAAATTTTGGTGAACTGTTTAAAATACAGGCTGTTTTTAAAACCAAGTTACATTTATATGATCAATTTAAGTAGTTTTTTTTTATGACGACGTTACAAATCACTATGAAAAACTCAAAGTCAGTACGTTACAACAATACTAGTACAGCTTTCATTTTCTTAAATTAAAACATTTGTACAGAGTGTTAAAAAGTAACTAGACAATAAAGTTTTTTCGTCATTTTTTATTTAAGTGCTGAAAATTCAAACAACTCTAGATATGCCAAATAAACATTTCATTGCAATCACTATATTCTCCTTTATAAACCATTTATCATACTCTATTTTTGTGACAAGCGCTGCATCATTACCATTTTCTGAATGTATATAATGGGCAACAAAAACTTTGCTGTAATTTTTACTGTTTTTTACATTATTTATTTTAGCTACTGCATTAATAAGAATTTTGCAATAAAACTTAACACAATTTGTTAACTTATTACAGGCTATAACACAAATATTAATTTTTGTGTAATTTTGTAATATGCTGAAAGATACAAGGTGATATTAAAAAAATCATGTAAAAAGTAGTAGTCTCAAACTTTGGGTCATACCGGTTAGGCAGTTTAAGATACTTTCTGAATTTTTACAACTTTTAAAACTAAAAGAACGCCTTTCTCACATGGTGTACATTCTTTAATTTAGCTTTGTAATTGTAAGAAAATACATGATGTTTCTTTTGTCAATATTTAATTTTTTTTTAATACGTAAAATATTATTTCCAGCACTTTTAAAATTAGAAAATATACAGTAGATAGTTAAACTGTTAACCACCTATGTAGGTTAGTTAGAGACTTTAAAACATACATGGTATTCGAATTAAAGTCGGTAATATTGTTAACTTTCTTATTATCAAAAAGGTCGGTTAAGTTATTAGGCAAAATTTTAATATTTTTTCCGCACTAAATTGGTGGAACAAGAAAATACTAAAAATAGTAACAAAAATTTTTAAAAGATACACAAAGTATACAGTACCAGCAATCGATTTTTTTTAAATATATGGATTTTTTTTTTTTTTTTTTTATTTGTCAAACACACTTTGTTTTTTTTTATTACAATCTAGTCAGTAAGACTAATTAGCAATTTTGTTTTAACTTAATTTACTAGAAAAGTCAGATTTAAACTTAGGGTTCACTCAACAGTTCTCCCTGCTTTGTTTAGTCTGTAACTCACAATTGTGTTGTGTTTATAGCATTATTTTGTTTTATGTGTAATTCACTTAGTTTACTAGCTCAAACGGCTGCACTCTTTTTAGTCGTCGAACTAGCATAGTATTGCCTAGAAGCTGAATTGCTTCCACATTCACATGCCGATGGAGTCTATCTGCATGGCTTTTTGCGTACTTTTTTATAGTCTCTGCTACAGTTTCGATTTTTAGATCTCGATGAAGGTCACTATTTCGAACGTACCAAGGTGCATTCACAATGTTTCTTAATACTTTATTTTAAAATCTCTGTACAACTAGAATGTTACTCTCTTTAGCACAACCCCATAGTTGAATACCATATGTCCATACTGGTTTCAGTATTTGTCTATAAAGCAGTAACTTATTATGAATTGTTAAATTGGACTTCCTTCCAATTAGCCAGTTCATTTTTCTATACCTTATCTCAAGTTTTTTTTTTTTCTTAACATGTGCTTTCCAGCGCAATTTGGTATCAAGTGTCATACCTAGATATTTTGCCTGATTCGAATATGGTACTGGAATGTTGTTAATTGTTATTTGTATGTGATTTATATTTTTGTTTGTAAAATCAACATGAATTGATTTGGTTTCATTTAATTTTATTCGCCACTTTGTGGTCCAACTGTGAATTTGGGTGACTGCATCCTGAAGTTTCTCTATGCATTTTTCAATAGATTTTTCTACCGTCAATAAACCAGTATCATCGGCAAATGTTGCTAAGTGACAATTTTCTGGCTTTGGGATATCACAAGTGAATAATAAGTATAGATAAGGGCCTAGTACGCTACCCTGGGGCACGCCTGCTTGAATTTCTCTTAAATTTGAGTATGAGTCTTCCTGTTTTACTCTAAAATGTCTATCAGATATGTATGATTCCAAAATATCCGAATACTGTTTTGGCAGAAACCTTTTTCGTTTAAAATTAAGGCCTTCATGCCACACTTTGTCAAATGCTTGTGCTACATCTAGAAAAACTGCAGAACAAACTTTTCCCTCTTCTAGTGCTTTTTCTATTATATTAGTAATTCTGTGTACTTGATCTATCGTGGAATGCTTGTCTCGAAAACCAAATTGATGAGATGGAATAATTTCTTGTGTTTCTATGATGGGTTTTATTCTTTTAAGCAATAATTTTTCATAGAGCTTGGATATAATTGGCAGCAAAGATATTGGCCTGTAAGATGACACGTCATGGAGTGGTTTTCCCGGTTTTGGAATCATGATAACTTCTGCAACTTTCCACAGTTTAGGTACGTACCTAAGCCTAAAAGACGCATTAATTAGGTTGCATAGTTTTACGATAGCTTTTCTGGGGAGTTGTTTTATGACTACCCCGTTAATAAGATCATACCCTGGGGCTTTTTTCGAATTAATATTTTTGATTTCTGTTAATATTTCTTTTGGTGATGTTAGCTTAATATGGTCCTCGATTTGATGGGGTTCATTTAAATGAAAGTGTTCATCTGGTGCTTCGTGGGGCTGAAATGTTTTTTCTAAATGACTTGCAAAAATATCTGCTTTTTCTTCGTTACTCCTTGCCCACTGGTTGTTAGATTTTCGTATGGGTGGAATTTGGATAATTGGTCTTTTAAAATCTTTGGTTGCTTTCCAAAGGGAATAGTCGGTATTTTTATCATCTGTAAGCTCATTAAGAAAATGGTTAATAGATTCATTTTTTATTACTAGAATTTCTCGCCTAATGCGCTGCGTCATGTTGTTGAGATTTGTTTTGTCCCGAGGATCACGGCTTTGTTGCCACTTTCTTCTTAGTTTCCTTTTTTCCAATATAAGGTCTCTAATTTCCTTTGGATAGTTTTTTCCCTTAAAAATTCTCTTTGGTTTTGGACTGTTTTCCCAAGCTGCTTGTTGAATATTAGTAACAAAATAATCAACTTCTTTATCGATTTGTTCTGGCGTTTGCAATGGTACTGATAGGTTTAAATATATGGATGATTCTACCAAAAGTGGGCTAAATGGATATCATTTTTGGTCATTGCCTTTAAATAACAGTACAGCACAGTAAATAATTGTTTTTTTCAAATTTATGTAACTAATTCGGTGTAAGCTAAGAAACATTTATTTTCCCTAATTTTAGGAATTATTGCATAAAAATTCCAGAGGCATGAGTACCACAGGAATAAGTTTTTTAATGGTTTTCCAATCTAAATCAAAATCTATTTAGACTACTTAACTTATAAACAAAGTTCCTACACTTATAATTTTAAAACAATCAACAAAAATATTATACTATTTATATCAGTCGAATATTTACTTACCAGAGGAATAATAATTAAAGCGTTCCTTTTTGATTTCTCTGAAAAAAACTAATTTTCTGCCGAAAATAAAAAGATCTATAACTTAAACCAAACTAAAGTTGACATTATCTGTCACAACTTGTCACCTTCACAAGTAAATTAGATATCCAGGGCCGTCTCTTTCTCTAGAAATTAACCGGTGGTATTCACAAATATTGTGTTATTAAAAATGGAGCACGCTTAAAATTGTAAAATTTTCCGGAGAAAATGTAAATTCGGATTTTCAAAAATATGACTGCAAACTTAAGTTTTATCAATTTTTTGATAAATAGTTAAGACTTGGTTAAATATTATTTATTAGGATATTTTTCAATCGGAGTTTTTAATATTTGGTTTGGGACTACACCAGAGGAATGAGGTATTTGCTTTATAATAAAAAAAATTATAAACTTGCAATTTTTTTTATACATTAAACTCAAATGCTCCATAAAGAAAACATTTCGTTTTAAATCTTATAACTAAAACTATGCTTCATTTGCAGTCTGTGTTTGAAAAATATGCATTCCCACTCCACAGCACCATTTTTGTAGAATCATCCATATATAAACAAAAGCTGTCTTATAACTTTTTCTTTTTAAGTAAAAACTTATTAATGAAAAATACAGTAACATTAATTTTATAAAAAATATTTTTTACATAATGTGCATTATCATTATTTCTCAAATACCTATTTAATTATCACTTCCGACAACCAATCTCAAACAGGATGCAATTATGTAATTTTATTAAAAGTGTAAGCTTTGGTGTTCAAGAAATGGCAGATTATCCTAAAAATTCAAAATTCTAGATACTTGATTCCACATTTACTTAAGTTATCAATATTTATTAAGGCTTCGTCAGGTATTTTTAATAATCCCTGGCGTAAAATGCGAGAATAGTTGGTGGCTCTTCTCGGGTAAAACCAGATTAAGGTGTCAGTTTTGACATATCATGTGAACAGTTTGACGTATTGACTCAATTAATATTTATTTTGGTTTAGAATACTAAATTACCTAGAAATCGATACCCCACACGACCACTTTAGACGGAATAAGATTTTAACAATTTAACCTCCTAGCTTTTGCTTCCTCTCCCCTCAAAAGAAACCTTATTTCCAACGTTTAATTTTAATAGATTTTTTTTAATTATAAGCTACATAATAATAAGGTAATAATATACAGAGTGTAATTTTAATGATGAACCAAAGTTTAAGGGGTGGTAGGGAAGGTCAAAAGAGAAATATATTTCTATTGCACTTTGCATCAAACCTCTTTATTTTTTAGGTACAGTGTCAAAATTAACTTTTTTTCGATTTTATCGATTCGATCATAACTTCTTTTTTAAAATGCGCAACAAATTCCAGGCATAGTCTTTTATTTGATATTCAAACACTTAACACTCAATAGTAAAAACAAAACATCCGCACAACACAAAGGTAAAAATTAAACTGATTTGCGGGTAACTATTAAGTAGCTAAGAAATCAGTTAATTATATGGCCAAATTACAAATAGTAGTTAGCGGTTAAACCCCTTTTATCTCATTACCTGTGCCAAATCCAGGAATGACCCATAACTACCTTAAACACATTCCACTGATCTGACTAAATTCACCGTTTTTATAAACTAAAGTCATTTGTCTAATCCAAATAATCAATCATTTATAACACATCACCTGACTTAAAACAACAATTTTTTACTGCAATTTTTTATTTTTCATCTGAATTAATACTGCGATGAACCTAAATTATGAGCGTTTCAAAGTTTTAACAGGCAGCATACAAACCTTCGAAAAAGAAAGGACATAAATTGTTTTAAAAGTAAGCAACGAATAAATAAAATCTTAAAAATAAAACTAGCTTTGACCACGCACTAAATATAGTGAAACCTCCTATAAGCGGACACTCCCGGTTTCATCGATTTTGTCCGCTTATGAGGGAAAGCTCCGAAATTTTAATAAATATTTATTAACAATTTCCGCTGCTTGAGTTTTTCCGATATTAAATTTTTCCGCGATCTTTTATCCTGATAGATGTTCCTTCCCCAAAACGGTAAGAACTTACATGTTTTTCACGTAAACTAAGAAGTTTTTTTTACTAGGCTTCATTTTAAACAGATCTATTACTACCCATCTGAACAATAAAAATAAAAAACAGCAATCCCGCTGAATAGAATATGTTGTGAATACGACAGAAGTATTTAGTCACCGTATTAAAACGGAAATTGATAATTCCCCGGCTGCAGAGTGCGTTTTTGCCAACATAGCCCATGTCGTGCAGTACTCCGTCCCGTTGTCAGAGATTTGCGTCCGGTTAAGGGAGATTTTAAAAATGTTTAACCAAATAAAATTGTCCGCGTCCGGTTATTAGAGTGTCCGGTTATAGGAGTGAATGAAACAAATTTGTCCGCCTAAAGGAAGTATCCGCTTAATAGAGGTGTCCGCAAGGAGAGGTTTCACTGTATTCACATCGTTTATTCCTCAATAAGGAACGACCATCCGTTCGGAGCGCGCGTAAGTTTTAGACTGAAATTTAAAATCATTTTAATAAACCAAATAGGTGTTCAAATTTAGCAAAGCACCTGTGAACTAAATAGATCAAAGATTTTTTAAACGCATTAACTGCCCTCCGAAAATGGTATTTGTTTGCATGAAGAATCTTTTTCAGTAAGTACTTTTGATTTTTTACAGATTATTTATTATTAAACGAATACAGGATAATTTTTAAAAAAGAAACTAAAAAGTATTAAATTTTAGTTTTATATACTTTTAACTTTTTATAGAAAATTTATTATTACTAAAAACCTTACATGAATCCAAGATAATATTTTTATAAAAAAAATATTCTTAATTTTTTAATAGCAAAGAAATTATATTGAATTTTAATTTATTTGTCTTAATTTTGATGTTATTATTTTTTCAGTTTTGGAGTAAAGAAGATAAGTTTAAAAGGTGATAAAGCCTTTGTCAGACTATCATATTCACCTAGAACAGAAACCATAGACAAAAAATTCGGTAAGCTGCCAGTGAAGTATTATCGAATAAAGGCGGATGATGATGAAGAAATTGCTATCCTACAGCGAGCGATAGAAAGATACCAAATTAATGTTGATCAACCTATGGAGATTGAGACAACAAAAAATTTGGCTGTGTTACCACCACCACCACCACCCTCCGATCCAATGGAAATAACAGCTGTTGGAGAGTCGTCTGGGGGACCAACAGCAGCAACATCTACAAAAGCAGTAGATACCACCCAAGCACAAAGAAGAAGAAGCAGAAAGGGTGTGGTGTCCACTGTATCCGAAAAACAAACAACAAATAATAAGTCTCTTCGATGAAGAGGATCCTTTAACACAAACCCAAGCTTTTTTTTAATTTTTAATATTTTGCTAAAATAAAATAAAATAAAAGGTTAAAACTGAATATGCTTTTTATTTAAATACCATCTATTTAACAAAATTACATTTTCTCTAGCACAATTTAAATAATAATTATTATGCATTTCACAGTGAAACTTATCATTACAATAATTTTTTAATTTATTAATATTGGGACATCCCAAGTCATATAAATCTACAACATTATTATTAACTAAATTACATAACCAAACTTTTTTTCATTTCCTTTTACAAACACAGTTTCATTTTGAATTAAATCCTTAATAAATAAAGCGAGGTTTTCAAATGGTAAATAACTAAAATCAAAAGTGTCCCAATTTATACCATGAAGTTTGTTTGTATTCCATTCAGCTTGATGTTTAAAGTCTTGATGTAACCAGATGGACTTCATGGGTAAATTAACGATATGGTGCCGAACTTCATTAGTATAGGTGTTTAATATAGCTATTTCCTTACATATAAATTCAGTGTCTTTGTACTGGAAACCTTGCACATCCAAAATAAACATTTTTTTCTTCTTTAAACTACCCTTACGGTACTGGTTAGAGGGTTGTATTTCACAAGTCGATCGTGTAATATTAAACAGTAGGCTATAGTTTTATCAGGTACAGCTTTTTTCATTTCAAACTCAATTCTAATGTCAACTGCACCACCTTTGAGCACGTCTTCACTCTGTCGAGAGCAGTCGATAACTACCAGTGGAGCATCATTTTTAAAGCCTATCGGGTGAAAACAAGGTTCGCTTTGATCGTGGTAATAATAGGATTTTTGAAACTGGGCATACATTTCATATAGAATAGCATACTGATTGTTATCAAAATCTAAATTTAAATTATCATATGAAAAAACTTCGGAGTTTAAATAGACTTTTAAATTGGTTAATGATAAGTGGTCAAAACGGCTCATATTTTTACTAAACAAGTTTTTTCTATCTGTCTGAAATCCAATAATAATGAAACGTGATGTCTCCAGTTGATTTGAAGTTTTCACTGCCCATGTGTGATTAGTGGTAGTTTGAAGTTGTGGATACTCATGCAATTCCCAACTTCGAAAACTAATATTAATATCTCTGTTACCCTCTAAATACTTGTAAAGGCGTAATTTTTGATCATCTGACACTCTAACATGTGGAATTTTCCAATGAACTTTATTTAACACCACCTTATATTTTTCTTTTTTATCCTCAGTTTCAATTAAAGCGTTTAAATCGGAATTGCTGCGAATCAACACGAGTTCTTGTCGTACATTTAAAATAATCTTGTGATGGTCCTCAAATACCCCCATAAGGGTTTTTAGGGGTAAACATATATTGAAATTACCGGAACCGCTGTGGTAGTATCTAATATAGGTGGATTTTCTTTAAGTGTCCAACCAGCATTTTGAAGGGTGTTACCATCACTTTCCTTGAATGAGCAGTAACCTTTTATTGTTGATGTAATCCCAGGATTTCTAACACGGTCCACAATCACCCCTCCTAACTCATAACGAATTTCATCAAATAAATGTGCTAAACCATTGTTTACAAAGTGCACATTAGTACTGGCAGTATTGTCATCTTTCAGTACTTTTCCTTCAAGGTAAAGAACACTTTCACTAGGCAGGGTATAGATGTCTTGAGTTTGTATCGGAATTTGAATTTCATCATTGTTGTTTAAGGTGGTTGAAGCATATGGTTGATGAGTGTGTAGTTGGTAACTCACAATCGAATTATCATAGAGCACGTTTTCACCCACTCGTAGAATGTTACGACTCATTTTTTTCAAAACACTTTAAACTACACCGCACTGAAAAAAATATTCTTCTTATACCACAACTGACACGTACTTTTAAATTATACCAAAATTTCTTAAGTCTTTTGCCTATGATGGTAGTTATTGTCCTTTTAGTTTAAATCCTAAAGATACTAAAAAAGCTCTATTTTCAGGTGTTAGCTCTTTGACTAGCTGTTTATTACTAAATGGTGGTACACTATCAATCTTCTTATAAATTTTATTACTTTCCTCTAAGGCGGTAATTTCTTCATAAGGAATACCAAAAGTATTATGATTATACAAAAACACCATTTTTAAACGGATTTTTTTAGATGCAGCCTAATCGTGACCACTTCTCCACGAAAATTGATGGGTTTTCCATCTTGGTCAGTTATTTTAAGTAAAATATCATCAATATAATGAGTGCTGATTGGTAGATATATCACATTTGAGGGTCTTTCTATAATTTTATAACCTCGAGGAGAAGAGGGGTAAAACATGTCTAACATGTGCACTGCTTTTCCGTTATTATAAGAGTTTATAACCAAGTTGCACTCAACACATATAGCATTCACTTTTAATATATCAACCGGATTTTCAGATATATGTTTTTTATCTGCCTCTAGAGTTTATCCTGCAAATCCTAGTAAACTTCCAATGGAATTTTCCTTTTCAAAATTAATCTTTTTATTGCATATAACCTCACACTGTAAGGTATTATGGTTAGCTGTTATACTTATTTCAAATTGTTCCTCCTTTAAAGTTTGCTTTGAGTATTTATTTAGCAAATCGTTTAAGTCCTTAATTTCGTATGACCTCTCAGGTATTTTTATAATTTTATCATCATTAAAGCAAAATAAATTATTTGAACTATCCACATTCGGTATTGAGTTGTAACTTTCGAAATTAATGAGCCCCAAATCATATTGCTCAAGCTCGTTTAGCACTATAGGTGGATAGATGTTTGCTGAAAGGAGTGATGATTTTCCGGATAAGGTAAAGGTGTAGGACATGTTTACTATATAGCGGGTCACTGATAAATGAAAAACCATGTAGTTTAGTAGACGTTTTTTATTAACCCTTAAAGTAATACAAAAAACTTAAACACAAGTGTCCACAATTTACAGAATCATAAGTCTGGTAGAACTTATAATTATACAGTATTTTTGAGTCACCATTAGAACTAAAGTATCTTACAGATTCTATAGGAGGTCGTAAATTACCAAAACTATCAAAATAGTGTACATTATTTTTAATTTTCTTATAACAAGTCCAATGACTTCCTGATCCTCTGCTACTATCTAAATTAATTATCCCCGACTCAAATTTATGTATCTTTGAGGGTAGTTCATCTCTCATAAACACACCTCTAAAATGTTTAATTTTTAACAGCTTTGTATACTTTTTTAGGTAAATATTTGTAAGAGCTCGCTGTGGTAGTGAAATCGGTAAAGTTTTCTTGAAAAACTTTAGGTTTTTGTTTTTTGACATCCACCTTTGTGTAAAAAAAGACCCATTCCTAGTTTATATGGTTTGAGAAATAATCCTTTACCCATAGCAATGGACTCCATACTTTGGTTATGTCGTTGAGCCTCTTGCAATTGTTGATTTGCAGATTAAGCAGCATTAATGGCTTTCACTATTCCTGCGGTGCCGCTGCTTAAAGCACCAAGGGCAGAGAGAGTCGCCATGATTGGTATTAGAGGCAAAAAACAACCCTTTTTTGGTAGTTTTATTATTCGTGCAGGTCGTACTTTTCCTTTGTTTTTTTCCGCTGTCTTGAGAGCAACTTTGACTGCAGTTTCAAAGTCTTGTGGTTTTCGTTGTTTTAATCTATCCTTTATCTTTTTTGTTGCTTGACTGAAACTCAATTTTTTGATTTTTTTCTTTACAATTCGTGCCCTCTTTCTTTTAAAAGTTGATGTTTTTTTACTTTTTATGGGTTTTCTTGATTTTCTCGTTTTACTCATTTTTTAAGAATGATGTTACTACCTTGAAAGTTTACACAAGAATGAAAGCAACTGATATGTGTGTTTGAAGGTGTTTAAGATTTATATAACTTTTGGTTTTTTAATGTTGCTATGCATATTGTCATTTTCTTCACCATCAATGCATAATCTCCGCTTTAGGGACTTCTGCTCCAATGGTCCTTCACTCAAAACAGCAGTTGTGTCGGTTTTTGGTAATTTAAAGGGAACATCAACCGAATCGCTTAACTTTCTCTTTCTTTTGACTTTTAAAAATTTTGGTAATTTAAAAGGAATATCCACCGAGTCGCTTAACTTTCTCTTTCTTTTGACTCTTAACAATGTTGGTTCTTTATGTAAAGGGGGTGAATTAGTTTCCATAGCTTCTGTTTCAGGTTCATCTTTTTTTACTTTTTTTAACCGTGGTTTTCTTGGTTTAGATGATGATGATTTTCTCGTTGTTTGTGATGGATTTTTAATTTGACCCTCTAGAGTTTCAAGAGAGCCTAAATAATTTTTTGTCATCTTTATCCCACGTTGAATCATATTTAGGCACTGACGCACTGCCTTTAAACGTGGCACTTGATCACTTTTTGATAAATAATTTACCATACCCATCCCTAGGTTTAGCTTGGTACCCATAGCAGCAGCCACACCAGAAGCAGCCAGTTTTTCATACAAGCCTGAATCCGTTGCTCGCATCCGTTCTAAAGCTTTTCTCATTAAAACTTTATCTGCCTCATGACGGTCGGTCAACTCCATATTAGTTGAATAGGAAATGTCATGATCTTTGCATGCTGTATCAAGCTGGTTAATACCTTTATCCCCTCTGGCTAAACGTTTCTCAAGCTTAGTCCCAGGTCCACAATAAGATATGCATTTCGAAGGGCAGATTATTTATAGCACTGTTCAACAACCCTTGCCCTTTAACGTTTGAACTAACATAGTACTTCATAGCGTTTCACTTAAGACTAAATAAAAACGAGGGTCTTTACTTTTTTTTATACATTACCAGTTCAACAGTGTTAAGTTGACATAATATTTCTATAGAAAATGAAAAAGATTGTTAAACAAAAAGTGCGTTTAGAAGTTAAAAACCATGATATTAATGCAAGTACTACATCAAGACATGGTTTCCTGTTTCCATCATCTATTAGATGTCTTATTGTGGGCCCATCAAACTGTGGAAAAACCAACCTTATATTGAGCCTTTTGGAACATTCAAACGGTTTAAAGTTTAAAAATGTGTATGTGTATTCAAAAAGTCTATACCAGCCAAAGTATTTATATTAGGAGAATCTATTAAAACCCATTAAAGAAATAGGGTACTATGCTTACAACAGTGGCGAAAATATAATTCCTCCATCAGAAGCAAATCCGTTTTCCATTTTCATATTTGATGACGTAGCCTGCGATAAACAAGATGTGATGCGTACTACTTTAGTATGGGTCGACATAATAATATTGACAGTTTCTATCTCTCTCAAACATATGCAAAAATACCTAAACATTTAATAAGAGACAATGCCAACGTTTTAATTTTATTCAAACAAGATTTACTAAATGTAAAATATATATACACCAACCATATTGGCACTGATATGACATTTGATGAATTTCAAAAGATGTGTGCATACTGCTGGAAAAAACCGTATGATTTTTTGACAATTTTTAAAGATTGTGATATTGATAAGGGAAGATATCGGTATCGTTTTGATAACTTTATATATCTTTAGATTCAAATACTTCTTAGTGTTAATAGTTATAACGCACCTGTAGAGATAACATAGATAAAAATGTCAGAAGAAAACATAAAAATGGTTAGTGGTGAAAAAAACTTAAAGAAACAATTAATTTCTAAAAGAAAAATAATACGTGAGAAATTAAATTTGTTAAAACAGGGTCAGATTTCACAGGCTAACCTATTTCAACCCATTACAAAACACTTGGAAAATATTGAATCTAGTTTAACCGATAAAAATCCTCCGAAACTGGTCAATATACCTTCATTATCACCCAGATTGACAACTCCTCAAAAAATCAAGCAAGAAAACGAAAAACAACAACAAGAAAAACAGGAAGAACTTGAAGATCTGCAAACTTCATCGCTTTTTCATAAGAATTTTGATAATAACAGTGCAGAAGAAGATGAAAAACATATGCATGAACCAAGTGTTTACATGCAAGACTTATTCCAGTCAACTCCTCGAAATCCAAATCCTACAACACCGACAACCGAAAAGAGAGCTAAACGAAAATTAAATTTTTCTTTAAGTGCTAAAAAACTAAATAAGCCCACCACAAGTGGTTACTTTTTGAGAAAAGCAGTGTTAAAAGATGCAGCAGAGAACTTTACACAGAATGAGGCCAAAAAGCAAGAAGAGTTTGAAAACGGACGACTTAGAGACTTGATGAATAAATCTGAGAATGACTACTACAGTCAGTTTCATCCTTCACTTGCAAGCTATATTAAAGAATTTTTAGATGATCCATCCACCGTGCCTTCTGACCCACAAAATTATTTTTCCAAGTTTCGTGTAAGGCGAGATGATATTGACAATTTTTATATTGTTGATTCGAAAATTGATTTTGATGGAGCTGATTTAATTATAAAAGGTAAACGCTATAAAGGTACACATGGTTTGTACAAATTACTCTTTCGAAAAAATATGCCTACAAAGTACACCCAAGATGACGCAGACGCCTTTCGAGACATTATTGAACACACCTATGCAAACAGAAAACATCATAAGGCCTCTGGAGATGTGATAACCGATAGCTACTCAACCAAATTTAAGAAACTGTTTAGTGACATATATAAAGGTGGAAATCTAGAGGAGGAGATGGAGTACTCCGATAGTCCTATAGAGTACGTGTACTGGGATAATCCCAATGAACTTGTAGAACGGTTACGTTTATTATTAGCATCTCAGACAGCTGGCAACACAGGTCACACAAACGAAATCTACTCCATAGTTGAGGAGCTGCAAGAAGCCAATATTATTTAGAACAGAGATGGTTAATAATTTTATTACAGATGTTAAGCAACAAGTAGTTAATGAAATACACAAACCGGCTAGAATTAATTTTTTACGATGTAGAGTGATTGTGAAATCACTAAATGATCTATTTCAAGCAGATCTTGTGGAGATGATACCGTACGCAAACGAAAACAAAGGTTTTAAATACATTTTAGTGGTTATTAACTGTTTCTCGAAATATGTTTGGGCCTATCCATTAAAAACAAAAACTGGGGAAGAAGTGTCAAAAGCTATAGAAAAAGTGCTTAAAGAACAGGTACCACTTCATCTTCAAACCGATCATGGGAAAGAGTTTTACAATTGGACTATAGAAAAACCGTTGAAAAAATACAAGGTCAAACACTATAGTTCATTTAGTGAAAAAAAGGCTCAAATTGTTGCGAGGGTAAACCGAACCCTTAAAAACCTAATGTGGAAAGAATTTAACTATCAAGGATCTTACAAATGGTATGGTATCCTACCAAAGATTGTTCAAATTTATAACAATCGGAAACATCGAACTGTAGGGATGAAACCCTCAGAGGTGCGACAAAAACATGACAAACTATTGCTCAAAACGGTCTATAATCATATAAAGATTACATTTAAACCAAAATACAAGGTTGGTGACCATGTTCGAATTTCAAAACTACGAGGTGTGTTTGATAAGAAATACATGCCAAATTGGTCTACTGAAATTTTTACTGTTAAGAAAATTCAGCTCACTAACCCAGTAACATACCTATTAGAGGATGCTAGTAAAAATGAAATTAAGGGAGGATTCTATGAACTTCAGCTGCAAAAAGTAAAATATTCTGATATATATTCAGTAGAAAAAATTTTAAAACGTGTCAAAAATAAAGTGTTTGTAAAGTGGTTAGGATTTGATAATAAACATAATAGCTGGATAGATAAAAGTAATGTTGCTTAGTACTAAATAAAGAGAAACATATAAAACTTATTGGTGTATTTTATTTACTAATTTTCTTAAAATATAATTACATTTAGAATAAATATTTAATGGGAACAACCATCCTCTAATTATAGAAGTTACTAAATAACTAAAATTTTAAAAGTTTCTTCCCATTTCGAATATTAGTTGACTCTTCCATTTGCTCATCTTCATAAATTCTCCCCTCTTCTGGTTTCATATGTTTCTGACGCATCTCTTCAAAAAACTCTGGAGAGAGATGTGTTTGATACTTTAATAAGTATTCCCAGTCGATGCGCCATTCATTTTCTCTTATAAAATTTTCAGACATTCGTTGATAACGACAAAGAAAAGGCCAATAGAGTTCGCTTTTAAACATATGCATAAACGCTTCGCTTAAATTTTGATATCTAGACACATTGGGCCAATGCATCTTATTAATATAGGTCGCCATAAACATATCAGATAATCTTTGTTTGCGACAAATTACTTCCCAGTTCACATGGTCACAAAACCATCCAATAAAGTCCTCTGTAATAACTGGTGACGCAGAGATCTCATCCCACACTTTATTAATACTATTATTTTCAACCATCTTTAAAAGCGTTCTTTCTGAAAGTAAGAGTTTCAACTTATAAATCCCTCTATTTATAGGTTGAAATAAAAGTAACCTTTGACCTTTGATACTTCTTTTTAACCTCGATAGCCTTGTTGAATATATTTCTTAACTTCTTCGTTTTTCTTCTGTTCACAAGAGCTGTGTTTTGTTACAATCCAATCAGCAGGTCGATGTGGATTTCCTTTGGTACAATAGATGCAACGGGGTTCTTTTATTCTTGGTTTATTCCAGTCATAGGTTGGTAACATTGTATTTGGTTGAAAACAAAAACACTAAGTTTTGATGATCTACACTGTTCAACGGTTGACTATAAAATAACCAACGCAGTAGGTTCAATAGTTTTAGCATAGATGAAATAATCCTTTATCTGCATCTACAATTTAAGATAAATCAGTTTTACTGTGTCTGTCGTAGCGATAGGTTGTGCGTGTAAAATGAGAAAATGTTCCCAACCACCATCAATTTATCATAATTTTCGCTGTGATAAATGTGGAAGAGTAGACATAGTTAAAATAAGCACAGGCAACAAAATTGCTTCATATTTGTGTGATATTTGTAGAAATACAAGTCCAGGAAAAAACCAAGGAAATATTTTCCGAAATACAACAACGATACGTGGTAAATTAAAATTCAGAATACAGTAAGATGGACTTTCAAAATAATTATTGGTCAACTAAAATTGACTTTGAGCTAGAAGGACTTTTAAAAGAGAAAAGTTATGAAAATATTTATAAATGGTTAGCAGAATGGATATATTTTGGGTTTGATTCATGCAGGTACATCATTGAGGAAAAACTACCAACATTATACCCATTATTATCTAAAATATGGAAACGTAAATTAACAGAGGCAGCGCTGGAATATACAAAAATATATCCAAACTATGACGTGAAAAAACATCTTCAATCAATTATTTTTAAATTTGATGGTCGAGATGAGTGTGGTTTCTATGATATATATGAATAAAAATATATAATTAAAACATACTTTTAGTTTTTATTTAAGAATTATTTACTTTGAGACATCCTGTATAGCATAAATAACCAGCTGTATTAGATAAAATAGGAACGTGTGCGGGTCATAAGGTTATCCTATAACTGCATAAACAATGATAAGAGATACACAGACAATCCTGATTAATTTAAACAAATATTTTTAAAAATTATTTTATTTTTTAACACACAGAGAAAATAACAGGCTATCCCGATTAAATTTAACAAATATTTCTAGAAATTATTTTATTTTTTAACCAACAATTACCTAGCTAAGGCCTTTTTCACATTAGGACTTACCTAGCTCAGGCTAAGCGAGTGAAGTGGCTATCTTACTGGCTGGCACCTAACTCATTGCCAATAGGGCCTTTCAACAGCTAAGGCCTTACCTAGACCAGGCGAAGCTAGTGAAGTAGCTAGCTTACTAAAAAAACCACCTCATTTTACCTACTCTCGCATTGGCACCTAACTCATTAGGGCCTTTCAACAGCCTCTGGTTGTTACGTCATTGCTGACAGCTTCTTGCACACTTCTTTTAGCCCCAAGGTCAGATCAAGTTCACTAATTCAGCAGCAGGTCATCCACTTCGGAGAAGTGGATGGCATGGTTAACAATTGCATGAGAACCTCCACTACTACACTACTCTTTACAATACAATAAAAACTGTTTCTTTAATTTGACATTATTAAATTTAATTATCCAAGAATATAGGCTAATTCACTTTTTAATTACAAAAAACTTGCAATTACCGAGTAAGAGACCAAGTATTTTGCGTAAAATGTGTTGTTCAAGCTTTCTTGTATTTTATTTTTTTTAAATCGCACCCCTTAAAATTACAGCATAACAAAAAATAATTTTGAAAAGGAATAATTTCGCAGGAAGTTTCTTGTTTGAAACAACTTTTTTAACAGAAGCTCTTCTTAAATGTTTTGAGGGCTTGTAGTAGTATATAGGGTACGTGGGGGGCCCGCCCCCTCCCCCCGAAACTAAGATTTTTTTAGATATTTTCCACATATTTCATGAATACAAACATAAAATAGCATAAAATACGACCTCATGGGGTCTCGGGCCCCCCCAAAACGGTCTCGGGCCCACCCGAAACGTTTTTTTATATACGCCACTGGTACCAGTAGGTACCTAGCATATAAATTATGCAGGTACTTACCGTTCAGGATCTTTTGAAATGAAACATAGATATTTTCTGCCCCCCTTCCCATGCCCCACAATTTCCAGGCATAGTATTTTATTTGGTAATCGTTTTGTAAACAAATGAAAACAACAAACACACTCCAAAAACCACAGCTAAAAATTAAATTATTAGCCGGTGTATTTTTATCTGCGATTTCAGTGACAGATATCCACCGTAGACCCCAATGCAATTTATTTTTCCAAACGGTTTGTTGTCTCTTTTCTGCGTTTGCTCTTCTCAGGATAAACTGACTAAACCTTACTTGCTACATACACATGCCACAGAAAAAAAGTTGCCGGTTACCAATTCTTTACTATTCCTTTTTTCATCTATTTATTTTGAGATTGGGCACACGGCCGTCAAAGCATATATTTTGTAGGACAAATATTTTTACTTTCCTGGCCCGCGATGGTATTGTTTCCGACGAACAATGTTTTTTTGAGATATTTGGGTGTATTTTGACCTCTCCTAGCAATATCGTCCTGATGTCTGTCTGTGTGTGTGTGTGTGTGTGTGTGTGTGTGTGTGTGTATGTCTATCCGTAAAACGATAGCTCCTGAACCGATTTTCAGGAACTGTTCAGGTAAAATAACGTTCGATACTGTAACTAGCTAAAGATATTGGTCAAAATTCATCAATGCTAAGGACAGTTTTTTGTCAGTTAAAAAATGTAAAAAATTCTTTTAACGAAACCTCGCACCAATATGCGGTTTTCGGAATATAGTAGACCATATTTTTTTTAAAAAGTTGCGGTGTAACCAAAAACTTTGTAAGACCTTTCGTTTCGGATATATTTACAAAAAACTGTTTTCAATGTTGATTTAGCAGGGAGTTTACTTGATTGGAATGTGCTAATGGGCTAGGAAGTTATTAGATCGGTCATGGATCCATTTATTTTATGTATGAAATCATAAAATCTTTACATTTAAGGAAATTATTAATTGTTACTAATTAATTATTTACAGCAACTAAATTGAAATTTAGCGCCTGCGCACTCTGTTAAGCTTAGACTCACTAAGAATTTGAATGAAGTGTCCGACACTACGCTGCGCTACACGGCACGGCAATAAAGATTAAATTCGTTATGTCGCACTTTAGAAATAACTCTTTTTTTTTTTGAAAAAAGGTTGGACGTCTCAGAAAAGTAAAGTTATTTAAGAAATTTCTGCCTGAAAAAAATAGACCGGTGTACTGTGGACTATCAATTTTAATGAACAATGGCAGACAAAAATAAAAATGAAACCACTGTTAAAATGTAATTCACTGTTAATCAAGTGGACTAAAAATACCTTTTGCCAAGTGGCTAATTTAATTTCATTCAAATTTAAATTCAAAATAAACTTTACTGTCTGAATGTTAATACTTTCATTGACAAAGCAAATCCTATAATGTACTTAACAGTAGCTACCTTTATTTGTCACAACCTAGTCTAGAAATGTTAATTGGCTAATCAACTTTAAGTTGAGTTTAAAATTTTAATTATTTTCACATAGATAAAAAAATTTATATTAAAAAAATAAATATTTAAAAGGTCTAAAAGAGATTCTACACAAAAACACTGACAGTTAAAAACCTTTATCTAACAAAACCTAAGAATTAATAAATCATAATATGTCTTTTATATTAAACTCAGTGAAAATTTAAAATACGAAATCAAAAGCAAGGTTAGTTTTTTATTATCTTTTTTAATGCACTCGAGTTTTTTACTAAAATTCGGTAGTTTGGTTTGTAAAAAGCCATAAATCTAATAAAAATAAATAAATAAATATAAATAAACAAAAAGTTGAACGGGTGTGAAACTACTAAATTAACGATTGTGTTATACTTATCTTTGTTGTTCCAAAATATATTTTTTTTGCTCTGAATGTTCCCGTTATTCTTAGTAACAATAACGGCCACAGCTGTCAAATTTTCTGTTATTTTAACTGACCCAAAATGTCTCTAAAGACAGTTTTAAACCTTTATCTGTAAAACCTAAGAATTAATAATTATACTATGTGTTCTCTATAAAACTCTGTCAAAAAGACGCAAAAACAACATTAACAGCAAAAACATAAAAATTAATACATTTTTAAGTTACAGAACGTGAAAACAATGATTTTACAACACTCAAGAATAAACAATTTAACCCTCATAAAATTCCCTTAAGGGGGCATACTTCGTCCGAAAACTTACCATTTGACAACACTGATATCGCGTTTTTTGGCCAAATCTTTGTTCTAATAGAAATAGAAAACGAGAAAGCGGAACGCGTCGAAATTTTGAGGGGTAGTTTTTTAAAGCATTTTTAACAACTGTATCTTAGCAGTTTTTCGCAAAATCTTTTTATTCAAAATATAAAAAAAAAGTTATGGCTAAAACACAACAAATATTTCAAAACAATGTTTGACATTTCAGTAGCCTAATTGTGTTATAGAAAACTGTAGCGAAATTGTTTCGATTTTTGTATTTTTTTGGAAATGTACAAAGGAAAATCAAAAATCTAACAAGATACGTTTAAAGATTTTTAAAAAATCTTGCATATGAACAGAAATAATGTTTCAACTAGTTTTTTATAGAAGAGATCTATTAGGATTTACAAACGCGTGCTCAATTTTATATTTGATGCAGGACACCAAATCAGACAAGAGCCATCAACCTCCTGACTGCAGCGCCACCCCATATACCGGGGGCAAGTCAATTCGATTGAGAAAATTTAACTAAGATCACGTGACCCGGATTATCACATTTTCAGATATTTTGAAAAAATAAAATGTCGTTTAATATAAGTTAATATAAGTTAAATGATTATAAGTATGTATTTATAGACATACAATTTTTTCTATTTAGAACACGTTTTTTTAAGGGCTGGCCATAGCGTAACAAACAAAATCACGGAATTACGAACCAATTTATAAGATAGTTTTTGATAATTAGTATATTGCTCAGTTAACAGAAGCTTGTGCTTAACTTCACTGAGTTGAAAATAAAGCCCTTTTCATTTATTTATTTATTACATAACAAGAGAAGAAAGTGACAAATTTCACACGAGCGTGAAAAAGTTACTTTCTGTCTAGTTATGGACGCTAATTTTCCTACGAACACTGTTGAACTATACTAATTTTTGTAAAAATTGGTGTTTAATTTTGCGTAAATCAAATGAAACTGCTTTTCGCACGTGTGGGAAAGTAGTTTGCAACACATGTGCGAAAAAGTATTGTGACAGTTAAACACTTTCCATACATGTGCCATGTGCCGAAGTACTAAAAGTACTTGTAACACATGTGCGAAAAAATTTCTGCACACGGATGAAATTTAATGTTTTCTGAGGATGCAAATCGTGTAAAATCCAACATTTTCATATGTGGTCGCAGGAAATAGTAATTTACCTAACCAGTGCGGAAGACGCACACACATTCGTTAAGTATGTTGGTAAAATATTATTTCTACGAGGTTGTGGAAACAAAAATAAAGTACTCCAATAAAAACAACTCATTTATTATATTTAATTTACAATGATTGCCGAAAACTTTACTTCTTATCCTGTGCAGCATCTGTGGATCAGGAGATTTTCGTTTTCATATCAATGATATCGGAAGGTCTTTAAATATATTTTGCTCTGGATGTATTTGGAGGCAGGCTCATAGTAACATTATGTGTTCCATCCTATTGTGGCTAAGTCTTCTTCGGGATTATCAGTATTTTCTATCACAGTAAATAAACACTTTTTTTCTATTTTTATTTATAAGATGAAATGTCATCTCCTGGTTTTTGACAAAAAAATAGGCTTTGTTATTTACTCTATTCTTTTATTTTTTCTGTTGCTATTGGAAAACTAGCCGCCCACTTGTGTTTTTAAGCAAAAATTAACGTCAGTGTCAAACTCAAAATGTGTTGTTTTTTTGTCATCTCTAAAATGTTAGTAAGGCCCACAATTTAGAAACCGAATAGGTGTCCCTAGGACTCTAATATGTAGTGCCACCTATTGACTGATATTTAAATATTTTGCCTTGTTGTCGTTTGCTTAAAAAATTGGCTGAATCGAATTTGTCGCCTTAAACTATATAAAGCCTTGTCGACTAAGAACTATTTAACTGATTTGCGTAAATATTTATACTCAGTTTTTTCTGGTATGTCCTGGGGCAGATGGTTACAGATCTTAATGCCCTCTTGAATCATGGAATTTTTTGTAAGAGCAGACCTTGGAATAGGCAGAGGCAGATTATTCTGGCATATATTGTAAATCCTGTCCTGATTATAATTGAAGAATTTTTTAGAAATCATCATCATTATCATAACATACCGACTCCAAAATAAATATGCTAGGTAGCATCAGTATACCTTCCTGTTTAAACAACGGTCTACATGTTTCCCGAGAATCTGTTTTACACAATTAACGTACAGCTCTTTTCTGCAAGATAAATACAGACTGTATTGACTTCCGCGTTGAGTAGCCCCAAAAAGCTATACCCTATCTTATGTATAAGTTCGTATTTAATGGTTCTCATTATGTAACATGAGCTTGCCAATTTCTTATTTAACCACTCAATATGAGTTTCAAATTTTAATTGACTATCTATATGAAGACCAAGAAATTTAGAGGTGGACACATTTTCTAATATTTTATCTTGAAGTTTAGCGTCAGCTATATTAAATTTAAACGTCAATATGTTGTCACACCACATTTTAATATCTTGCAGATTGTTGTCTATGACAGGTTTTAATGCGTTACGACCTCTTGCTGTTCATAAGCCATTGGTGTCATCAGCAAAAGCTGTTAGCTTTCCCGAAACAGGCAGTGACAGCAGATCATTCACATACATAAAAAAAAAGATCGGACCCAGCACAGAACCCTGAGGCACACCATGTATAATTTTCACCTTACTTCCCCTGTCAGCAAGCGTCGAGGTAAACCAACAAAGCTTACTTCCATCAACATCATAATGCTACATAATCAAAAGCCTTTGAAAAGTCAAAAAACACTGCCGCGGCAACCTCTTGGTCAATAAAGTTTTAAAAAAAGTGTTCTAAAAATTAAAAAATAGCGTCATTTGGTCCTTTGCAATTTTGCAAATCAAACTGGTTAGGATTTAAAATAATATGTTCCTTAAAGTATGCAAGCAACCGTTCTTTCAATACCTTCTCGGTCACCTTTGAAAGAGTACTCGACAGAGAAATTGGTCTATAATTTCAAGGATCTGCGCTGATCCCTCCCTTAAAAATTGGTAAGACTTTGGCGGATTTAAGACAGGAAGGAAATACACCCATGCTCAGAGACCAATTTATACATGATGCCAGTACTTCCAAAGTCCTTTTTTACAAAGATTTGGTCAATACCGGATGCATTTTGCTATTTAATAGTTTTAAATATTTCTTGATTTCCTGCTTACTAGTAAGCATAAATTTAAACTTTTCAGTACGGTTTACCAGTGGTAAGTGGGACAAAACATCATTTGATTTTAGATAATTTTTCCGCAATGGTTGTATACAATATGTTAAGCTGGTAACGGTCAATATCTATGAGTTACGGGATTGTGATTTTGTACCTTGAATTTCGTTAATTATATGCCAATATTTTCTGATTTTATTTTCGGCTTTATTAATTTTACATTCGTAGTATTTCCGTTTTGCTTCCTTTATTACATGTTTGTAGATTAACCTATATTTATTAAAATAATCTAAAAATGTTTTACTGGTAGTAAATTTTCTAATTGTGTAATTTTTTTCCGGCAGTTTTAATTCCTTTTATTACCCAACGTTTTTTGTCTTGGGTTTAATAAAATTGAAAGCTTTGCATAGGATCATTGAATTTCAAACATTGACTCCAATTAATGTGACTTGCTATATCTGTAAAATTTTTAAAATAAGGTTTATTATAAATTCTTTGTTTAATACTAATCTTTTTTTGGCGAATGTTATCGAATCGAGTTGGTTCGTTGACAAATACTTTTAAATTACAAGAATTTAATAAGCTCATTAAAGTTAATATTTAAGTGGCCGCCAAGGACAATAATTCTAGAATTCAGATAAAATTTGTCTAAGATATGTTTAAAGGGGCCTACAGACACGCGAGCATTTCTTGAGATTAGTACGCGCGAACTAATCTCTGCATACATGTACGATTGGTGGAATTGCCTGCACACACGAAGACAAAACTAAACGTTCTAAACATAAACACGATATTATCAATGCGTTTTGCCTAGACACCGAGAGATTTGCTCGCGTACATCGTGCACGCGAACAAATCTTCGAGAGATATTTTAGGGGGATATTGTCTACACACGAAGAGATTAGTATGCGCAAACTTGTACGCGCGTACTAATCTCTAGAAATGTTCGCGTGTCTGTAGGCCTCTTAAGACTATCTAAAAATATTGAGTTTCTTTACATATACTAACGAGAATTCAAAAACGCTTTTTACTATAAATTATCATACTTAACAAAACATGTTGCTTCAAAGTTCGACAAAAAGTTATTGTTGCTCGATTAATTAATCTGCTCTCAGAAATCTTTACATTTCTCACGTCAAAAGTTCTACTTAGTAGAGTTTAAACAAATCAAATAATTCGTTAAACAATTACAAAACTGTGATATTTATTAGAAATAACCAAGGAATTTGTGCACAAGATAAGGTGTTTTCGGGTGTCGTGGAACAATAAAAATAAATAAAAGCTGATTTGAAGGCATCATGAATTGTGGACTATGTGATTCTCACGTAAGTCCTATGTATTATGTAGTGCGCTTTGCAAGAAGCGATATCATAAGGAATGTGTCAAGGTGCCTACTGAGGTCGTTAACTTTCTGACCAATGTAAGAGGATTGCACTGGAAGCGCAATGCCTGTGATTCTGGCGTTGAAGAAAAACTACAAGAAATAATGTCTGCTCGTTTAACCACACAATGCTCAAACTTACTGCAAAATGTTTCTGAAAAATTGGAAGAAATTGGCGACAATATCGCTCAAACTCTAAGCGCCAAATGTGAATCTAAGTTTTCTGTAATCCCTTATTTTGGACACACCTCTGGACACACCTCTGAACAACCTTTTTCATACTCTGCTCAGCGGCGTAGCGTGGGGGGGGGGGGGGTTCTTCGCCGTTCAAATCCCAAAGCATCATGCATCGCGATAAGAAAGACAAAAGCAAACAAACTCAGTGCACCTGTAATTCTTAATAATAGATAAAATATTCCCGTAACACCTACCTAGGGAGCCAAGCGCGAGGGGGCGCCCAAATAAAGAATTGAAAATAAATTAGCCCCAAAAATTTTCGCTTGTAATTTTTCAAAAAAGACAATGTTTTTAAAATTTTCGTCTGCGGCGCCATTTTTTTCGTTAAATCTACTAGTTTTCTACTGCGGTGCCATTTTTATTCAGATACTTAATTTTTTTTAAACTTTCGCCTGCGGTGCAATTTTTACAAGCTTTCTGTGTTGTTTTTGTTTTTTTTTTTAATTTTCGCCTGGAACGCAATTTTTTTAATTTTTCAGTGGTTTTTTTTAGTTTAGCCGTTTTTTTCCGCAAAGTATTATTGTGTTTAATTTTCGTGGAGTAACGGTTTAGGTAAGGAGGCGCCAAATTTATTGTTTGCCTACAAAAAAAGACCTAGCTACGGAACTAACTAACTGCGGCGCTTAAATACCTTTGAAACTAACCAAAACTTTTGTATTTGGTCCCATTTTTCCCGAAAATTTTGGCGCCTTATTTTGTTCAATAATATTAGTTTTATAAAATTTTTCTTTGTAATTTGCTTTCGTTCTTATTAAAAATTTTCTTCTTTGGCACCATTTTTTCCAAAAAAATTTCTTCGGTTCGATTTTTTCCAAAAAGTACTTGGTGTAAAGTGTTTTTGTTTTTTTTTTCCAAAAAACTAAATATTAACCAGCTAGGGTATCGGTAGCGTGCCATTTAAATTCGACACCATAGTAATATAAGCAATTTAATTAATAATAACAAAAAAAGTAGGAAGCTATGTTAATTTGATACTTATTTCTACCTAAAAAAAAATTGGCGCCCTTTTAATCCTCTACCCCCTCCGCCCTTCGAACCACGCTACGCCGCTGATTCTGCTGCTTTACAAAAACCTTCTAAGTTGATTGTTCGCCCAAAAAATACTGAGCAAACGCCTACGTACGCTAAAGCTGCTATTTGGGACAATCTGAATTTGGAAGAGAGCAATATTCGGTTGAACACTGTCAAACATATTTCTAAATGGGGAATTTAGCCGGGATGTGGTAGCAATTCTGATACTGCTAAATTTTGCGAAATGGCCAAGAAAAAAGCTAACTGATGACTATGACATTATTGAGATTCAAGGATCTAAGCTACGCGTTAGAATTCTTGGGCTCTCAGAGAATATTGATCCCAGTGTATTATTAGATTTGCTGCGTAGACAGAATTCCTTTGATTCTCATGATGGAAAATCTTGCCCTAACTGTAACAAAGAAGATTACGTACCTAAATGTTCTAACTGGGAATTCCACAACTCTAAATACCAAAATAAATTTTCTAACCAATGACCACGGCCAAAATTGTGGCACATTTAGCTTGCCGCAACTTTGAACTGTCTGAAAAAAATTAGGCCCAAAGGAACCGTGGGACCTGATAAGATAGCAGCATTTTTTGTTAGGGATTGCTCTTCTATTTTGGCACTTCCTTTAACCAAAATTTTTAATTTGTGTATTGTATCTTCCAAATTTCCGAAATCCGTTTTTAAAAAGGGTGAAGTTAATAAGGTGGAAAATTATAGGCCTGTGGCAATAAAAAGATAATTTTTCCAAAATATTTGAGATAGCCCCAAACGATCACTGGAGCTTTTATCTGAAAAAAAAATATCCCCTTTGCAGCATGAATTTATAAAAGGTCGTTTAACAGTAACAAACTTTAAACAACATGTGAATAATTTGCAATTTGGTATTTGGTAATTATATTGGCAAGTCGCCCAGTGGCGATCAGAAATTTTAACACACGAAAAGGTGATCTCATGCTTTCAGACGTTGATTCTTTACGTCTAATTTGAGTTATCATACCTTTGACAGTGGGAAAGAAGAATTTAGAGAGATCAGTTGGATGACTTGGTCGAGTTATTAATTTGTAATTTGCAATTTGGTATTTGATAAGTAACATACTTATTATGCGTTACTCAATATATAACTGATGCATTTGATGATTGTCTGCAGGTAGATGTAGTATATACTGACTTTTTAAATGCCTTCGATAGGCTCGACCACAGTCTGTTGATAAATGTATTATAAACTGGAGACCTTAGGAAAATAAAAGAAGTAGGGGAAGACCCCAAATGAGATGAGCGGACGATTTGAAGAAAACCCACAAGAACTAAATGGATGAACACGACGACGGACAGAGAAGAGTGGAAGATATTGGGAAAGGCCTATGCCAAAGATGGATTGAAGAAGGCTAAATAGATAGAATAGAAAGAGACAAAACTTTGAAGCAATATCAGAGAAAGTACAAAGAATTAAGAATCAGCAATATCGAGTTGAAGAGTCAGATAAACATTTTAAGGAACAAACCAAAAATGGAAAGCAATTTACGGTATTCTTAATTGATGATTCCAAACAGACAGAAAGTTGTATTTCATATAATTTTTCGCCCCAAACAGATATTGAATGCAGTGACATTGATAGTTTGCGTAAATTTTTATTTTATTTGTCAAACACACTGTGTTTATTGTATTACAATCTAGTCAGTAAGACTAATTAGCAATTTTGTTTTAACTTAATTTACTAGAAAAGTCAGATTTAAACTTAGGGTTCACTCAACAGTTCTCCCCGCTTTGTTTAGTCTGGAACTCATAATTGTGTTGTGTTTATAGCATTATTTTGTTTTATGTGTAATTCACTTAGTTTACTAGCTCAAACGGCTTCTTTCTTTTTAGTCTTCCAACTAGCAAAGTATTGTCTAGAAGCTGAATTGCTTCCACATTCACATGCCAATGGAGTCTATCTTCATGGCTTTTTGCGTACTTTTAGCTCACACATATACTATACTATAGTAGTGTGAGCTATGGTGATCCTAATTTTTTCGAGCAAAAAAAAGTTGCTCCGATTTCAAAATTTTTTATATATCTTTGCGTTTCAGATGATTTTCAAACTTTTTTGTTGCGCCGTCTGTCTGTCTGTATGTCTGTAACGACCAACGCGCATAACTCAAAAACCGCTTGGCCGATTTTAATGAAATTTGGTACCTGGGCTGGGTTTTGGGCCGAGATGGTCCCATTTAAAAATGAACAAAATCCACCGAACACAAACCAAATAAAAGGGTGGGGGTCGATTTCAAAAATTAGAGTTTAAGTGAAAATATGGCGTGTGTGATATCAAACGAAAGGTAATTGAGTCTGGAGTTAAACAAAATACATTTTAATTTATTTTAAAAAAATGGTGGGGGTATATTTTAAAAATTAGAGTTTAAGTGAAAATATGGTGTGTGTGATATCAATCGAAAGGTAATTGAGTCCGGAGTTTAAAAAAATACATTTTAGTTTTTGTTTTTTTAAGGGTGGGGGTAGATTTCAAAAATTTGAGTTTAAGTCAAAACATGGCTTGTGTGGTATCAAACAAAAGGTAATTTAGTCTGGAGTTGAATAAAATATATTTTAGTTTTTAGTTATATTAGCTCACACGTACACTATAAATATAGTACCTAGTGTGAGCTTAGGGGCCCATATATTGGCAGAGTATTTTATAGTCTCTGCTACAGTTTCGATATTCAGATCTCGATGAAGGTCACTATTTCGAACGTACCAAGGTGCATTCACAATGTTTCTTAATACTTTATTTTGAAATCTCTGTACAACTAGAATGTTACTCTCTTTAGCACAACCCCATAGTTGAATACCATATGTCCATACTGGTTTCAGTATTTGTCTATAAAGCAGTAACTTATTATGAATTGTTAAATTGGACTTCCTTCCAATTAGCCAGTTCATTTTTCTATACCTTATCTCAAGTTCTTCTTTTTTTTTCTTAACATGTGCTTTCCAGCGCAATTTGGCATCAAGTGTCATACCTAGATATTTTGCCTGATTCGAATATGGTACTGGAATGTTGTTAATTGTTATTTGTATGTGATTAATATTTTTGTTTGTAAAATCAACATGAATTGATTTGGTTTCATTTAATTTTATTCGCCACTTTGTGGTCCAACTGTGAACTTGGGTGACTGCATCCTGAAGTTTTTCTATGCATTTTTCAATAGATTTTTCTACCGTCAATAAACCAGTATCATCGGCAAATGTTGCTAAGTGACAATTTTCTGGCTTTGGGATATCACAAGTGAATAATAACTATAGATAAGGGCCTAGTACGCTACCCCGGGGCACGCCTGCTTGAATTTCTCGTAAACTTGAGTATGAGTCTTCCTGTTTTACTCTAAAATGTCTATCAGATATGTATGATTCCAAAATGGCAGAAACCGTTTTAGTTTAAAATTGAGGCCTTCATGCCACACTTTTTCAAATGCTTGTGCTACATCTAGAAAAACTGCAGAACAAACTTTTCCCCCTTCTAGTGCTTTTTCTATTATATTAGTGATTCTGTGTACTTGATCTATCGCGGAATGCTGTCTCGAAAACCAAATTGATGATATGGAATAATTTCTTGTCTTTCTATGATGGGTTTTATTCTTTTAAGCAATAATTTTTCATAGCTTGGATATAATTGGCAGCAAAGATATTGGCCTGTAAGACGACACATCATGGAGTGGTTTTCCTGGTTTTGGAATTATGATAACTTCTGCAACTTTCCACAGTTTAGGTACATACCTAAGCCTAAAAGACGCATTAATTAGGTTGCATAGTTCTACGATAGCTTTTCTGGGGAGTTGTTTTATGACTACCCCGTTAATAAGATCATGCCCTGGGGCTTTTTTCGAATTAATATTTTTGATTTCTGTTAATATTTCTTTTGGTGATGTAAGCTTAATATGGTCCTCGATTTGATGGGGTTCATTTAAATGAAAGTGTTCATCTGGTGCTTCGTGGGGCTGAAATGTTTTTTCTAAATGACTTGCAAAAATATCTGCTTTTTCTTCGTTACTCCTTGCTCACTGGTTGTTAGATTTTTGTATGGGTGGAATTTGGATAATTGGTCTTTTAAAATCTTTGGTTGCTTTCCAAAGGGAATAGTCGGTATTTTTATTATCTGTAAGTTCATTAAGAGAATGGTTAATAGATTCATTTTTTATTACTAGAATTTCTCGCCTAATGCGCTGCGTCATGTTGTTAAGATTTGTTTTGTCCCGAGGATCACGGCTTTGCTGCCACTTTCTTCTTAGTTTCCTTTTTTCCAATAAAAGGTCTCTAATTTCCTTTGGATAGTTTTTTCCCCTAAAAATTCTCTTTGGTTTCGGACTGTTTTCCCAAGCTGCTTGTTGAATATTTGTAACAAAATATTCAACTTCTTTATCGATTTGTTCTGGCGTTTGCAATGGTACAGATAGGTTTATTTTTTCTGACAGACTTTGTTTAAAACTAATCCAGTCAGTCAGTTTATTAACTAGTGAAATATTTGCTTCTTTCTTTATTATGTTTTTACTAAGAGTTAGAATAATAGGTAAATGATCTGAGTGTAAATCAAAACTTTTCTTTATATTTACAAAACTTAAAGATATATTTTTTACTATAAAAAAATCAATTAGATCTGGAATTTTTCCTGGATCTGTTGGATAGTATGTGAGCTTACCAGTTGATATCGGCTCACATTGATATTCACTAATAGCTTGCAAAAGTTCTTTCCCTTTAGAATTCATCAGTCTAGATCCCCAGTAGGTATTTTTTGCATTAAAGTCACCTCCAATTATAAAACGGTTTCCTAATTTTCTGAGAAAATTAAGATATTGATTTTTCTTTAGTAAGTGCCTTGGTGGTATATAGACAGCACTTATGACTAATGTATATATTTTGGTTTTTACACTTACTAATGTAGCTTGAATCTCTATGGTTTTATATCCCATCTCCTCATAGTGTGATATATTTTCTTTAATTATTACAGCACTTCCCCCATGTGCAGTATTGCTAGGGTGAGTTGTATGATACAATCTATAACCTTTAAATTTAATGTGAGAATGGTTAGTGAAATGCGTTTCTGACACAAGACAGACGTCAATTTTTTCTATGTATAGAATAACTTGCAACTCTTGCTGGTGTTGCAAGAGACCATTGGCATTCCAAGCTAGGATTCTAAGATTACTGACCATTTTGAGGCATATTGGTAGCTCCGTTATTGCTACTTTCTAGTTTAGTTAATCGCTCATCAAGTTTGTTCAATTTCTCCAAAATTAATTGTAGTGTTTGTTCCATAGTATTTTGACTACTGATATTAATATCAGGTATAGTAGCTGTTGCTGCTACTTGGCTGTATGTCTTTGTCACAGAGTTTTGTGTGACTGTGTTTCTTGTCTGTTGGTTTTGTCTATTTGTACTCACGTTTGGTATGAGATTCGGTTTCTTAGGTTTATTTTTCAATTTTTGTATTTCCTTAGCAACAAGGCATCCTCTGTAGTTAGCAGGATGCTTGCCTCCACAGTGGATGCATTTTGGCTCAGATTCTTTTGGTTTGGAGCATTCTACAGTAAGATGTTTCCCCGCGCATTTTACGCAACGTGGTTCTTTAGCGCAATGTTTTTGCGTGTGTCCATAAGATTGACATCTTTTGCATTGAGGGACTAACTTTGAGGTTTTTAGTGCTTTTATTTCCACTTCAATCCCAAGGATACTGGAAATTTCAAAAATTTTGTTGATATATTCATCGTGGCTAAATGTGAGCATAAACATGTTAAGAGGTTGTCTTGTTCTCCATTTAAGTTTGTTGCTGGCCTCCAGCGCCTTAAAACCTTTTTTTTGAAGATCAGCTACAATTTTTTGTGGGTCACATGAGAAGTGTAGCCTATTCGCTATTACTCTAATTGGCCTTATTTGTTTTCGTATGAGTGCCATTGATGATTTATTTCATTAAGCATTTTAGTAACCCGCAGATAGCTGTCTGTGTCTTGTACATTTATTTTAATATTTTCGTTATTTAAAACTTTTATTTTAACTCCTTGTATGATATTTAACTTTTCATAAATATCATTAAAATTATTTACGCCATTTACCATAATCGGTGGAGGTAATGGAGCTTTTTTAACCTTAGTAGGGGGTTCTTTATTTTGTCTTTTATTGGAGGGCTCTCCAGTGCCCGAGCTTTGTTGTGGTGGTGAGAGTGAAGTATCCATTCGACGTTTTTCCAACCTTTTCCTTTTTGTCTGATCCACTCAGTTTCTCTTGCCAGATTGTCCTCATCAGTAATGTAGTCCATGTCAGACTCTTCTTTTTTAGTGACTTTTGTCTCTAAATCTTCAAATTTTGTTTGCATACTTTCCAGTTGACTTCGGAGATAATCCACTTGTACACTAAGTGAATTTTTTTCGTGTTGGGATTTTTTCCATTCGCTATATAAAACTTCTTCATTTTGTGTTCTAGCATGGCTATCCTGAAATAATTCGGCATTATCCATTTTTTCTTGATTTTTTTTGGGCTTTTCGCTAATTTTCAAAACAAGTTTCACAGGTGATGGTACCCTTTTTTTGCTTTTAAACATGATATATTATTTATAATAAACATTGTTTATTGATTTTTAACACAAATTTTTCGCGCGCGAGGTTTATTATAAACAAAACAAACTTCGACTTTGACCTCGTTAGTACTATCATGCAGGTACGATGCAATACAACCGTACCAAACTTGCGATCGAACGAATACTGTTTGCGTAAAATGAAGGAACAAATAAAAAACCTTCGACTGTCTAATTCAGAGTGTCTAAAAAAGTGGAAGGATAGAAAGAATGACTCAACACCCAACAAGAAAAATTAACCGACCTGTGCGCTAATAACACCACTTTAAAAATTATTGTTGAATACTTGAGATGGAAAAAGATATAGCTGAGGTGAAAAGCCTAAAATGTTTGAATCTGTTTGCTACGCTGAAACCGAAAATGGTGATATTATTAATGAAAAGGCAAAATCAAATCTAAATTTCAATTCCAGCAAGAAATTACACCTAGTACTTATAGTGGGCGAAAGCACAATAGTAGATTTTTACAAATTCCTAAAAATTCACAAAGGAGACAATTACAAAGGTTTTAACTATTGCAAAACACAATGCAACTCTAGAACAAATTGTTTAAGATATTTATACTCTTACAAAATATTTTACGCGAGAGGATTACGTCATTGTTTCAGGTGGTCTAAAAGCCGTGGAGGACAGATTGACAGGAAGATTATTGAGGTACAGCTGTCAGATCAGGTATCAATTTAATCATGATATCAGTGTTACTGTGGTGTAACAAAAAAATTCTAAATAAATTCATAGATAAAACCAATATTTTTATGTTTAATATACTTCAGCAAGTTTGTAAGCTATTCCTAAACTTAAACTCGTTTTTAAACTCATCTTTAATTTCAATAGATTTTTATCTTTGAAGTATTTTGCGAAAATAAAGCTAGGTCAGCGTATTGACAATTTTGTATTAAACTTTAAAACCTCTGTAGAAGGTAACAAGATTTCGCTTTCTAATACTTTTTTAGACCAGAAGATGGCAAAGAGAGCAAGCAACACCGTAAGTTGTAGCTTTTCTCCTTAACCTACAGTCAATGCGAAACAAAATAGATGAACTTTATATTTTAATTGAAAATACAAATTTACCAATATTCATTCTTTTGACAGAACATTGGTTGACTGAAAGCGAGCTATGTTACATTCCAGAATAAAGCGTTGTCGCAAAATACTGCAGTGAGGGGTGTTATGACATGGTTATGGTTATTTATTTTTTTATTTATATATACAATTACAGAATAGGAAGTAGAAGAAATACAAAATTTAAATAGATATTAAAAAAGAAAAAAGAGAGCTAAGCTCAAAAACGTATTGAATTCTAATCAAAATTAATTGGAAAAAAATTATAGTAATAGAATACTTAAATCTAAACATTATAAAAAAAAATTAATTAGGATTATATTTTTAAAACTCTCTAAAAACCCTTTCTTATAGTCTAAGCTAAAAACACAGTTTCTTAATTTGAGCTACAGTGCAGTTAAATATATCTAGTCTGCCGACAAATTTATGGCAATTATTACACATGTCATGCAACGGTGAATATTTGTTAACACTAAGTCGTGATGTGGGTAAGTAGAAGCTACGTGGATACGATAAAGTAGCCTAGGAACCAGGAATAATATTTGCTCTAAAAATTGTGGACAAGCAATTTTACCCCCCAAAACTTTGGACATATAAATTATCTGAGATTTGGTTCTTCATCTTGAAGAGATTCCACTTTATGCCTTAATCATTATGGTGAAACCCGATTTGAGGATAAACACCATCAAGTCTGAATGAAAGATATCTAAGAAAGCTTCGTTCCACTGATTCAAGATGTTCAACATGGACACCGTAATGAGGATTCCAGACGATAGCACTATACTCCAATACAGATCGCACAAAAGCAAAGAACAACATTTTAATATAGTCAGTGTTAGTGAAGTTACGAGTATTTCTCATTATAAAACCCAACGATTTGTAACATTTATTGACAATATCAGCAATATGATCAACAAATGACATTGTGGGATCAAAAGTCACTCCAAGGTCCTTAAAACCTTTAGGCCTGTTCAGAATTTGCCCATCTATAGAATAATCAATTCTGAAGTTTCAGGCATGATTCCAAATTCCCGCTCTTATATATAACTTCAAATTATCTGCATATAATAAAACTTCGAGTTCTAGACCATTTACAATACTATTAATGAAAAGTATAAAGAATAGTGGGACCAGAACAGACAAATGCAGCACACTCGACTACTGCATTTAACATATTGAGTACGGCGTTTTAGGTGGGTAGGGGACAATTCGCTGCGGCCGATTCGCAGAAGCCGATTCGCCGCGGCCGATTTGCCGTGGGACAATTCGCCGTCGGCCGATTCGCCGCGGGGACAATTCGCCAACTAGGCATTTGGGGTTAGTATACAATTCAACAATTTTTTTTATTAGAAAAATAAATAAATTGGCGGATCCAAAATGGCGGATTTTCCCATTTATGAACCGATATGCATCAAACTCGGAACTTTGGGGTGTTTCAGGTCGCTAATTATGATTTCTAACTTAAACATAAAAAAAAACAAAATGGCGGATCCGAAATGGCGGATTTTTCCATTTATGAACCAATATGCATTAAATTTGGAATTTGGCGGGTGTTTTAGGTCCCTGATTATGATTTCTAACTTAAACTTTTAAAAAATCAAAATGGCGGTTCCACAATGGCGCACTTTCTCATTTATAAAACGATTTGCCTCAAACTTGAAACATCGCGGCGCTTTAGTAACTTACAACAATTTTTGACTTGAATTTTAAAAAATCAAAATGGCGGATCGGAAATGGCGGATTTTCCCATTTATGTACCGATATGCATCAAATTCAGAACTTTGGGGTGTTTCAGGTCGCTAATTATGATTTCTAACATAAACTTTAAAATATCAAAATGGCGGATCCACAATGGCGCACTTTCTTATTAATAAACCGATTTGCCCTAAACTTGAAACATCCGGGCGCCTATAAGGTAACTCAATACAATTTTTGACTTAAATTTTAAAACCTGAAAATGGCGGAGTCCTCGGGCGTAGGCCCCCCAAGCCTAAGATTTTTTTAGATATTTTTCACACATTTCATGAATAAAAAAATTAAACAGTATAAAATTCGCAATCATAAGGCTTCGGCCCCCCAGAGGCATTAGCCCCCCCCAATTTTGAGGCAAATCAGTTTATAAACAAGAAAGTGCGCCATTGTGGAACTGCCATTTTCATTTTTTTAAATTAGGTTAAAAATAATAATCAGCGACCTGAAAGATCTCAAAGTTCCGAGTTTGATGCAAATCGGTTCATAAACAGAAAAATCCGCCATTTTATTTATTTATATTTATAAAAATTTAATTGTATTTTACTAACCACCAAATAAAAGTTTGAAAAAGTTATGATCAAACAAATAAACAAATATATTATATGAAGTCAAGCAAAATAAAACTGTTTAAATAATTGCCAATGGTATAATATCATAAAACAAAAAATTTCGCGGCGAATTGTCCCCGAGGCGAATCGGCCGGCGGCGAATTGTCCCATCCCCGTTTTAGGTACGAGGAACAAAAAATAACAGAGTGTGGTCGAGCCTATCAAATGCTTTCAAAAAGATACTACATCTAACTGCAGACAATCATCAAATGCATCAGTAATATATTGAGTCAGGCAAGTTTGTTACTGTTGAACGACCTTTTATAAATCCATGCTGCAAAGGGGATATTTTATTTTTTAGATAAAAGCACCAGTGATCTTTTAGGGCCATCTCAAATACTTTGGAAAAACCCTATAACACAGGCCTATAATTTTTCACCTTACTAACTTCACCCTTTTTAAAAACTGGTGTAATTTTAAAGATTTTCCAGGATTTCGGAAATTTGGAATTTACAATACACAAATTAAAAATTTTGGTTAAAGGAAGTGCCAAAATAGAAGCGCAATCCCTAAGAAAAAATGGTGGTATCTTGTCAGGTCCCACGGTTCCTTTGGGCTTAATTTTTTTCAGACAATTCAAAACATACTTAGTTGCGGCAAGCTAAATATGCCACAATTTTGGCCGTGGTCCTTGGTTAGTTACACTGACATTGTCACAGGTTTCTTGGCCATTATTCATCGCGAATGACTCCCGAAAGAATCCTGAAAAGGATTCCGCAATTTCCCCGGGGCCATCCACAATTTTCCCCGTTTGATCAATCATGGAATTAGGTAGATCTAAATCACCTTTTTTTGATTTTATATACTACCAGAACGCTGAGATATTAGTTTTAATATCGTTTTTTAAACGGGAACAATGTGCTTTAAAACTATTATTTATGTTGTCTTTAATTTCCCTTCTTAATTGCCGAAATTCGGTAAAGTCCGTGGGATCCCTATAATATTTGTACCTTTTCGATATCTTATGTTTCTTTTTTATCGCTTTTATTATATCAGGTTTAAACCACGGGGGATAACTACATTTTTTTGTTTTGTCTTTGAGACATAAATATCAAATGTTTCATACAGCTTCTGATAAAAAGCATCTCACCAATAAGCTTCATCACAGTCAGTCAGACTATCCAAGAAATTCCATTTGATTCCACAAAGACTCTGGTGTAAACCTGGAAGGTTAGCATTTTGAAAATTGTAAAAAACGTTTAATTCGGTGACTTTTTTATTTTTAGATTTAGACACATATTTAAAAAGGCAAACAAGAGCAGGGTGTATTAAGATTTCTCTGACAAGAGTAGTATTGGCTCGTTCTACATCATCATTCATCTGAATTGTAAACGTCGTTGAATGGGATCAGATCCATAAAGTTAATCAAGTTAAGAAATGGTAACAGCCTATTGCAGATTTTTTTCCTTCTTTCACGTAAGCTGAAAACTCCCTCAGATTAAAGTATCCCAGAATCACTAAACTAGCACTGTTATTAATTTTAAAAACTGTCTCATAGTACTGACTATTTAGGTTGGGAGGAATATAGAACAATATAATATATACTGAGGTAAACTCCAACGAAATTTTTGCACCTGCCACATTGACTAAAGGGATGTTTTCAAAACCTATACCATCTAAATTAAGGTTTGTTGATGTGAAACTCTTAAATTAAAATTAATGTAGTTTAAATTTTTGTTTTTTTAGCAAAAGGATTTTATGAATGATAGTTTTAACCTTACGTGTTTATTGGTACCATAAGTGTAGTATTTTGTTTATTTTTATTTTTATTTTTTGTTAGATTTGACAGGTTTTTAAACCTCATATTTTTATAATAATAACAATTCATTTGTTTATAAAATTTTAAAGTAAAATGTTCTTCGATCAACACTCACCCCTGTTCGCTGTACTTATGGACCCAAGAAACATTTCTATCTGAGTAAGTTTACTTTGGACTATAGATAGATAATAGAGAATAATCCTAGGTTGAACATATAAACATAAAAAAAAAATTAAAGACAATAAAAAATGTTATTAGATTTTGTTACATTTCTTTTCCATGTAAAACTATAGAAACTGTTCATTGTTTTTAGGGCTTGAAAAAGGATTAATTAAATCCGAAACGTTGCCAAAGGTACGTTAGTTTCTTTTTGGTCTGTCCTCTACCCACGAATACCTACCTGTCCTTTTTAATGTTGTTAATTTCTGTGGTTAATTCTTCATTATTACTACAAATATTTACGGCTCTTAAATACAAACTTCTTATAACTCCTTGTTTTGTTGCAACAGAATGATTAGACTTAAAATTTAGGCACTGTCCCGTGTGTGTAGGTTTCCTATATACAGTGGTTTGAATGTTTCTGTCTAATCGCTTGACAAGAACATCCAAAAAAGGTAAGGCCGAATCTTTTTCAATTTCCATGGTGCACTTGATTGTTGGTCAAATACCGTTTATATGGTGTAGAAAATTCTGTAGTTCGTTATCATTTTCCGGCCATATAATAAATGTGTCATCCATGTATCGTAGCCATAGTTTTGCTTTGACTCTTGCTGTGTTGATCGCATGGTCCTCGAACCACTCCATGTAGATGTTTGCTACCACTGGCGAAAGAGATGAACCCATTGAGAGTCCATCATTTTGCGCGTAAAACTTTTCAGTTTAGCAGATCATGCATGGTCAAATGATCACAGGATTCAGTGGTCAGAAGCTAAAGTTTTACATAAGGAGTCGCAATGGCGAAAACGAAAGTTTATTGAAGCTGCGTTTATGGTCAACCAAGCACGGACATACCAAACATATGGAAACCACTCCTTAAGGAAAACAGGCGTCTTAGGATTAAAAAGGGGGCGGGCCGTCACACCTAACTGCACACCAAGTAGTATAAGTAGTAGCCTAGAGACTAGATTGTTTAGTTTACACTTGATAACGGTTAGAGATAATTACTAACCGAAACGTCGTGTTTTTAAATAAAGACAATGGAAGTCCGAAATTTTATTTCTACACAATCGTTGTCTACGAGTTTCAAACAACATTAGTCAGTCTGTTCAATCCTTGCACATTTTGATGGTAAACAGATAAATTATGACGAGAACGAAAAAGCTTAGAGTTTGAAGAAAAATTGTTGTCATTTGTAGTGAGAGCTTGATTTTCTAGTACAGTACTATCCTGTGGTTGCTAGTATTTTTTGGGCGAACAATCAACTCAGAAGGTTTTTGTAAAACAGCAGACTATGAAATAGGTTGTTTAGAGGAGTGTCCAGAGGTGTGTTTAAAGTAAGGGATTACAGAAAACTTAGATTCACATTTGGCGCTTACAGTTTGAGCGATATTGTCGCCAATTTCTTTCGATTTTTCAGAAACATTTTGCAGTAAGTTTGAGCAACATTATTTCTTGTAGTTTTTCTTCAACGCCAGAATCACAGGCATTGCGCTTCCAGTGCAATCCTCTTACATTGGTCAGAAAGTTAACGACCTCAGTAGTAGGCACCTTGACACATTCCGTATGATATCGCTTCTTGCAAAGCCCACTGCATAATACATAGGACTTACGTGAGAATCACATAGTCCACAATTCATGATGCCTTCAAATCATAGCAGCCACTCAGTACACACTCGTTAACTTTGTAGAAATCAACTTTTATTTATTTTTATTGGTAAACGACACCCGAAAATACCTTATCTTACACCGTTTTTTGTGCACAAATTCCTTGGTTATTTCTAACAAATATCACAGTTTTGCAATTATATAACAAATTATTTGATTTAATTAAACTCTACTAAGTAGAACTTTTTATTACGAGTAGACTGGTACCAAATTTACGAATTAAAAGACACTTTTGACGTGAGAAATGTAAAGATTTCTTAGAGCAGATTAATATTGTTCTTTATCTTAAGAAACTCGAAACGAAACATCCAGCAACACTAACTTTTTGTCAAACTTTGAAGCAACATGTTTTGTTAAGTATGATAATTTAATAGTAAAAAGCGTTTTTAAATTCTTGTTAGTATATGTAAAGAAACTCAATATTTTTATTATATGTATATATAGACCACCCTCATGTAGCCCTACATTGTTTTTAGATAGTCTTAAAAATTTGTTAGAAAAATTTTATCTGAATCCTAGAATTATTGTCCTTGGCGGCCACTTAAATATTAACTATAATGAGCTTATTAAATTCCTGTAATTTAAAAGTATTTGTCAACGAATTAACTCGATTCAGGAACATTTCGTCAAGCACAATAGATTATATTTTTAGTCATAAACTTTGGTAGCAGAAATAAAATTCGCCAAAAAAAGATTAGTATTAAACGAAGAATTTATAGTAAACCTAATTTTAAAAATTTTACAGGTATAGCAAGTCACATTAATTGGAGTCAATGTGTGAAATTCAATGATCCTATGCAAAGCTTTTAATTAAAGCTTTCAATTTTATTAAATCCAAGACAAAAATACGTTGGGTAACAAAAGGAATTAAAACTGCCGGAAAAATATTACACAATTAGAAAATTTACTACCAGTAAAACATTTTTAGATTATTTTAATAAATATAGGTCAATCTACAAACATGTAATAAAAGAAGCAAAAAGGAAATACTACAAATGTAAAATTAATAAAGCCGAAAATAAAATCAGAAAATATTGGCACATAATTAACGAAATTCAAGATACAAAATCACAATCCCGTAAACTCATAGATATTGACCCTCACGAGCTTAACATATTGTATACAACTATTGCGGGAAAATTATCTGAAATCAAATGATCCTTTGTCCTACTTACCATCGGTAAACCATACTGAAAAGTTTAAATTTATGCTTACCAGTAAGCAAGAAATCAAAAAATATTTAAAACCATTAAAAAGCAAAATACATCCGGTATTGACCAAATCTCCGTAAAAATACTTAAAAATCTGCCAAAGGGCTTTGGAAGTATAAATCATGTATAAATTGGTCTTTGAGCATGGGTGTATTTCCTTCCTGTCTGAAATCCGCCAAAGTCTTACCAATTTTTAAGGGAGGGATCAGCGCAGATCCTTGAAATTATAGACTAATTTCTCTGTCGAGTACTATTTCAAAGGTGACCGAGAAGGTATTGAAAGAACGGTTGCTTCCATACTTTAAAGAACATATTTTTTTTTCAAATTTGCGCATCACCACGAAGGGTCATTAGCGCACGATGATAAGATAATCTTGGTATTTTATATACATTGTAATAACTTACAGTCTTTTAAAAAGGCAAGCACACTGTTTGTATTTTCAATTTTGTTGTTTAGTAAAACACTGATGTTTCCAGATAGTTTATGTTTTTGTCTTTCGTTTATATACGACACGCAATCGATTAATATATGCTTTATTGTAATAATTTCTCGACACTGTGCGCATTCGGGGGGGTTTATTTTTTTTTAAATGTATTCGTGTGTTAATTTTGTATGACCTATTCTAAGTCGAGATAGATAAACTTGCACTTTTTGCGATTTGGTCAAGAAAGACCATGGTTTCGTTGATTCTCTAATTTCACGTAACTTAGAGTTTGACATGTTCCAATGATCTTGCCAGATGTTTAGCACTTTGAATTTAATAAATGTTTTAAAATCACTGCACACTATTTGATTGATAGAAGGAGTGTCACCATCAGTTATTGCCAGTTTCGCCTGTTGGTCTGCCATTTTATTGCCTACGATACCGACATGTGATTCTTCTTGTATCTCAAAAAGTATATCTTTAATCATTTGGACTACAGGATGTTTTGGGTAGAGTGAGCCGACTGACTGAATTGAACTTAGAGAGTCAGACAAGATTAAAGCTAAATTAAGCCTGTTGTTAACAATATACTTTAACGCCTCATAGATCGCATACAGTTCTGCTGTGTACACACTGGTATAAATAAATAAATAAAATAAATAAATAAATAATGCCTTTATTTTGTAATATATACACATCTTAGTAACAAAGAATTATTAGAGGTGGCGATATTCGCATTCCATGCGCTTTTCAATATAACCACCAATAGCAAGAAACAAATATACCTTTTAATAAAAAGTGAAAACCATGCATATAAAAATAATTTATATTAATTACAGCTTACAGCTAAACACACACAAAAAAAAATGTTATTCAAAAAATACTTTCAATTGCGCCCTTAACACACTATTGATAAAAGAACCTTTTGCCTTCCTTTTTAAATTGACCAAAGTTAGAAAGATTTTTTATATTTGGGGGAATTTGGTTATAACACTTCACCGCACAATAACTAAATGATCTTTGAAACAAATTCGTGCGATGGCGAGGCACACGATATAGCCCACCATGCCGTGTAACATGTCTGTGATCTGTACCAGTTCTGACCAATTTTGAAAGCAAATATGGTGGAGAGTTATTTTTGGTTAGTTTGTAAATGAAACAGCTTAAGGAAACACTAAATCTCTGTGACAAGAGCAACCAACCAGAGCTTCTTAGAGTATCAGACACATGGTCGTACTTCCTCAATCCATAGCAGTACCTAACACAAGAGTTTTGTAGCCTTTGTAGGCTCGTTCTGTCCCTCATTGTTAAAGCCGGCCAATAAACTATATTGCAATAGGAAATTTGGGACAGAACAAGGCTATCACAAAGTTTTAGTTTAATATCTTTACTTAAAAAGTGTTTATGAAGATATAATGACTTGAGTTTATAAAACGATTTTTGCAATATAACATTGACGTGTTTAGTAAACCGCAGATCCGAGTCAAGCCAGAGTCCCAAATTTTTACAGAAATCAGAGAAAATTATTGTTTGTCCGCCTAGGACAATTTCAAAGTTACCATTAGAAATTGCCTCTTTGTTACTTCCAAAAATCATCATTTGGGTTTTTGTTTTGTTTAGTGTTAGACAGTGAGCATCAGATACATGTTCAATGACAGCTAAATCTTGGTTTATCTTTTCGGCCGCTAGTCCGAGGTCTGAGAACTCAAATGAAAACTTAATTTGGAAATCATCAGCGAATTGATGACTATGACAGTTTGTTAAAAACAGCATCGGGCCTAGGACGCAGCCCTGCGGTACGCCTCTTGTGATGCCAGCAAAGTCTGAAGCATCACTGTTCCAAAGAAGTATCTGTTCACGTCTTTCCAGAAACTCAATAAAGCGTTTCACTGCTAGATTGTCAAGTCCAAAATACTTTAACTTGGAAGCCAATATTATATGATTTAAGTTGTCAAAGGCCTATAATCAAGTAGAATTATGCAAGTGTTAAGTTTTTGATCATTCGCAGATAATATATCATCAGTGACCTTAAGCAGTGCTGAAGTGGTGGTATGAAACTCTCTAAAACCTGACTGCGTTATGGGTAAAATTTGATTTTCTGTTAAATATTGCTTTAATTGATAATAAATTATTTTCTCAGCAACTTTCGAAAGCGTAGGAAGAATGCTTATGGGGCGGTAATCCCCAAAGCCAGTCGGAGATGATTTTTTTGCTACAGGAATAACGTTAGCACTCTTCCATGCACTCGGAAAAGACCCAGATAATAAACATTTGTTAATAATGAAAGTTATATGTTTAGTAAGCTCCGGAGTAACTAACTTTAACATTTTGAGGTCTATGCCATCCGTACCTTTGGCATTAGACTTCATTGTAGAAAAAGCCTTGTTAATGTCTGCCTTTGAAACCTCCTTAAAAGAGAATATATTTTCAAATGACAATCAATTTTCGATTAAGATTCTGATTTTCTGGGAATCGCTCCTGCTTTTTTGTCAAGGGTCTCAAGGGGAAATCTTGCGTAAGACACCCGGCCTACTTGCCTGCCAGAGTCATTTCACCTCTACCAGGAGAGGCCCCCGGATAGTGTCGTATTCCTACCGACTAAAACCTCTCGATTGTGACTCCAACCTGCCTGGCGGCAAGTCACTGCACTATAGTCATGGCCTATTGTGCACCCTCTTGGTTCCTAGGCTAACCACTCCATTATTAAGCCATTACTGTAATTATCTAAAATAAAATCACTAACGGCTTGAGGCGTATCCCCCCCTATAAAAAAGTTATTAAATTCATTAAGGTCCCCGACCTCGAAGCTGTAGCTATCCTGTGGGTTACTAGTTACATTAAGCCAACGTAAATATTTCCAAAACGTCCCAGTATCTTTCTTAAATTTGTTCTGTAAAAAGCTTTTCTTTTCATTTCGTATGCAAGTGTTAACAAAATTTCTTAACTCCCGATACTCTTGAAGAGATACGTCGGTTTTTGTTTGCTTATATCTGAGTCGCGCTTTATTTCTGAGTCTTTGTAGTAATTTAATATTGTCAGTGATCCATGGAGCAGGCGGTTTTTTAATACGGTTGGTTTTAAAGGGAGCATGCATATTGAACAATTGAATTAAATTAGAATTGAAAAACTCGACCATATTATCAAAATTCGGGGAGAGAGAGAGAGAGAGAGAGAGTGTATATTTTGTCAGCTGGAATGTAAGAATTTCGGTATCTTTTATAATAACTGCTGCTCCAACACCCTCCAAGCTTTTCGATGCATCTGTATATATTTTGACATGGGCCTTCATATTTTCTGTTATACTTGCAAGTTCTTTTTTGATTAGATCTGGACTTGTGTTAGCTTTATCAAACTGTATCATGGAAAATATGCACTTCGGGGTCTCAATATACCATGGTGGTTGCTGTGGTTCGTACATTAAAAAATCAGGTAAAATTTCTTCCACCTGAGCTTGATATCTTTTTGTCCGTTCGTAAAAAGATGGAGTTGCGCGTGGTCTTTGTTGGTAAATGTGCCCAAAATTGTTTTCCATGAGGTTTTATTTAATTGGATTTGAGTAGTTACTTAATGCTTTACCTGCATATGAAAGACCATGGTACATTCTTCTTAGAGTTAGAGGGGGTTCCCCCGCTTCACACAGAAGACTCTCAACAGGACTCGTGAGGTAGGCACCTAGGATAATACGCAGGCAGGAATTTTGAACCACAGTTATTAAGTGTAAAATTGAAGAGGATGCCGAAGCATATGCTACACATCCATAATCAATTTTCGGTCTTATTAAGCTTCTGTAAATAACCATCAATGTTGAACTGTCGGCTCCCCGAAGATCTATGTGCTATTACTTTTAATAGGTTAATGTTGGTTTGGCATTTTTTTACAAGATTTTTTATGTGCAAATTCCAACTAAGTTTTTGGTCCAAAACCATACCCAAGAATTTTATTGATTTTCTACATTCAAGTACAGTGTTGTATAGTCGGAGACTTGGATTTACAGGTTCTGTGCGTTTTTTGGAGAACAGCATTACATTGGTCTTCTCTGTTGAAAATACGAACCCTGAGTTATATGACCATTGCTTGTAAAATATTTTCCATTGATTTAATACATTTCCCTTTTAATTTTAAGATTAAGTCATCAGCAAATATTCCAGCTTTTACTGGAGCTTTGATGATGAAAAATATCATTTATAGCCGCTAGAAATAGAGTTACACTTTACCCTTGAGGTGTTCCGTTTTCTTGAGTAACTTCATCTGAATAAGTATTGTTTACTTTTACTTGAAATATTCTATTTTGTAAAAAGTTTTGAAGAAAAAACGCCATGTTACCACCGATGTTCCAGTCTTTGATTTGCTGAAGAATTTTGCGTCTCCATGCTGCATCATATGCCCTCTTAATATCGAAAAAGATTGCTATTAAGTTTTGGTTATTGGCAAAAGCATCGTGTATTTCTGATTCTAATTCGACAATGTTGTCTTGTGTCGATCTGTTTCGACGAAAACCGCTTTGGTGGGAATCTAGTAGGTTTTTGTTCTCCAGAAACCAGCATAATCGTTGATTCACAATCTTTTCAAAAAGTTTGCACATGACACAGGATGAGAGAGATGGGTCTATAGGACTCTGGATTTATTTCAGGCTTTCCTTCTTTAAGAATAGGAACTATTATTGCTTTAGCCCACAGGGTGGGAAAAACCTGCTGGGTCCAGATTACGTTGAAAAATTTTAGTAAAACTTTCATGTATTTTTTAGACTGTTTAATGTTTCTGTAAATTCTGTTATGGTTATTGGAGTGTTCAAAGATGTATCTCCTTCATTAAATGACAATTGTTCCTGTTCTGTTTGTAGCTTATAACTCAAAAATTGTGGATTCAAGGTTTTATTCGCGGAGTTGAGATGGTAAGTTTGTGCTAAAGCGTCACTAATAATTTTACTATCTGTGATAGTTTGGCCTGCATATACCAACTTTTGGATATTTGAATAACTGCTTCTGCCTTCGATATTCCTAATTTTGTTGCATACTACTGCACTTGTGGTACTTGGATTTAAGCTTCTCACGTAGTTTTGAAAAGACTCTGTTTTGCTTTTTTTCACAATGAAACGAGACTTTGTCCTGAGTTTTTTTAACAAAATTTGGTTTTCTTGGGTTGGGTGGCGTTTAAATCTGTTAAATGCATTTTTACACTCATGGATGGCATTGGCGCAGTCGCTGTTCCACCACGGAACATATTTTCTGTTTTTTTGGATATGTTATTTTTCATTAGCCGTATTAGCACACTCCGTAATTATTTTGTTGATGTTTTTTAGAAATATATCAATATTGTTTTCTAAAAGGTTTGGTTCAGGACTCTGTTCTATGAGTTGTTGATATAAGCCCCAGTTGGCATAGGAATCGTTCAGGCTGGTGATTTAAATTGGAAAATGATCGCTTTGGTAGAGGTGTGGCAGAACATACCATTTTAAAAATGTTGCTGTGGTTGGGTCTAGAGCAGAGTAGTCGCCAGCATATGTGTTAAATCGAGTCTGAGTACCGTCATTTAGTAGCACTAAATTTGAGGATTCTATAGCCTGTAGAAATATTCTACCTTTAGGTTTAGTGGTTTTACAACCCCAAGATGACAGTTGAAATCGCCTGTTATTATCCGTGGGGAGTTTACTTGTGAAGCTAGGTCATTTATGTGTTGCTCAGTGAAATCTCTATCAGGTGGTATGTATACGTTACAAACTGTTGTTCTCTGTTTAAGCTCCACAGATACTGAAATAGCTTCAAAATTGGTCCTTAATACATTTTCTTCAGCTTTAATTGATTTGTGGACATATATTGCAACACCACCGCTAGCTTTTCCTTGATCTTGACGACTATGAAAAAAACCATTATAGTGTCTTGGACAGTGTTCTTTTTCAGGTTTAAAATAAGTGTCTTGTAAACAAATAATAGCGGGTTTTATTTCAGTTATAAGAATTTGAAGCATTTCGAAGTGAGTAAAATAGCCATTTAGATTCCACTGTAATATTTCGTGATTTATTTTATGCATTTTATATGTTGTAATTTAATTAAGTGCGAGATTTAATCGGCCTTTGATTCCTGCGACGAGTCACTGGCAGCGTCGTCGCCTAAATCAAAGTGATTGGCAATCTTTTTCCTAAGTTTGGTTATTTTAGTTTTTGCGCTTCTTGCGGTTACATGTAGATATACGTCTTTTAGCATTTGATTTTGTCCAAGAAGATCTATTGTGTATTCGATTGTGATGGGAATTGGTTCTGGCGATCCATGTATATTAATAAAAAGGTCCTTCAGTTCTTCATAATCAAATGGAAATTTAGGCTTATGCGATTCTATAAAATGGAAAAAAAAATTCTGCCGAGTCAGAGCTTAGTGAGTCACTCGTTTTCCTTGCTGTTTTAGATTGTTTTTCGGAGGATGGTTTTGAGAAAGAATGGGTTATTTGTTCCGAATTTTCAATAGGTGGCGTCTGAATTTCTAAAAAATTTCTCTTTTGTTGATTTACTGGCAGTTCTGCTGCAGATGTATTTCCGGTTTCTGGATTTTGTTGAGAGGATTCGATCTCAGCTAGATTTTGGGTAGCTGCCGAAAGTTCTGGAGCAGGCTCGTGAGGCAAATTTGGACATATAGATGCAATATGTCCCGGAGATTTGCATCTAAAACACGACATTCCATCCTGGGAGAGAAACACTCGGTATGATTGGTTATCATGATCAACTATGATGGAACTAGGTATGGTGAAATCTTCCGTGGGTGTTATGAACACTTGGCGACGGAACCTTAGGATGTGATTATACTCTGGTTTGGTTACTCCAACTTTAAGGAATGTTATTGGTGCTACTAGTGTAAAGCCAAGAGAAGTAAATTTTCCTTCTAAAAAATGATGAGGGATCGTCGGACATACGTTCGACAAAATTAGTCGCTGCGATGGTGTTATAAGTCTTCTAATTTGGATATTCTCTTGATTATTTATTATTGAATTATGATCCTGAATAACCTTATCAACTAACTCTTTGTTTGACAGGTAGATGCATATTCGATTGTTGGAGATTGGAGACGAAAAGATTATGTTTTTTGGTCCAATTTTTTCTCCGATTGCAAAGATATATTCTTGCAATGCTACATTATTTAGCGCTGGTAACAGAATAGCTTGTTCTCTAGTGGGAAACAATTGTTGTGAGGCTACCATTGAGTAGGATTTGACGTTAGAGGTGGAACTAGCGGTAGTGGTTTTTGAAACAGTAGGGGAGTTTTTTGGGTCCATGTACTTATGAACCTCGTTCGGTGTAAGACTCATTTTTAGGTTGTTTGTTTATTTTTGTACCTCATTGAGATTTATTAAAGTGCGGTCCTGTTCAATGGAACGCAAGTCGCCGTGCAGTCTGTTAAAAATAGACGGTTGTGCGCGCGCAACCTTGGTGTTGATGTTGCGAAAAACGCCTTATTTAGTTGATTATGAACTGGATTTATTGTACTCACTGCGTTATTAGAAATACTTGGGTAATGCTTTTCCACTGGAGCACTTTTTTATAAATTTTGAGACGGTATTTTAATTAACAAATAGCTATTAAGTCGGACCAAATTTTCAGCACGTATTAAGTGTTGAATACAGGGATTGTAAATCATAACCAGTTTGATTTTTAAAATTGCAAAGGAACAAAGGACGCGATTTTTTTATTTTTAGAACACTTTTTTTCTTAACCTTATTGACCAAGAGGTTGCTGCGGCAGTGTTTTTTGACTTTTCAAAAGCTTTTGATTGTGTAGCATTATGGTGTTGATGGAGGTAAGCTTTGTTGGTTTACCTCGATGCTTGCTGACAGGGGAAGTAAGAAGAAAATTAGACATGATGCGCCTCAGGGTTCTGTGCTGGGTCCGATCTTTTTTTTGACGTATGTGAATGATCTGCTTTCACTGCCTTTTTCGGGAAAGCTAACAGCTTTTGCTGATGACACCAATGGCTTAGGGACAGCAGGACGTCGTAACGCATTAAATCTAATCATAGAGAATAATCTGCAAGATATTAAAATGTGGTGTGATGAACAAACTATGTCCTAATATTCATAAAACAAACATATTGACAGTTAAATTAAATATAGCTGACGCTAAACTTCAAGATAAAATATTAGAAAATGTGTCCACATCTAGATTTCTTGGTCTCCATATAGATGGTTAATTAAAATTTTAAACTCATATTGAGTGGTTAAATAAGAAATTGGCAAGCTCTTGTTACATAATGAGAATCATTAAATACGAACTTGGTAAAAACTTATTGATTCACACATAAGATAGGGTATATCTTTCTGGGGCTACTCAACGCGGAAGTTAATACAGTCTGTAGAAAAGAGCTGTACGTTAATTGTGTAAAACAGATTCTCGGGAAACATGTAGACCATTGTTATGATAATGATGATTTCTAAAAAATTCTTCGATTATAATCAGGACAGGATTTACAATCTACGCCAGAATAATCTACCTCTGCCTATTCGAAGGTCTGCTCTTACAAAAAATTTCATTATTCATGAGGGCATAGAGATCTGTAATCTGCCCCAGGACATACAAGAAAAAACTGAGTATAAATATTTCCGCAAATCAGTTAAAGAGTTCTTAGTCGCCAAGGCTTTTTATAGTTTAAGAGAGTTTTATTAGGGTTAAATTGTTTATTTTTGAGTGTTCTAAAACTATCATTGTTTTCACGTTCAGTAACTTAACATTTTATTTATTTTTATGTTTTTGCTGTTAATGTTGTTTTTGCGTCTTTTTGACAGAGTTTTATAGAGAACACATACTATAATTATTAATTCTTAGTGCATATCAAAGTTTTTAAACTGTCATTAGATACATTTTGTGTCAGTTAAAATAACATAAAATTTGACAGCTGTGACCGTTATTGTTACTAAGAATAACGGGAACATTCAGAGCAAAAAAGATAGATTTTAAAACAATAAAGATAAGCATAACACAATCGTTAATTTAGTAGTTTAGTTTCACACCCGTTCAACTTTTTGTTTATTTATATTTATTTACTATATATTCCTCTACTTGTTCTATTTTATTTTGGTTTATTCTGACCGTAATAATAATATCTTCATCGGTGTTTGTTATGATTTTAGTTTTAGTGTAGTTCATGCTTAAGCCTATATTTTTCGCTGTTGTATCCAGTTCTTCCAGCATTTTGATCAGTTCTGCTTTCTTGTCTGTTATTAGGGCGATATCATCAGCATATCTTAGGTGGTTCAAGAATTGTCCGTTTACTTTGATGCCTATTTCTTCCTAATCTAAGCTTTTAGAAACATCTTGTAGGGCCTGGTTAAATAATTTAGGGGATATTGTGTCACCCTGGCTAACACCTCTTCTTATGAGGATTGGCTGGGTTCCTTCATTGATTTTGATTAATGTTGTTGCTTCGCTATATATATTGGCTATTAAGTCTGTTTATCTGTGATCTATTCGGCTATTAATTAAAGATGCTTTTACTGCCCAGTGCTCAATGCTATCGAAGGCGATTTCGAAATCTATAAACGCAATATATAGTGGAATGTTATATTCGTTGGCTCGTTCTATTCTTAAATAAGTGGTCAACTGTACTGAAACCTTTTCTAAAGCCTGCTTGTTCCTTTGATTGATATCCGTCAAATGTTGTTGTTAGTCTATCTGTTAGTATTTTCATAAGAAGCTTATAAATTACATTGAGGAGTGTTATAGCTCGATAGTTTTTTAGGTCTGCTCTATCGCTCTATCTTGTGTAGAATAATGGTTATGTATTCTTTCGATTTGTTTGGGAGTATTTTTTCTTTTAGTATTTTATTCAGGAGAATATGAAGGGTACTAACTACAGCTTTACCACTGTACTTGAGCATTTCTGCCGTTACTTCGTCTTTTCCAGGTGATTTGTTATTTTTCATTTTGTTTAATGCTCTCTTTATTTCCGCTTATTTCAGGTTGTAGCTATATGTTTATCTTCTTTATTTTTGTTTGGAGTTTCTTCATGATCTCTCGTGATGGTTTCCTTTTTGTTTGGTATATTTCTGTAAAGAATAGTTGTGTGATATTTATGATGTCCTCTTTAACGTTAGTTTCTATGCTGCTAATATCCTTTATTTTAATTATTTCATATCTACCTAGAGTCGGCCTTAGACATTACATATTTCTGTTATTTTCTGTAACTCTCTCAACTTTCATTTCTTGGCTCTTTCTTTTATGTTCTTTTATCATTTTTCTTACAGTTTTATTTATTTCTGTATATTCTATAGATGTTCTTTTCCCTTCTCTATCGAGGGTCCGCCTTTTTTCCATCAGTCTCTTTATTTCTTCGGATATACAATTTTCCCTCTCTTTATCTTTTTGTGCGATATCTTTTCCTACTTTGGTCATAGCTCTTGTCAGCGTATCATTTATTTCATTTATATTTTCATTTTCGCAGTCTAAATTTCGGGTTAGCTGTTCCTTTAGCCTATATAGCTTTATTTTGTGTAGGTTTATTCATGTCAAGTTGTTGTTATTAATTTTTCTTTTCATTTCGAAATTGCTATTAATGCAGATTTTTGTTCTGACCATTCTGTGTTTACTGCCTGTTGTAAAGCTGTTTAGGACTGTTACATCTCTAACGATATTTTTATCAGTAGTCAGTATGTAATCAATTTCGTTTTTCGTTATTCCATTAGGGCTGAGCCATGTCCACTTTCATTGCGGTTTCTTTCTATAGAAGGAGTTTATTGCATAAAGCTGTTTTTCCTCTAGAAAATTCATTAGGGTTGTGCCCCTGTCATTCCTTTCTCCATATCCAAAATCTCCTATTTTAATCTCTTCGATGTTCATCCTCTTACCTAATTTGGCATTGAAATCTCCCATTACTAGTTTCAGATAAGTTTTGTTTTGTTTCATGGCTTTTGAGATGCCATCATAGAATGCTTCGATATGCTCATCATCGTAGGAAGAGGTGGGGACATATACCTGAATTACTTTAAGTAATGTTCTTTTCATTTTGAGTGTAAGATAGGCAACACGATCTGATATTCCTTTAATAGTATGGATGTGCTTACTTATTGTTTTATTGATTATGAATCCTACTTCGAAGTTGCTATTATCTGCATTACTTTTATGATATAGTAGATTACCGGAGTTTTTTGCCTCCCCCAGATTCCGTGAGGCAGACCATAGAGGTGTGGGATTCGGAGAGTTTCCTTCATACCTGGGGACCAATTCCTTTTGTTTTCAAATTCGCCATAACTTTTCCCATTAGGGGATATTGCATTAAAACACGACGCTTGCCAGGCGTGTTGATTTGTTTATATTCAGCCGCCCAATCTGGCACAGACGCTGTTCGCAACCGCTCATTTTGAGTCAGACGCTGCTGTGTTTTTTCTTTTTTATTTTTCCCAAAAAGAAGGGTTGCCACCTACGCTATGTTCGCCGCCGTCCTTCCTCTCCGCCTTTCATACCGGTGTGGTCTACTTCCGTATCCCTGGGAAAGGGACCATAGACAGGTGCTAACCCTCCGGGTCAAAGAGTACCTGAAATCTACGGAAGGCAGAGGTTGATTCATTTCCCCTGATAGACATCTTATGAGGTCTACCCGTACCCGCTTGTTTATCTAGCGATTGGATTTCGATTTCTAGCATCTCAACTTTTTCTGAGTTGGATTTAAAAGAACGTACGCACATTCCGCAAAAATAGTTGACTTTTCATTATGTTGTAAAAATCTAATTTCTGATGTTCTCGCAGCGTATACAGGGAATAGATTGACAATTATCACAAGCACATTGGTGGCTTCCTAAATACGCAGTTTGTGCCACATTTTTTGTACGTTTTAGACATTATGTGAGCCAAGGGAGTTCCAACTAAAAACTGATTAGACGAGACTTTGTTTTTGCTAGGCTAACCTTTCTTAACAATCTGTTTATCTATTTTAGTAAACTTTATAAACAATAAAGTTTGTAGGTCTACTATTTTCTTTTATTTGTTTATCAATTTAATTCTGTTTGCCATCGATTTAAATTTAAACAAAAAGTAGATTAAACAATACCACACTATTAATAAGTTAAAATGTTAATTAATAATTTTTGTTTAAAATAGGAATAAAGTTTTTTGATACTAGTTTGGCAATTTTTCCTACACTTTAACTTATAATTTTTTATATTTCTTTACAGCTTGACTTAAAACGTGTTGCTCTTTTGCGCGCTTTTTTTCTCTTTAGAGGCTTGGAGAACTATGAACACATGATGAAGAAACCCTGTAAATATCAAGAAACGGAGGCAACCGTGGAAGCAAGAAAAAACCAGTGCAAGCTTTGGAGGCAATACATCAGTTATAATGGAGTAATGGATCTTCACTTTAGTGTGTCGACGCCTACTTTAGGGACGTCAATAGCTCCCTCTATTAAAAGATATTCCAATTAACAATATAAATTAAAAAAGTAAATGAATCGAATACGATGTTCCCGCCTTCTCTGTGTTTGGCGTGTGTAAGTTTATTATGTATGAAGATAAATTGTTGATTTTGCAATTTTGATACAGGATGTGCCAAAAAAATATTTTAGAAAAATAATTTTGCAAAAAAAAATTATTTAATTTTACAAAATAATACACTAAAATAATACAATTTAAGATGTATTATTGCAAATGTGAAATTTTTTTTGACCCACCCTGGAGACTTTCTAAAATACTACACATTTGACGGATATGTTTTCCCAGAGGTGGGCAAGTCCGCTCTCTTTTTGGCATAATCCTGTTTAACATGTTAAACCGATTTTAGGAGATAGGCAGACATACCTTTCTTTGTCTGAGTTAGTTCTCTGGATATAATTTTGACATTTCCATAATTTTAGGTTAGGAAATACTTGAAATTTAGATAACAAATCAAAACAGATTACTAACCACAGAAATGGATATAGAGTAGAATTTCTATGGATATACATCTTTTTTTTATATTTACTGATATCAGTTACATATTAATGTATCATTGTTTACGTCACTGCATATCCATAAAAATTCTACTATAGTACGAGCTCTTAAAATAATTTATGACATTTAAGCAGCGCCATCTATCAGCAACCCGCGAATGTTTTTGGCGCTCTTCACGTTGTATATTCTTATACTCTTAGTTTGTTTATTTATTTTAAATTGACAAGTCAATTATTATACCCTTATTATTTATTTGTTACACTTTTGAGCCAATTTCGCGCACACACTTTTTTTGAAACATTTCAGCCCTACAAATGTATCTATAACTCTACTTCGGAATGAGCTACAAAACTCAAATTTAAATTTTTTCTCCTCCCCTATACATGTAAAGTTATTTAAAATTAACATTGCACAATTTGAGAAACACTAGAGAGCTGAAAATATTTAATTTTTTTTTTTTAACTCAAACTTTTAATTCACTTTCCACTCCTATACATGCAAAATTATTTAAAAGGTATATTTCTTACTTCCTAAAATGCTGAAAACCTGGATTTGGCACAGTGACAGAAATTATAAACAGGTTCTCAAAAATTAACCCTCCCCCACTTACTCTTTTTCACGTAAAAGCAAATCAGGCATATGTATAACAAATAAATAAACAATTGTATCTCCCAATTAGTAAGAGCCTCTTTTCATTAAAAGATTTAATTTGTATTATAAAAATGAATGTAGATAATCATACAAAAAAATTAACACTTCCTGTCTAGTAACAAATTAAACATTAAAAAAATTCGCAAACCCACAGAAATAGAGTTGCAATGGTACACCAAATTACCAATACCTCTATTAGTAAAACATAAATTAAGTAATAAAAATAGAAATTTACTCATTTCAAAAGGAAAATTAAAAAAGGTAAAAGAGATCGGGAATAGGCATCGTAAATGTCAGTTTTAAATATTCTTCCACACTACTTTTACTACTTTAAAACTCAATATTATGCAAATCCTTTAAAAAATTTGTGAAATCTTAAGAAATTATATATTTTAGATCCTGGGAATCGGTCAATAGAAATCCATCTTTTTTGTTTGTTTTAGTTTATTCAATGGAAAGTTCTACACTTATAATTTATATATATAATTTTTCTAGACAAAACAATAATTTATGATAAAAAAAACAACATTACAAGTAAAATTGAAAAAATGGGGGGAAAACATTTTTTATTTTAAATTAATAATCATAGTAAGTTTAAATTTTTTTATCATAGTGCAAACTTTTAAATCCATTATGTTTTTTTTTGCCTGAATATTCCGTTTTGCTATTTTATATTACATTTTAAATTTGTTTTTTAACTATGTACTTGTAATGTTGTGTTTTTTAATCATAAATTATTGCTTTGTCTAGAAAAATTATATATATATAATACTTTATAATTTACTTTTATCTTTTTAAAAAACTTTATTTTGATTAACTACAATATAGGACTTAAACGTTATAATTGAACGTGTACTTAAGAACGATTCTAAAGAGAATGAATTAACATTACAATGATTTTAGTTTATATAAAGAAAAAGTGCTGATTAAGCAATGGAATAATTCCTTAATATTTTAGATTTAAACATCTTGTAACGTGTCATTTTTACGTTTAAGGCAACGTTACATATTTGCTTATTTAGGTAAATAATCAAGGCTCTTCGACTCGTCTTTCTGTACACAAATTAAGGGTATTTTATAGAGCTAGGTTTGGAGGTTATTTAGTGTCCAAAAAGTTACCTTATAAAGGAGACATTCCATCGAATTACTGTGGACACTACGCACATCGCATTATCTGGACATCGTAATTGGAATTTAAGATCACAGGTTTCGGGGAAAAATCACATTAAAACTTTTGATTGTTTTGTTTGTCTGTAAAATTTTGTAATTTTCTTTGACGTTCACGGAGATAAACAGCTGTTCTGCTGGGGAATGGCGGCGTTGCCGCATCACAAATGGTTTTAGTAACAGGAAGGAAACATTTAGATGAACATTTCATTCGCTTATGTTTCTTTTCGAGGATATTGGGACAATCCGAACCTCATATCCTTCACGGATTAGCTAGTTTTGATAGCACGAAAACATATTTGGGTCCACGGGTCGACCAGGAACAACCGAGGCTCCGCCCCCTTTGATATCTTTGTTAATTTGATAGGGAGGGGATAGAATAAATACGAGTTATGCACTTTTGTGGAGATAAACGAGGAATAAAAACCAGGACTAAAAGAATAAACAAAATCGTATTTTTATATTATATAGGTTTATATATGGTCATAGTTGTGTAAAGTTAATAACTAGCTCAGTTAGTCGGATTGAAGGGCTTTGTAGGGCTAGCTAGTGGTGAGCACTGAATCTGAACACTCTTAGGCCGGGTTTGAGCAGTAGTTCAATGTGTATTTTTAGGTTTAAGTTCAGAAACAACTTTATTAATGTAGAAATGTTTTACAAGAATGGCGTCAAACCATATGAATCTTAGAGAAAACATAGATAAAGAGCAAAGGAAACTTTTGACTAAAACTGTAACTAAAATACAACTAAATTCTACACTTAGTATAGCTTTACCCATATGGGAATTGGTTGAATGTTCGAATATTCCTGGGGTTTGCTGCATGCTCTGATCTCCAGTAATTGATTTTACAGTTGATGGTTTCAATGCTGAGCTTCTTATAGTCCTGCTGGTTATTTTCCTCCTACTTGCTATGTTGGCGGGGGTCCGGTAGGCAAATGTTCGGTCTATGTATGGAGGGTGTCTCGACGTTCTTGTTATAAAAATTTCAACCGTGGAAATAGATCCGATAACACCTCAAGGTGCGTTTTACGTATTTTCAGTATCCCCTTGGTCGATGCTGCCCCCTATATACCGGTACGAAAGTATTGATGTATTTCCTCATTGGTTAGTTTGAAAACCGCGGGTTTTTTCCTCCAGTCTCGCAAACCAGATTTAGTGATTTTTTGGTGAGAGCGTTTTTTTTTAAATAGGTTTGCATCCTTATTTGAATTTAACCGGGAAAATTAGGTTGATACTGTCCCACCAGATCTACTAACGGTTTCCGGCCACTTAATTTTTTGTGTTCTCGACAAAGTGCCTTGTCTTTTTCCTAAAGAATTTTGGCTGGGCTGGTGGCCGTCTAGTGGTGTCGCCATTGTTTTGTGGTTATTGGCATTTAATGGCATTGCAGTAGTTGCAGATTATACCAAAGACGGTATAATTGTGAGCCGTCGTGTTTAGGCGAATCTTAAAGTGACGCTCACACCCTTGAGAGGGAGTTAAGGCAGCCTACGCCATTTCTACGGGAAATAAGAGTGCCCTGTCCATTCCATCGACGGGACAGTTGTGCTGGACGCTGGTGTGAAGCCGGGTGTAGCACTGTAACCCTGGGAAAGGGTTTTTACGCTCGGGCAAGGATCCCACAACCTTTTCACAACCATGTGCTGCCCTAGTACCATGTGCTAAGGGATCTTCAAGGAAGGCGCGAACAAACCAGAGCAGCAGTTGCAGGGAGGATGTTTGAAAGCTTCCAGGTTTACAAATCAAAACACCCTCTTCTTTAACCATAAAATAATCAAGGACCAAGGTAGGAGTTTTCTTCAATTTCACGCAAGCAACAATTTTTTTGATATAATTTTTCTCCATAAAGTTTATAGTATAATTTAACATTTCGTGTAAACGCAAGGTAAAGGTATGACGTCATAACCCAAGAGTTTGCGGCATATTTATTAAGTTGACTTGTTTTCCTTCATTTCATTCATTTAAGACAATTTCTTTTGTGAAATTTGGAGTGCCTTGCTATTTTGGCCCGAACTTGTTTAATTTTTTTTTATTTAGCATATTTCATGTTTCCATTCTTAATTTTTCCTTTTTTTTTAACCACATTTGAAATATACAAGATGAACTAAATCTTTGTGTTATTTGTACAATCGTATGGACCAACTTTGCAGAGACAAAAGAGAGATGAGGTTATATTTTTTTGCGGTTTTCTTACATTGATTTACCTCATGGGGTGGATCTTGGACTGGGTTGCTGTCTGTCTCATTCTACCCAACGTAGAATGATGACAGCAGATATTTGGTCCAGATCTCCCCTATGATGGAATGATTTTGTAAGTGTATATTTTTCTTTTACAATCATTTATATAATGGAGTCTCACACTACTGACTCAAAGTAGGTACACTGTGACCTGTTGGAAATGTGCATCTACCTATAAGGAACTTTCTATTTGTGTCATTTTGATTCATTTAGGAATCTTTTAGAATTTTATTTTGTTTATTAGTCAATTTTTTTGGGTTTTTTAATTACACAAATACTCTGGAAGCCTCGGAAGTAAGTAGAGTTTTATTGTTTGGCTACAACGTTTGGGTTGAACTGTATTTTTAATTAAGATCTTCTTTGTAAAACATTGATATTAAAACACTGTGGCGCTTAAAATTTTCTTATTTCTGAACCCCCCCTTCTCCACTGTATAAAAGTTACCGGGCATATCAATGTTTTACCTAGCTGGAAAATACAGTTCTGCTTCCGGATATTTGTTTAATTATTCAGTAGTTTTTTGTGTCAACAATCGGCACAGCGTTATTGCTCTATTTATAGTGTCACAAAATGGCGGCAACGTCTTTTAGTTGCCACAAATGTCACCCAACGCATTTTAATTGGCCACATTCTTAGAACTAAAGTGCAATTCGGCAGGAATGCGTGTTTATTCCATGAGAGACGCAAGTTAGCAGAATGGTCTTCTTATCTTGAAAGGTTCTGAGAAATAAAGTGCTGATTCGGCTTGAATCCACGTGTTGTTTATTTCATGGGAAACGCAAGTCAGCAGAATAAGCTTCTTATCTGGATGATTCTCGGGTGTCATAGAAGATTCCGGTTTCTTCTAAGTGTAGGCAGGATATTTTCATATAACGGCTTCCCTCTTTTTGAAAAAGTTGGCCTTATAAGGCAGCTTTTATTAAGATGATTGATTGATCATTAATTTTGCATTGGGTTCGGTTTTTTCTTCGATTTGATCTTCGATGTGTATGCTTGGTCTTCTTCTTGGTAAGATATTCGATAAATTCCTAAATCTTTGTAGATTAGGTTTTGGAAATGGTGGAAAGTCGTTACCATTATCATTATCGTTATTGGTATTATTACGATTTCTTGTTCTTCGGTGTCTTCGACATTTGTTAATAATGTAAAGAATTACTAGTAGTACTATCAATGTTATTGTAATGATAGTAAGCCAATCAATGTGTTTTTGAATGAATGGTTGTTTGATCATTTTATCTAATTCTTCTGAATATTGGTTAAGATTATATTGTGCAATATTCAGATCTTCGACGTTTATTTTACTTAACTTTAGTGGTTTTAGGCCTTGAATTTTGGGGATTTCAGGCATATCTTTACAAGAAGTGTATGGCATATTGATTATTGGTGGATTTATTTCTTTGAATGTACTTTCTTGAAGTATGGTTTCAGAATGAATCCTCGTACTTCCAATAAAAGCATTGCATGTTGATTTGAAACGAATTATACTATTGGTTTCAATTAATTTCATAATGATTTCTTGATTCTTCCATTTAATATTGGTTCGGTTCGGTTCGGTTCGGTTCGGCCATTGATTTTCTTCTAGTGGTTGAACATTGTAGCCTTGTGCATAGAAAATAATTGTTTGAGATGTTTTCGGCAGCTGACAGCTGAGTTTGTTGCTTCAATAGTTGAGCTTCACAAATAGCATCACTGTCGATGGGATACGGAAGTACTTTGGAACAGAGCTTCGTACTTCTTTCGATGATCTTGCAGTGGTCCACGTTGTGGAAGGTGATTAAAAACATTGAATCATCGTCACGCGCAATAAATTTATTGATTGTTGATATAGTATGGTGAAGACCTGTTCGATTATCTAATATTGGTATTGGGGAAAGTCTGTATAAAGTATAAGTCGAAGGGTCTATAAGAGGTATTTTAAGAATAAATACTATTTTTGATTCAGTTTGAAAAGCACTAAGTTCAATTAAATTATTGTATTGGGCTACCGTTGAGGTCGATATTGGTAAAGGCAAATTATGTTTTTGTGATGAATGAGAAATCTTTTTCAATGAATCTACCAAATCCGTTTAACGCGTCATTTAATGAACCTTTAATAAAGGTGTAACTTTCCATAAGCGATTCGCATAAATCTAATGCTTTTATTTGTGCTTCTGCATAGGCAGCGTTATCAGAAATCGAAGTAACTAAATATTGAATTAATTTAATATCATGATTAAACGTTTCTTCATCAATTTGTTATTTTTGTAAAGTTGTATTAAAACTTTTAATAACAGAGGCTGTTACTGAAATTTGTTTTTGTAATAATCTTTCAATATTTTTCTCATCAGTCGATACTTTATTAATAAAATCATTAAAGTATTCTCCGTCTGATGCATCCAAATTTCCTGTAATAGATTTCCAAATAGTTCCGATGCCATTAAATATTCCACGTTTTTGCCTTTATGATTTTTCTTTTGTATCCGAGATAAGTTCTTCGTATTTAATATTAACGTAATTGGAAATTTGTTTTAAAAGGCTAATATGCGTGTTAATTTGCGATTTGAAATTTGCAATTTGATTATTATTGATTGAAAAGTAATCCATAAAGGTATCTAAAATTTTCTCATTATGCTTAATTGCTTTCTTAAAGGGTAAAATATCTTTGTAAACATTAAGTGTCCATTCATTATTAGAAATTCTGATAAGGGATTCTTCATGATAAAATAGTCCTAGTGTATTATTTATTGGAATATTGAATATTGACTGGAAACGATTGAGATTATTCCCATTAAACTAAAATAAAAGATTTGTATATTATTTAAAGCACGGTTTTAACCTATCAAAATTAACTTTGGTTAATTGATTTGTTTGTGGGTTCTTAAGTGTTGCAGAACTACGATGTATTTCTAAAATTTCAAAAGGACCATTAAATAAGTTTTCTGATTTTGATTTGATTTGTGATTCTTTAAGCCAAACTTTGTCTCCTACATTAAATTCAGGGAAATTTTTTCGTACGTGTTCGTCGAATCGTTCTTTCGATTTTTGTTTCGATTGATCAGTTGTATTTCTAGCTAGTTTGTAAAAATAGTCCATTCTATTATTTAAGTCGCGTACATATTTAGATATCAATTGTTCTTGATTATTAATGATGATTAAAGTTTTTCGGGGGGTCTACTTGATGTATGTCCGAAAACGAGTTCGTAAGGGGTAAATCCGTGTGTTTTGTTTTTGTGTTATTATAGCAAATTACTGCGTATGGAAGCACGCTAAAACAATGATCTTCAGGGTTTTCTTGTTTATTTATTCTAATCATTTCGCAAAGGGTTGCGTGAAATCGTTCTAGTGAACCGTTTGACTGGGGATGTGCTACGCTAGAAAATGTTAACTTAACGTCGTATAGGGTACATAAATCTTTTAAAAGGGTATTGTCAAATTCTTTGCCATAATCGCAATGTATTCGTAAGGGTACACCGAAATGTTGGAAACATAGTAAAATAGTAATTCATCCCGTACTGTTAACGCATAATTTCTAGTGGGGTATTCGAAAATATCGATATTGATTCGTTCAAAAGGGGTACGTGGTGTTTCTGTCACAACGAAGGCTCTGCTTAGATTTTTACGAACAATTTTTACTTTTTTGCAAATTTCACATTTTTGTGACTTACCTCGATGGTGTTTTCTTTAAAAGGAAGGGTACCATGGAAATGGAGTAATCCGATGATGATGTCTCTTCATTCCGGGTTATTATTTATTTAAAAAATAATTTATTTTGTTTAATTTTATTTTTTAAGCATTTTTTTGTTTTTACTATATTTTTAAATACGGCCTTTTGAATTAATTAGGCCATAATTGGGCTTCCTATAAGTTACTCTAATCAATCATAATTAAATGGTTAATTAGTTGTTAAAATAATTATAATTAAGAATAAAATCTTAAATCCATTTTTCTACTTTTAAATTATAATAAAAATACACCAGTGAAACTCCCTTAGCGCCCCTCTAAATGTTAAAACTGGACATGTATGCGCGAACTCGCTTGTGAATTCAATAATGAAAAACAGTAGCCTTTCGCCTTCAGCGAGTCTCTCTCACAGTTTAAAAATAAAGAAAAACAATGCATTTTTTCCTGATAAGAAATACGTGACAATGAATTCCGCCTGCACGTTTTTCGGCTATGATTAATAAAAATATATTTAACATTAAACCAAATCACACAATAAAATTTTCACTTTTGCTAATTAGCTGGACACATGGAGTCATCTCTTTGGAAGGCCTTCCAGGATCTGGAATGAAGACAATACAGCAGTAAGTGATTATATTTTTAGTGTCCAAATTTGCTTATAAAATTATATTAACAATAATAATTTCTTAGTGAATAAATTTAGTGCTAAGCTTGAGCGGAGCTGGTTTTAGTAATCATATATTTTTATTTAGGGAAATTTCTACCCTTTCAGCTTGATATTATCGGCCAACTTAAATGCTTGTAAAATTAAAATAAACATAATCCATAATAATTCTAAAAAAATAAAATAAAATATAAAATTCTAATTTCGATTTACAGTCCGCTATGCAAACCAATTTTAACTGGGCGAGAAGTAGACATTTTTGGTCCTTCGAGCCGGATGATTTAGTTTTCTTTCCTTTTATAAAATAGAATTAAAAATTTGCGAAAAATAAAATAATAATTTTTGCAGTTTTTTAATTCGTGAAATCATTGACCTTGTTAAAATAAAATCCTTTAAAGCTGCATTAAAACGAATTTGTAGGTGTGTGAGTATTCTAAAAATATCTTTGCGATAAAAGAAAAAAAGTCTGTGTACCGTACGAATTGGGTAGGTCAGTTTTTTTCGCTAGTTGGTTATTCTTGATTAAAAATTAAAATAGCACAATATTTTGTTTTTTTTCTTAATTTTTTAATAATAAAAAATGGCAAACGCAGAAAAAATTAAAAAACGTAAAGTTTAGCGCGATATCGAATATGATAAGCTTGAAGATATTTTTAACACAGCTACAGAAGCAAAAACTGATGCTTCAAAAAAGGGAATTTTTGAGGTCGTAATTGAAGATATTGAGTTGATCCGTGAGGAGTTCGTAAAACATCACACTGCGTTAATAAATGACGTTTTCTCCGATGTGGAGGAGGTTAGGTCAGCTACTAAAAAAGTGCTTGATTTTAATAAAAAATACGCAGAAATTAAATCAATTTTTAATATAATTTTTTCAAATGGGGTTAACACACCAACTCCAATCCAGCGTTGTCAAATATGGCTAAACTTACGCATTTGGTTAATCACTTAAAGGGTCCCCCATTTGAAATGGTAACAACGTTGCCACTTTGCGGAGCAAATTACGCAATCGCTTATGACAAATTGGTCAAGCGATACTTAAATAAACGCCTCTTGGCAAATGAATATTGGAGTTCCATAGAAAATTCACAAAAAATTAATTCTGAGGACCCCAATGCCTTAAGGAACTTGCTCTATACATTTTCTAAAAATCTAGAAGCCTTGAGAGGGATGCAAATTGACGTAGATGGCTGGGATTACATTCTTATGCAAATGCTTTTAAAAAGGGTAAACACTGACTTATAAATGCGTTTTGAAATCTTTCATGGCAAATCTAGCGAAATACCTCAATATCAGGTAGTTTATGATTTTTTTGATAAGCAGTGTGAAGCGCTTTTTTCTACTCAATGCTCATTGCCTGGTTTAAGTAATCAAAACTCAACATAATTCATTTGAATATAAAAATAAGTCTCCTAGATTTAGAAAAAATCCAGCAAACAATAACTCGCAAAAATCCATGCTTAGTAAAAATAATAATAGCGGCAACAGCGCAGATTTATTTTGTTTTTGTTGCAATAGCAACCGTCATTTAATTATATCATGTCCTGATTTTAAAAGTAAAAATCCTAAGGAGATTTAATTTGGCGAAAAGTAAATCTTTATGCATTCTATGCCTAAGCAATTTACATAAGACATCTTTTTGTAAGTCACCAATTACATTTACATCACAGTTTATTGCACTTTACAAATAATAATAATGGCAACACTGGCGAACAAAATGACCACGCTAATTTGGCTTTTTCGCTTAATCAAAATCAAAATCAAAGTACTGCAATTGAGCAGTGCTGCAACGCGACTTTAAATAAAAAATCGAATACCGCGCCTACGATGCTCTCCACAGTTTTGGTTAATGTATTAGATGCAAAAGGAGAATATCAAACTGTACGTGGGATTTTGGACACCGGTAGCTCCATTAGTTTTTTGAGTCAAAGTTGCGCAAATATGTTAGGTTTACCGCACACTCAAAACTCTACTATAATTGAGGGCATAGGGGAAACTTCTTTAAACTCTAAGGAAGTGTCTACTTAACACTGCGACCAGTGGACAAAATCTGTCCGGTTTTAATTGTGCAAGCTATTATTTTACCCCGTATTTGCTCAAATATTCCTAGTAATAATGTTTCTATACAGAACTGGAGCCATGTTAAAAATATTAAATTGGCAGATCCTACTTTCCATAAGCCGGGGTCTATACAACTTTTAATAGGGGCAGATCTTTTTACTCACATTATTCAAGATGGGCGTATTTGTGGGAACAATTATAATGAACCCACCCTTTTAAATACCATTTTTGGTTATATAGTCATGGGAAAAATTTACTCAGATTACAACCCCAAATTTAATTCATTTTTAAGCCATATTACTTGCAAAATTTTAAATGAAAATATTTTTAAATTTTGGGAGTTAGAAAACATCCCTCAAAAGACATTTTTGTCGCCTGAAGAGGAGTTATGTGAACAAATGTTTCTTGACTCTGTATCTCGAGATTCTAAAGGCCGCTCGCTACACTGTTTCTTTGCCCTTTAAGGAAAAAATTGAACCTACTTTTCCTAGCAGTAAACAATTAGCACTAAGCAGATTTTTATCATTGAAACGCAAGTTGTTAAGGAATCCAGATCTCTATAAAAAATATTCTGATTTTATAAGGGAGTTTTTGGAGTTGGATCACATGGAGATATTGCAAAATCCTGACGATAGCGATAAAAACTTTTATATTCCTCATTTATGCGTGGAAAAACCTGAAAGTGTAAGCACTAAGCTAAGGGTAGTTTTTAATGCGAGTGCTACCGGTCCAGGAAGCCCTTTGGCCCTTAACGAGACTTTGCTTGTAGGACCAAAGTTTCAAACTGACATTCGTGTCATTCTTTTAAACTTTCGCTTGCATAAAATAGCTTTTATAGCCGATATGTCTAAAATGTATAGACAAATTATCGTTGCGCAGGCGCATCAGTGTTATCAGCGCATATTGTGGAGATTTGATCCTAACGATGCCAATATGGAGTGTCAGCTTAAGCGTGTTACATATGGTTTAGCACCATCTAGCTATTTGTCTATAAGGGTCTTGCAACATTTAGCTAAATCTGAAGAACATAAATACCCCCTTGCGAGTAAAGTTCTTTTAAATGACATTTTCGTCGATGATATCTCGAGTGGGGCGATAATTTAAGGGATGCAATAGAACTTAGAGATCAACTTATTTTATTGCTTAAAAGTGGGGGGTTTGACTTGCACAAATGGGCTTCCAATGACCCAAGATTTTTAAAGGGTTTGCCTGATGAGTCTATAAATCCGAATGCGCTACAGTTTGATTGTGATAATTTAACCAAAGTTTTGGGACTTCAGTGGCAGCCCAATTCTGACTATTTTACTTTTAATGTTATTCCTCAGGAACGAAATTGTACTAAACGTCAGATTCTTTCGGAACTAGCCACCTTTTTTGACCCATTAGGAATGGTTTCACCAATAACTTTTTTCACAAAATGCCTTATTCAAAAACTTTGGAAAGGGTTAAATTGGGATGACCACGCCCCCGCGGAAATAAGTCAAGTTTGGTCTCGCTATAAAGCCGAATTGCCGCTCTTAAAAGAATTTAAATTAATGCGCCACATAAATATTTTTTCTGGCAATGCTTCTTATGAAATTCACTCCTTTGCAGACGCAAGCACACTTGGTTACGCATCAGTTTGCTATTTAAGAGTTTGCTATAAGAATTAAATTTCGGTCTATTTTTTATGTAGCAAAACAAGAGTAGCTCCTACTAAAAATATTTTGAGCATAGCTCGCTTGGAATTATCAGCGACTCTTTTAGCTGCGCAACTCGCCAATTTTGTTTACGAAGCTTTCAACAGCCATATAAAAATAAATAAAATTTTTGGTTGGTCAGATTCAACAGTAACTTTGTGTTGGATTAAAGGACACCCTTCTCGTTCGAAGACCTTCGTTAGCAATCAGGTCTCTATGATTCAGGAAAAAATTCCGCCCGATTCGTGGAACTATGTTCCTACCTCTTTAAATCCAGCTAATGTGGCTAGCCGGGGCGCCTTTCCCTCAGAATTATTAAACCATGATCTGTTTTACAGTGGCCCAGATTTTTTATGTAAAAAATCTGAGCAATAGCCTGCACAAAAAAGTTTATCTGAAAATAGCGAAACTAAAGCAGAAGGCAGGTCCGCCACTGTGCTTTTTACCATCAATAAAAATGGTGAAAATTATTATGAGGTAATTTTGAATAAATTTTCGAACTTTTCCACAATGTGTCGAGTTTTAACATATATTTTTCGATTTTTATGGAATTATTTTAAACCAAAAAATGAACATATAACAGGTTTATTAACATTTTTGGAAATAAATAAAGCTCTGACAAAACTCATAAAACATGTTCAAAAATTAGCTTTTTCAGAGGAATTGAAAAAATTAAAAAATAACGAATGCCTTCCAAAACTTTTACAAAAATTAAATCTTTTTTTGGATTCAGATGATGTAATAAGGGTGGGTGGTAGATTGCATTATTCGTCTCTGGCTTACGATAAAAAGCACCTTGTTTTGCTACACCGCGATAGTAAATTAACCTACATGATTATTGAAAACATTCATTTAAAATACTTTCACGCTGGACTGTTGACGGTAAATCATCTTTTAAACCAACGGTATTGGGTCCTCTCGTCAAAACGTGCTATCACTCATGTTTTGTCCAAATGCGTAAGATGTTTTAAAGTCAAACCTCAACCTTTGCAGCCGTTAATGGGGTCACTTCCTACTGCTCGATTGGAGCAATGCCGAGCCTTTGCCAATGCTGGGGTGGATTTCGGCGGTCCTTTTCAAATTTCACTAGGAAAAACAGTGGGAAAAACTAGGACTGCAAAAACTGGCAAAGCTTATATTTGCTTATTCGTTTGTCTCGCAACTAAAGCTCTGCATTTAGAGCTTGTGAGTGATCTGACAGCGGAAGCTTTTATTGCTGCACTGCGCAGGTTATTTGCGCGCAGAGGTAGAGTCCATCAGATGTGGAGTGATAATGCAACTAATTTTGTTTTAGCGAATAAAACGCTACTTAATTTAGACCCTTTAAACCCTACTGAGTAGCATTTTATTCCCCCCAGTAGTCCGAATTTTGGCGGTTTGTGGAAGGCCGGAATAAAGTCTGTCAAAAAACATTTGGTAATGGTAATTAGGGAACAAATCCTTACTTATGAGGAATTTTACACCCTTTTATGTCAGATAGAGGCCATTTTAAACTCGCGGCCCTTAACGCCCTTGAGTTCGGATCCTAACGATTTGAGTGTCTTAACGCCCAATCATTTTCTTACGTTAGAATCACCGGCTTCACCGCCTGATCCTGACCTATCCCATTTGAAATTAAATAGATTAAATCGTTGGCAGCTAGTACAGCGCCTTCAACAGGATTTTTGGCAGAGATATAAATTGGAATATTTACACACTCTTCAACAGAGGCATAAATGGTTAAAGGATAACACAATGCCATCTGTTGGAACGTTAGTTTTAATAAAGGAGGATTGTTTACCTCCTCTTCAGTGGAAGCTTGGCCGTATTGTCGCCTTGCATCCGGGTAAAGATGGAATATCTAGAGTGGCAACATTAAAGACAGCTACTAATGCAGCTTTAAAACGTCCTCTCTTAAAACTTTGTCCACTTCCCATTGAGAATGCTGAAAATGCGTAGGCATTTTCCAGGGGGTGTGATGTTCATTCCGGGTTATTATTTATTTAAAAAATAATTTATTTTGTTTAATTTTATTTTTTAAGCATTAAGAAGGCCTTCCAGGATCTGGAATAAAGACAATACAGCCGTAAGTGACTATATTTTTAGTGTCGAAATTCGCTTATAAAATTATATTAACAATAATAATTTCTTAATGCATAAATTTAGTGCTAAGCTTGAGCGGAGCTGGTTTTAGTAATCATATAATTTTATTAAGGGAAATTTCTACCCTTTCAGCTTGATATTATCAGCCAACTTAAATGCTTGTAAAATTAAAATAAACATAATCCATAATAATGCTAAAAAAATAAAATAAAATATAAAATTTTAATTTCGATTTACAGTCCACTATGCAAACCAATTTTAACTGGGCGAGAAGTAGACAATGTCTTCTTTCGGCGTTGTTTACTCTTGTTTAGTTTTTATAGGGTTTATGGTTTTAACCGCACTAATATATCTTTATTGCACTGTTATGTTTTTGCGCGCGCGGCTTAACTATTTTGAATTTTTGTTTAATTATGTTTAGTTTGACACTAATTAATTCGGCAAGGGCCGTAGATTGATGCCACAGGGCGGCTATGATCAACCCTTTTTCAGTATGCCTTTGGCAGGGACAAACGATTAAAGCACACTGTCTTATCATTTTTCGTTGTTTTCTTCTCTCGCTTCTTGACTCCACGAATATAGGTAGGTACACTCGTATTTTTAAATGGGTCAGTTTAAAGGAAATAGGAAAACGGAATGTCAGGTGTGATAAACAAGGACACATCGAGATTGGTGTGTATTAGAATAGCTCCAGTTTTAATTTTAATATTTTAAAATCAAATAAGCAAAAAAAATATCTGGTTTTCTTATCTCAAGGTACCGAGTGTTATTTATTTTTAACACCGGGTTGAAATCAAATTTCAAAAATAAATAAATAAAATAAAATAAAAATGTTTGGTAGTTCAAAAACTTAACTAAGGGCGTGGAAACGAACCATTTCTCCCCGACCATGAGAGCAGCCAGCGTGCTGTTCTAAGAAGCAATAGGCAATGGGCAAAGCTTTACCAATGGCCGTTTGAGTACGACAGTGGCTGTTTGCACATTTGCTACCCTCGGAACATTATCCTTGCCAGGAAATAATTCTATAATACATCCTAGCAACCAATCTAGTGGGCGGCGATTCTCGTCCCGAATGAGAACTAAAGTTCCTATGTCCACAGGAGAGATCATGGAATCCGTCCATTTCGACCTTTGTTGTAGGGTGTGTAAATATTCACTAGCCCACCTTTTCCAAAAGTGATCATGCATTTGCAATAACAAATTCCAACGTGAAAGCCGATTTATAGGGACATCCGAGTAGTCAGGATCGGGCAAACACGTCGGGGGTTGCAAGTTTAGGAAATGTCCTGGGGTAAGCGCCGTAAAATCCGTAGGATCTGAAGAAATAGCTCCTATTGGCCGTGAGTTTAACACCGCTTCGATTTGAATTATGAAAGTATTAAGTTCTTCATAAGTAAGAGTCTGATTTCCCACGACTCGTGTCAAATGGGTTTTTGTAGACTTTATGTTGGATTCATAAATTCCACCGAAATGTGGACTGGCACTAGGCATAAAGTGCCAACGAATACCTTGCGCTGTCGCTGCGTCAGTAAAGATTTGCTTTAAGTAGTTCCAACCCCCCTGGAAATTTCCACCATTGTCAGAAAATATATCGCTCACGTGACCTCTACGTGCGATCAGACGCCGCAGCGCGGCCAGAAACGCTTCCGTCGTGAGTTCAGATACGAGCTCCAGGTGAACCGCGTGAACCACCACGTCAATGGCGAGCATAATTTGAGCTTTATAACAGCACGCCTTACAAAGGCGCCCTAAGGTCACTGAGAAAGGACCGCAAAAATCTATCCCAGTTTTTGAAAAACCCGGCGCTTGGCGCACCCGAAAAGCGGGTAGATCCGCCATTGGCGGCTGATAAGCAACGGGCTTTGTTTTCCAGCATGGCAAGCATTTTGTGAGTATATTTCGAATAACTTTTCGTGCGGATAATATCCAAAAGTTCTGCGCGATTATGCAATGCGTGGTGTGTATACCACAATGTAAATTTACCGTGTGAACATGAAAAATCAAGAGTTCTGTCAATCGGCATTTACTCGGCAAAAGTAAAGGAAATCTTTTATCATATTCCAATTCCGAGTGGCAGAGCCTGCCTCCGATTCGCAAATAACCGTGAGGGTCTATGAAAGGTTTGAGTTTTTTAAACCACTTCGGCAACTCTTCTTGGTTCGTCAATTTTAAAATTTCCATTTCAAAATAGACCGACTGTACATGTTTGGTAATAAAAAGTAACGCGGTTCGATATTCTACCAAAGTGATATATTTATATCCAGAAATTTCAATTTTTTGTATCCTTTCTCGAATTCGTAAAAGATAAGCGAAAATCCTTTGTAATTTTAACACTGAACTATATTTTTCTAACAGGTCATTTATCAAAGGAGAATTAAAATTTTGAATCGCTAAAAATATTTGGTTTTTTGCTTCTACCAAAACAAGGTCTGATTCATCCAGTGGGGATGAAATTGAAAAATCCCATTGTTCTTGAGGTGAACAAAAAAAGGAAGGGCCCTGCCACCATAGGGTGCAACTTAGAAGATCGGAGGCGAACATCCCTCTGGTACCGCAGTCCGCAGGGTTGTTGGTACCGCTAATGTGAAACCAGTTTTGCGATGGGACCTTTTCCTGTACAAATGAGACCCTATTGGCCACGTAACTTTTCCAGGAGTGGGGGGATTTTTGTAACCATTGTAAAGCTACCGCACTATCGGTAAAACAAAAAATGTCGCTAAATTGAAATTTCCGTGATAAATTGTTAACTGTAAAATCTATCAATTTAGCAAGTAAAACCATAGAACAAAGTTCTAAACGCGGGATGCTTACAGTTCTAAGCGGCGCAACTTTGCTTTTGCTGCATAATAAATAATTTTTTATTGTATTGTCTTGATACGAGACTCGTACGTATATAACAGCGCAATAAGCTTTTTCGGAGCTATCGCAAAATCCGATCAACTGAACCGATGTTGATTTGCGAATATCAATAGGACGTAATATTTTAAGGTCCCGTAGCAAATTTAATTCAGATTGAAACTTTCTCCATTTCACGGCTAGTTCTTCGGGAACCTTTTGATCCCAAGAAAGTTTTAAAAGCCACAAATGTTGGATAAGCATTTTTGCGCAAATCGTAAGCGGAGTTAAAAAACCAATAGGGTCGAAACATCGCGCTAGATTTGAAAGCATTATTCGCTTGGTGCAACTTTGATCCTTGATATGATCATACTGACAAAAAAATGCATCAGAGGAAGGGTTCCAACGTAAGCCAAGAATTTTTAACGTATTCCGGCTATCTTCATCGAAACAAAGGGCGTCGGTTTGGATATGAGACTCTGGTAAGTCTGAAAGTATGTCGGGATGATTGCTGGCCCATTTTCTTACTTCAAACCCAGCTCGAGAAAGTAAAGAAATTATTTGATTTTTCATCAAAATTAGGGTGTCCAGTGAATCACTAGTTCCCAAGATATCATCTATATAGCAGGAATGAAGAATGAGCTCGTTTGCCAGGGGCAGATCCGAGTGATCGGTTGCTAACTGCGCAACGCAAGGTAGGGCGAACAAGTGACGCCAAAAACAACAACATTTATTTCATAGTCTAAAATAGGATCTGAGGGATTAAAACGCCAAAGAATCCTTTGAAATTTTCTATCTTCTGGGCGCACTTCTATCATCCTGTACATAGCCCGTATGTCAAAACAAGAAGCAATTTTACAATATCATTTTGTAATTTGGGCCCCGTGTAGAGCGCATTATTTAAACTGACATGTCGCGGTGATGCGAATGCGCTAGCGTCGTACACAATTCGTGCGGGAATTGTCGTGGACTCTTTTTTGCAGATTGCAAAATGAGGGATGTAGTAATAATTATTTATTTCTTTAAGTAGGGGGGAAGCCACAGCGGTCATATGTTTATTTTCCAAATAATCGCGCATAATATCAGAATAAGCCGTGTATGAACTTTGGTTTTGTATTAGTCGTCGCTCCAAGGAATAAAACCTCTTTAATGCCATGGATCTAGAATCGCCAAAATCAGGGGAATTGATTTTAAATGGTAAGCCAACCATAAAACGCCCTTGGGGCGTAATTTTAGTAGTTCCTGAGAAAAACTTATCACAGTATTTTTCTTCGGGGCTCAGACACTGCACCTCCGGCACCTTTTCGACCTCCCAAAATTTTTGACGAGTAATATCTCACTCTAGGTTAGCGGAATTGGTAAAAAATATTTTTATTTGGCTATTTAAACCCGAACACGACAAAGTCTTTCCCAAAACCGTATAGCCGAAATAGGTATTGACAAAAACAGGTTGATTCTGACCGAAAGAAATGATACCATCCCTTAAAATGTAGGGTACAATATCGTTACCCAAAAGCAACTGTACAAACCCAGGCTTAATAAAATTAGGGTCCGAAAGTTGAATATTTTTTTTTGCGATATCTCTTTTAAGCCTAGATTGCATGGGGGTAATTTGTCGCATATTTTATCAATAATTATGGCATTGGAGCTAAAAGTTTCGGAAGAATCGTAAAGCGAACCAATAGTAAGTTGTATCCCTGATTTTGCAGATGTGGTCATCTTGTCTAGACCATGCAAAGATATGGCAACATTGTATTTATGCAATCCTAATTTATTAGCACAAGATTTAGTAATAAATGTATTTTGCGCCCCTGTGTCAAGAATGGCGTGAAAAGTTTGCCAGTTGTGAAAGGCGTCTTTTATTTTTATTAAAACTGTTCCCAACATTGTTTCCTGGTCATTCAACATCATTCCTACCTGAGTTTTCTGACCTCCAGAAGGTCCCGCAGTTACAGTGAGAGTCCCAGAGGAAGACTGAGAGTCCACGTGATCAGGCAAGGGGGAAGCCCCTGAGGGGGGGAAATGAAGAAGACTATGATGCGCTGTAGGCTGTGGGCAATTTTGGCAACGTTTCGACGAAGGGCACGCATAAACCCCGTGTCCTGGGTTTAGGCAGTTGATGCACGCATGTTTTGACTTAATGAAACCGAATCTTTCAGAGGGCGATTTTTAAAAACTCATGACAGCGATATATAATGTGTTTTTGATTGCAAAAAATACAATGGGATTGTCCTTGGGGACGTTTTTGCTGGTGAAACACCTTTTTAGGCTTACCAACGAAGCTGTTGCCGCCCCTAGGGGGGTCCGGTAACGATTTTTCGTGCGGTTTAATGCTAGAATCGATGGCGATTCCGGTAGCACATTCGAGCGCTGTACAACGTTTTAAAAGGAAATCCCTAACATCCTCATATTTCGGTATGTCGGTATTTCCTTGTGTTTGCTCATAGGCGAGGCGTGTGGTGGGGGTAACCGATCTAATATCATGTAACCAAGTATAAAATTTCAGTTGTCTGGATTTAGCTTCATTACTTTTAAAGCCGCGGTGTGCTAAGTAAAAGTGTCCACTAAATTCCGTAGCGCTTGCGCATTTTCACTTTTGATATGTGGCGATCTCTCGATAGCTCTCCAGTGATTGAAAGCACGCAAACGGGGATTATGAAAACGTTCGACGAGCGTAGTATAAGCCATTAAATAATTTTCGATTAAAATAGGGATATCCACGATTAGCTCTTTGGGAGAACCATCTAGGCAAGACAGCAACAAATAAAATTTTTGCAAATTGCAAATCGAGCGATTATTATGAACCGACATATTAAAACTTTGTAAAAAAGTCGGAAATGTGGCAACATCGCCAGAAAAGACCGGTAGCTTGAATTTTGGCAAAAAGGCATCGCTCTGAATAGCTCCAGCACCCGCTAATGTGCCTTGGGGCATAAAAGTACTATTAAAAACGTTAGCCGGGTCTTCCAAAGGAGCCTCAAATAAATCATAAAAGATTGTCTCAATTTGCTGTACCTTTTCAAAAGTAGAGGTTTGCAATTGGTTTTCGACATCCAAGCAAGTCTGATCCTCCGTTATTAGAGCTAAGAGAGTGTTGTGATACTTTTCAAAATCTTTGAGGGTTTTTCTCAAGTTTCTGAAACTAACTTTGAAAGAGTTTTTACTTCCAGAATCAAGGTGGGCCTCGGTAGTCAATTTTGAAATAGAATTTAATTGATTTATTGCTGTCTGCCTAAGAGCTTTTGCTCTGGCGATTTTGGTATCCGTATTTACGGTCGGCATGATTTCTTATTGCAAATGCAAGATTTCCCTCGTGAAAAAATAATAAAACTTCCTTACTCAAAGTAACTTTTTGAGCAAAAAATATTACAATGGTGTAACGGACCGAAGCTTTTTTTTACAAAATAATTTTTGAGAAGAGGAGATTTGAAGTACAAGGTGTACTCAAAATATTTTTACACTTAAAATAGTCTATTTGTAAGTGCAAAATCCAATTTGATACTCCGACAATAATTAAAGCAAAAAGTTGTTGTCAAGCCAACTTCTTTTTTGTCTTTAAAAAAGTCGTGGCAAGGACAATGTTCGCGCGATAAACGAATTTATATTCAATGCAAAGAGGCAAACTAGCCGATTTATTTTGAAGGTCATTTATTTAAATATAAATTAATCTTAATATTTAATTAACCCCATAAATTAAAATACCACCAAAGCTACGTTTTACCCTTAAGGAAAGGTTATGCTTGGCACTATAGGAGCTATAGTTAGTATTTTACCAGATATAGGCTTTGCATATGAAAATGAAAAACCACATTAAGAGGGCTAACTTCACTCCAATGCGTCTTATACAAAAATAGTCCTGTCCCCGAGATCCGGCTCGAAGGACCAATGACACGGGCCGAGTGTGTAATAGCTTCTTCGCTAAGGAGCTATGGAGCTACCACTCAATCGGACACCTACTGTAAACAATAGGGAGCGCGAGAACAACAGAGCGTAATTTCAGCTGACACAGTGAGGGGGAACGACCCTTAATGGGTATAAAAAGGAGAGAAAAGGAGCTCAAAAAGAGTTTTTTGAATTTTTGAAAAAAATGACTTACCTCGATGGTGTTTTCTTTAAAAGGAAGGGTACTATGGAAATGTAGTAATCCGATGATGATGTCTTCTTTCGGCGTTGTTAACTCTTGTTTAGTTTTTATAGGGTTTATTGTTTTAACCGCACTAATATATCTTTAATGCACTGTTATGTTTTTGCGCGCGCGCGGCTTAACAATTCTGAATTTTTGTTTAATTTTGTTTAGTTTGACACTAATTAATTCGGCAAGGGCCTTAGATTGATGCCACAGGGCGGCTATGATCAACCCTTTTTCAGTATGCGTTTGGCAGGGACAAACGATTAAAGCACACTGTCTTATCATTTTTCGTTGTTTTCTTCTCTCGCTTCTTGACTCCACGAATATAGGTAGGTACACTCGTATTTTTAAATGGGTCAGTTTAAAGGAAATAGGAAAACGGAATATCAGGTGTGATAAACAAGGACACATCGAGATTGGTGTGTATTAAAATAGCTCCAGTTTTAATTTTAATATTTTAAAATCAAATAAGCAAAAAACATATCTGGTTTTCTTATCCCAAGGTACCGAGTGTTATTTATTTTAACACCGGGTTGAAATCAAATTTCAAAAAATAAATAAATAAAATAAAATAAAAATGTTTGGTAGTTCAAAAACTTAACTAAGGTCGTGGAAACGAACCATAGTGGAGTATTTGGTTTCTGCACTACAAAGGGTTCTCGATGCAAAAGCTATCGGAAGGTCTTTACCAATTTGACCTTGTGAGAGTACGGCTCCTATCGCAAATGCGCTCGCGTCTGTCGTTAAAATGAAGGGTTCTTAGAAAATTTGGATAGATTAATATTGGATCAGAAATTATTGCATTTTTGAGTGTTTCGAAAGCTTCTTTACATTCTTTAGAAAAAATAAATTTAGTATCTTTTTGAAGAAGTTTTGTTAAGGGTTTTGAGATTTTCGCAATGTTCGGTATGAATCTTCGATAATATCCTGCAAGTCCGAGAAATGATTTTACGTCACCAGGATTTTTTATTTCTGGAAAGTTTTGAATACATTTTACTTTATCAGGGTTTGGTTTTACGCCATTTTCGGTAATTTAATGTCCGAGGTATACTACTTATACTACTTTCGTAAAAACTCGCATTTGTCAGGTTGAATTTTTATATTTGATTTTCGTAATCTTTGGAAAACTTCGGAAAGATGTGAAATGTGTTCATGAATAGTGGGTGAATAAACAATAATGTCGTCCATATAAACTAAATAACGTTCATTTAGAATGCCTAATAGACGGTTATCCATCACACGTTTAAATGTGGAGAGTGCATTTTTTAAACCAAATGGCATACGAACAAATTCGTAGTGTCCATTTTCGAGAGAAAAGGCTGTTTTTTGAATATCTTTTTGATCAATTTGAATTTGGTGAAAACCGGATGCTAAATCAAGTGTTGTAAAATATTGACATTTACCTAACTGACCTAATAAATCTGAAATATTTGGAAGTGGATATTTATCGTCAACTGTTACTTCATTCAGTTTTCTATAATCGATTACTACTCTTCATTTTTGTTTGTTAGAGGCGTCAAGTTTTTTTGGGACTACCCAAACAGGTGATGACCACGGGGAAATTGATGGGCGGATTATTTTTTGATCGAGCATTTTATTAATTTGTGTTTTTACTTCCTCTTTGTGTATTTGAGGGTACCGATATGATTTAGTAAAAATTGGATGAGCATTTCTGGTTTCAATTGTATGTTTGATTTCATTAGTGAAAGTTAATTGATCTCCTTCGATGTAGAAAATGTCAGAAAATTCAAAACAAAGATTTGAAATTAGTTCTTTCTCTTCGTAATTTAGATGTTCTAGTTTTAATTGATTTTTAATAAGGTCGATTCTATCAATGAATTGGTCTCCATTGGTATTGAAATTTAAAATATCGTGAACACTTGGTATGGGTTCAAAAGACAAGTTGTTAAAATTTATTGTTTTAGGAATAGCATTGGGATTTATTACTGACGTATAAAATTCACCATTTTCGTTAATGTGGACTAGGGCGTTTGGTAATCTTGCTTTTTCTATTTCTTGACTAATTAAAATTATGCAATTTGTGTGTTTTTTAAATTACATTTTAATTTAAAAACTTGTTCGGTTCGCGGTTCTAGAGATAATTGATTTTGAAAATTATTTTGATTTATATTTATTCGTGGTTTTGGTATTGGTGCCGTTTTTTGATTTTGAATTAATCTTGGTTTAGGTATTGGTGGTATGTTTTCATTTTGAATTACTCTTGGTTTAGGTATTGGTGGTATGGTTTGATTTATTTGATTTTGAATAATTTTGGGATTTTGTTCGAAAGTTTTTTCTGTTACTTGTATTAAAGGTATTGTTTTAAAATTGGTGCATAGCTGTTTCGAATTTAAATCAATTACGCACTTGTAATGTTCAATATAACAAATATTAGTGGATCGTCTTTCGCGAAAGGGATTAAAACTGATTGGGTGATTGGAATTTTTTCATCGGTTATTTCTTGTACTATTACATTTTCTGCAAATCGATTATTATAATTTCCGACTGTTCTTTCTTTAAATACTGAAATTCCTGCGCCGGTGTCTTAAAAGTTTAAATTTATTTGTTGCGTCATTAATATAAAAAAGATTTTTTGACTTTAAGTTATGTAGTTTGCTATTTACACGAATGTTTGTTCTGGGATTTGATCGATTCATATGTGTTGGATTTTACTAGTAGTTTGTTCTAATTGGGATTCCGTTTCTTAAATCGATTGGGGTGGATGGTTTTGATTGGAAGTAATTTGAAAATTTTGGGTTTCTGGTGGCAAAATTTGATTATGATTTTTAAAACTTTGATGTACTCCGAGTTGATTAAAATTGTATTGACTTATGTTAGGTAAAAGGCGAAAATAAAAAGCTTAGAGATGAACTTTCTTTAGTGCCATCTAAGTTAATAGAGATTGAAGGTGAAAAAGGTAAAACAAACACAAAACTTACCATAAACGGAGCATCTGAAACTGGAGATTCCGAAGAAATTTTCCTTCAAAAATCCCTTAAAGTATTAAAGTTTGTTGATAGCACAATAAAAAGAGAGAACATAACGGAAATAAAGCCTATTTTGGCTAAGACCAAACCGCCAGTGGTGTGTGTTAGCATGAGTAGCTCTGACCTACTTCAAAAAGTAATTAAAAAACGTCGTCAAGCTGGAAACTTAGATACTCTCCTTTATCAAATTAAAGATACGAAAACAGCTATCTACCTTAAAGCTAAAAAATGCAAGGATAAAAGGTATCAGTATGTTTGGTATCAAAATGGATCGGTTCTAATCAGGAAAAATGATCAGGCTAAAGCTATAGAGGTGTGTAATTCGTTGCATTTACAAAATATTCTTGGATCCTCGGAAAGAGAGTAATACAAAAAAAAATCTAACAATTAACAAGTATTTTCTCCCACATCGTAATGGAGCACAACGGCTTACTAGATTAGTATCACTCTTGTAAAAAAATTAAATGTAAAACTGTTAGTGATATAAATGGCGCAATAATTACTGAGAATGGTCTCAGTGTTATTCATGTTAACATTAGAGGCATAAAAACAAACTTTGATAATTTTTTACTTTTGTTGAGTTCTTTAGAAGTTGACTTTTATTTGATTATTATGTCAGCGACTCATTTTATTGAGGATCAGTACAATTTTAATATACAATCTTACTCGATTTTCTACAATGAAAGTTGTATTAACTGGTTGTAACGTGTCATTTTTACGTTTAAGGCAAACGTTACATATTTGTTTTATTTAGGTAAATAATCAGGGCTCTTTGACTCGTCTTTCTGTACACAAATTAAGGGTATTTTATAGAGCTAGGTTTAAAGGTTATGTAGCATCTAGAAAGTTACCTTATAAAGGAGGCATTCCATCGAATTACTGTGGACACTGCGCACATCGTATTACTTGGGCATTCTAATTGGAGTTTGATATCACAGGTTTCGGGAAAAATCACACTAAAACTTTTGATTGTTTTGTTTATTTCTACAGTTTTGTCGTTTACTTGACGTTCATGAAGATAAACAGCTGTTCTGCTGGGGAATGGCGGCGTTGCCGCATCACAAATGGTTTCAGTAACAGGAAGAAAACATTTAGCTGAACATTTCATTCGCTCATGTTTATTTTCGAGGATATTAGGACAATGATTTCTCTCCCAAATCCTCTTTTTCTTCACGAATTAACTAGTTTTTGTACCACGAAAACATATTTAGGTCCACGGTTTGACCAGGAACAACCGAGGCTCCGCCCACTGTGATATCTTTATTACTTTGATAAGGAGAAGATAAAATAAATACGAGTTATGCACTTTTGTGAATTGGAGATAAACGAGGGATAAAAACCAAAACTAAAAGAATAAACGAAATCGTATTTTTATATTATATAAATTTATATATAATCATAGTTAAATAAAGTTAATAGCTAACTCAGTCGGATTGAAGGGTTGTGTAGGGCTAGCTAGTGGTGAGCAAACTTAACATCTGAACACCCTTGTGCCGGGTTTGAGCAGTAGTTCAATGTGTATTTTTAGGTTCAAGTTCAGAAACAACTTTATTAATGTAAAAATGTTTTACAAAAATGGCATCAAACCATAGGAGTCTTAAAGAAAGCATATATAAAGAGCGAAGGAAACTTTTGACTAAAACTATAACTAAAGTACAACTAAATTCTACATTTAGTATGGCTTTACTCATATGGGAATTGGTTGAGTGTTCGAATATTCCTGGGTTTGATGCATGCTCGAATCTCCAGTAATTGATTTTACAGTTGATGGTTTCAATGCTGAGCTTCTTATAGTCTAGCGGGTTATTTTCCTCCTACTTGCTATGTTGGCAGGGGTCCGGTAGGCAAATGTTCGGTCTATGTATGGAGGGTGTCTCGATGTCCTTGTTATAAAAATTCCAACCGTAGAAATAGATCCGACAACACCTCAATGTGCGTTTTACGTATTTTCGATATCCCCTTGGTTGATGCTGCCCCCTATAGACCGGTACGGAAGTATTAGTGTATTTCATCATTGGTTAGTTTGAAAATCGTGGTTTTTTTTTTCAGGCTTGCAAGCCCGGGCTGGGGATTTTTTTGGTGAGAACGTTTTTTATAAATGGGTTTGGGTCCTTATTTGAATTTGACCGGGAAATTTTGGTTGGTACTGCGTCCCACCAAATTTCTACTTCCGGCATCTTCCTCGACAAAGTGTCATTTTCTTCCTTTTCCTAAAGAGTCGTCGGTGGGTCGACAACAGTTTCTGGGATCGCCATTGTTTTTGGTTATTGGCACTGCAGGGATTGCAGGAGATATCCCAGAAACTATAGAAGTGAGTCCGTCGTGAGGCGTATTCGCGTTGACGGCTCACATCCTCTGCATAGAGGGACTAAAAGGCGACCTACGCCATTCCTACGGAAAGAGCAGTGGTAAGTTCGATTTTATTTTTTTAAATTTTTTTTATTATTTGATAATATTTGCCTCCCAAATTGTATTTTTTTTTTCGTGTGAAATGTAATTGTACTACAGCAGACGTGTGGAATTTTTGGAGTTTTTTTTATATTTTTTTTAACCACGTTTTGGATAAAAACTATATATTGTTTTTCTCCTTTGGTTACAGCCCGTCCATTCCATCGACGGGACAGTTGTGCTGGACGCTGGTGTGAAGCCGGGTGTAGCATTGTAACTCTGGGAAAGGTATGTTAAGGTTTTTTTTAGTTCATCTGTTGAAATCTGCTTTATTTTATTGAGTCGACATGGGGTTCGTGATTTAAGATTCTCGGTGTAGGGGAACCTCGTGCAAAACCTACGAAGGAAACTGAAATATTTCATTTTCCACAGGGTTTTATGCTCGGGGCAAGTATCCATCAACACTTGAGACCATGTGCTGCCCTAGCGTGATGTGCTAAGCGGGCACTAGGGGAGGCGCGGGCAAACCAGGACCGGAGTAGCAGGAGAACACCATGTTTTAGAGGAATGTCGGAGTACACCACTTCCAGGTTTACACAATAAAACATATTTTTACTTAACCACAAGATAATCAAAGCACCAAGGTAGGAGCAAGTAGACATTTAGATAAAATCTTTTCATATAAATTTTCAATATAATTTAGACATAATCTTTCCATATAAATTTTCAATATAATTTTAACACTTCTTGTGAACGCAAGATAAAGGTATGACGTCATGACCACCATTTTGCGGCATAACTATTTTTAATGTACAATTGAAAAAGCCCTGCTAGTTTGTTCCAACTTGGATTCATCCTTATTTTGTCTTTAACTATGATAATTTCTATTTTACCCCTAAAACACTGTGGCGCACTTAAAATTTTCTTATTTCTTACCTAGCTGAAAAATACAGTTCTGCTTCCAGATATTTGTTTAATTTCTCAGTAATTCTTTTTTAGTGTCATAAAATGGCACAGCGTTATTGTTCTATTTACAGTGTTACAAAATGGCGGCAACGTCTTTTAGTTTGCCACAAATATCACCCTATATATATTTATCGGTTTCACAACGTTCTACGTCTTCCGATACCCAATCTCCACTCGTTTCTGTTTGCCCATAATTCATCATCTAGGCCTCTTATTCTTATTTCACTATCTATTCCTTCTCTCCAGCTTCTCCTCGGCCTTCCTCGTTTTCTTCGGCCAGTTGGTTTCCATTGTAATGTTTGTTAAGGTAGTCTTCCATGATCCATTCTTTGTACATGTCCGTACCATACCAGTTGTTTTGTTCTTCTATCATCAACTAGAGTACGTTCACCCACTGTCATAATTTCTTTTATTCTTTGATTGGTAACTCTTTCTCTTTTTGATTTCCCGCTGCTCTTCTCTAATAGTCCATCTCCGTAGCGGAAAGCATTTTTTCTATTCTATCTTTCATTGGACATACTTCTGAGCCGTATGTAATAATACTTTTAACAATGGTGTTATATATAAGCTTTTTGTTATCTTTTGATATACTCTGGTCCCAAATTATTCCATTTAATAAAGTAATTGCTTTTCTTCCTTGTACGTTTCTATCTTTTATAGCTTTGTTTAGCTGTAATTTTTAGACCCAAGTATTTATACTCATCACAGGACTGAATTCGCTGCCCAGTATTTAAGATTTGATCCTGTTTCGTTCCACCAATACACATATACTCTGTCTTATTGATATTAACCTCTAGTCCCCACTTATTGTACTCTTCTATTAGTTTTCGTGTCATATATTCGAGGTCGTCATAATCCTGAGCCACCACTATCTGATCATCGGCGAAACATAAAGTATACAAGGTGGTTTCATCCAACGGAATTCCCATGTTTTGGCATTTTCTCTTCCAGACTTTAAGGACCTGTTCCAAATATATCTTGAAGAGCGTAGCCGAGATACAGCAACCTTGTTTAAGACCTTTATTTACTTGAAAGCCTTTGGTTAGTTTTGCTTTATTTTAACTTTTGCCTTACTATTGCGGTATAACTCTTTGATGGCCTTAATTAGTTGTACGCTTATGTTTGTCTTTTCCAACGCTTTCCAAAGTAGATTTAGTGGTATACTATCATATGCCTTCTGCAAATCTACGTAAAGCAGATGGAGCTCTTGTCCGTATGCCATTTTCTTTTCAATAACTTGGGTTATACAAAAGAGATGATCTGAAGTCGATCTACCCGCCCTGAAACCAGCTTGTTCTTCTGCCTCCATATCTTTAAATTCGCTCTCCACTTTATTTCCTATTATTTTGCCATATATTCTGCTTAGCGTACTAGTTACAGATATACCTCTATAATTGTTACTTATATCTGTCTTTCCTTTTTAGTGTATTGTGGATATATATGACGTTTTCCACTCAGTTGGTACTACAGCTCCATTTAAATATCTTTGGAAAAGATTCCGTAATCTCCAAAACAATTCTTCCGTGCCATATTTAATAAGTTTAGCTGGGATATTTCCGGGTCCGGCATATTTACCGCTTTTTAAGGTTTTGCACAAGTTTTTGACCTCAGATATTGTGAGGGGTACTGAAGATCCCATCGTTCTAATGATATTGTCTCTTTCGTCTTGCTTGAATTCTGCTCTATCTTCAGTTAAAAGTTTTTAAAATGCTCACCCCATTCTTTGTCTGGTATTGGTGAAATAATATCTCTGCATGTTTCTTTTTTGATCGATCTTATAGTTTTCCAGCTTTCGGTACTTCTCCTACCTCCTAAGTAAGAATCTATTTTCTGGCACTTTTGCATCCATGATTGAATTTTCTTATCACATCCTTCTCACCTTTGATTGCGCGATTTTGTATTTTTCTCTGCTTCTATCTGTCTTTTGGGATAAGTATGTGTGATATAATTTCCTTTTTTCCTCTATTTCACTTTCAATCTCAGCATCCCACCAGTATGGTTTTGTTCTTTTAGGAGTTTCTTCCACTAATCCTAGTGCTTCTTTTGCAGTTTGATGGATGCTTAATGAGATACATTCGTATTCCTCATCTGGGGTTTCACCTGAACTTGAATTAAGTTTTTCGTTCAGTCTCTTTTTGTATAAGTTTTTTACGCTGTCATGTTCTAGGCTTAGTTGATTATATTGACAGTGAGCAATTTCCTCATTCACTGTATCATCAAGATTTTGTTGATGGAGGCTTCGGTCTTGATAAGGAAAGAGAATTTTGGTCTCCAGAAAATAGTGATCACTTCCGCATGTTGATCCACGCTTTGTTCTGACATCTTGAATTTTTAGTTTTGATTTTTGTTTAGTGATAAGATAATCAATGGCGGATTTCAGGTTTTGTGAGGGTTTGGTCCAGGTATATTTGTGTATTTTCTTATGTTGGAAAAAACCGTTTTGGATTTTTAGGTCTAATTGCTCACATACTGTGATAAGCCAGTTTCAATTGTCATTAACAACATCTTCTCCATATTGGCCAACTGTCAGATCATTTACTCTGTTACCTGTTCTACTATTTAAATCTCCCAATATTACAATTTCTCTAGATGTACTTACTGCTGATATTTCATTGTGGATTTCTTCAAAAAAATTGTCTTTCACGGCTACATTTGCATCGTCATTATACGCATAGATTCCAAAAATCGTAAGTCTCATTCCTTTTATTGTTATATTCATTCTTATTAGCCGTTCATTTACTGCTTCCCAGTTGGTGATAAATTTTCTAAATCTTTTGTTGACCAAAATAGATACTCCTTGTTGAGCATGTTTTTCTTTTGCCACTCCGCTATAGAAATGGTCATACTGTCCTAGTCCTAGTTTTCAGATCATTTTCCTTTCTTCTTCGTTTCTGTTAGTACAGCAAGGTCAACCTTCATTCTGCTGCACTTATGTACTATTTCATTCACTTTTCGACTCATTCCTTGTACGTTGTCATGTCACCCAACGCATTTTAATTGGCCACAAATGGTGCCCTACGTGAGTTTTTGGCTAGTTTTTTAACATCTGATGTAATTTTTTTTGTTTTTTTTTTGAATTCGAAAAAAAAAGAAAAAAATTATTTTTAAATTAAAAAAAAAAATTTCAGAGAAAATTTTTTTGTGTTACAGCCAAAGCCAGGTTAAAGACTTTAAGTGGCTGTCGGTGTTTTTGACACCCATTCACTTTTTTAATAAAAAACAAGATTTTTCATCATCGTGGGTTTTGATAACATTATTTAAACATTTTTTGGTAATATTTAAGCGTTGATTTGGAATTCGTTTTGTTATTTTAGTAGTTCTCATAGTTTTTTACTAACTTATCTTCACAAGTTTTTTCTTAGAAAATAAAAAGATTCATTTTTATTTATCAAGGAAGAATAAGTAGATAAAAAAACATAGGAGTTTTTATTGAACGGAGTCCAATTCATGTCTTAATTCTTTAAAGTTTTTTGTAGGAAAAACATGTTTTAATTTTTTTTAAAGAAAAATAAACACAGTAGTGTAAATTTACTTCAATTTTTTGTTGATTTATAGGTGGATGGACCTCCACATGTTTTAAGTATATGACATAGGTAGTGTGTTTCTAACAATTTTTTTCAACAGGTTGCCAACTACTATTATTTTATTATTTCCTACTTGTAATAAGATAGAAATGGTTTCACCGATTATTTTTTAGTGCAGTCAATTTATTTAGGTCAACAAGTTGTTTTTTTAGTGATTTTAATTTTTTGTGGGATATCACCACTTGGAAGTTGGAATATTTTTACAGGGTTTCACACAGATTTTTTTTGGCTGGGTTATTTTAAAGTAAATATAGCCTAACAGCTGGTAATTTTATTTAGTTGAAAGTATAAATTAATGAAAATGAAAGAAAAGGAAAATGAGTTTATTTTGCTTTGTCATTTTCTTTTCTTGCTTTTTTTGGTGGTAACTGTTGTTGATCCTTAACACCTTATGTCACTCAGTTACATCGGGTCAGAGGAGCGTACTACTACTTAGTGTTGGCTCGGGAGGTTAGGAAACACAAGGCTAAAATCCCTAGAGCAACACATTAGCTGAACATCAATGCCAAAAGTCCAGTTAACATTTGTTTTTGGGGTATTTTTTTGAAAGACAGTTTTTAGGTCTTTGGTTATCGAGTCTAGTTGTGTTTTCGTGACTGGTCAAATTTTTTTTGGTAGAAAATACAGCGTTGGGCTTTGGAATGCATTTTTTTTTTAAAATGACCTACGGGTATTTCTATCAATTAAAGTTTTCTAGTTCACAAGTATTTTCCTTCTATAATTTTTTTTCTGCGTTCAGGTCATAGCTTGGCCATGGCCAATGGAGGGCAAACATTTATGTTTGAGCCTTGAGAAGTTTTGCCTGCTCCGGATTGAATACAGAGAAAATGAGTTTAAAGCCCAACTAGATATAATACCACAAAAGAAATGTTTAACCGAGACAGATATAGATATAAGTTTTATTGATTTTTTTTAGTTCATTTGTAAAGTTCAGTAATTTGTTTTAAGTAATGTCATTTTGAGTCCGTGAAATTGGTCAGTAAATTTAAGAGAAACTTTCAACTAGATATAGATGCTATGCGGGGGTAATTAGTAAAAATATTTCAAAATTTGACTTTTTTAAATATTTCAATTTTTCTTAAAAAGATTATTTTTTTTTCTGTAAACATAACTTCTCGAATTCTTGTTTTGGTCTAAACGGTTTGTATAGTAGCAGTCGTTTTAAAAGGTGACCAGACACGTTATATATTTTTTAAGGGGACCAAACAGGAACTTCTTGAGTTACAAAGGGGGAATTTTTTTGTCTTAGTTGATCAGGCAGGAATAAATAAATCTTTTACTTCCAAATCATAGTTTTAAATAACAAGATTTATTGGCTAGGTGTTTGGGTCTTATAATAAAAAAAAACGTTTTGTTTTTGAAGATACTGGTGTAATATGAATTATTTTATTACATGCTAAAATTTGTTTGACGGCAGCTAGGCTAGTCTTCAGATTTTTTTTTGATAGTCTACATTTCAGGACAGTGGCGTGTACTTAAAGGGGCCTGTCATCTGCGCACATTGTAAAGCAACTTCCAACTTACTTGCTTAGCTTTTTCACTTCATCTTCGTTTTGTTGCTTCTGAAATTAAAGCGTTATGTTGGATAACGAGGGATGGTGTTAGACTAAGAAAGTACCTATTTAGTGATGAAGACTTGGAAGTTGTGGACAATTGGGAAATTTCATTTTTTTTAAATTTTAAAATAATTTCATACTGGTGACCTCAAATAATGAAGCAAATTTTTAAATTACAATACACTGTTGTGGAATAAATGGGAGAGTGTTCAGGTTAAACAATAAATTTAAGATCATTGGTTTTTTAAAAAATGATTTCAATCTAAGAATAAATTTAAAAACAATAGGTTTTCTTTGATACTAAACATTGATGAGGGCATATATTTTTTTTAATCTGATAGTTGTAGAGGGGATAAAGGAGCTAGCTACCTTTTATATTGCAATAATTGGGGTTTTTTCTCCCGCGAGTTGGGTGGAAATGGAAGAAATGTTTGGTTCGGAGTTCTAATCTTTTTAGGATTTCGCAACTTTGGTTTTCGCTAAATTAAAATACATCAAAATTGGGCCTACAGGCTGAATCTCACATTTTCCAGGACCTTGCAGATTCGCGGAGAAAGACAAATTTTGTGATCTGTTAGTTATGATAGGAATTAAAATAGTAACATGCACATGAAGGAACTAGATATATTTAGGTTAAAAATTAGTAAGTGAACACTGATCTAAACAATTTTCCATAATAGTGTCCTATTTTCACAGGGTGCTTCAAAATATCTTCACCCTTTCTTTGAAATAAGATATTGTTACGTCTTTGGGCGGTTAACTGTTTAAAAATATATAGGGTCCACATAGGATTGGAATGGAAATCACAAGTTTTTGGGTTTATTGACATTATACTTAGGAAATAGGGGAAATGTCTAATAAAAAGTTTTTTTGGTTTTAGGCCGAGTTTTGTTGATATAACAAAAGTTTATTTGGGGCCGGGAGGTTATTGCTCTTTTAAAATTAATGTAATAGTTTTTGGCTTCTTGATTTTTGTTGTCTGGTTGTTACGCAGGATTATTCTCAGCTGTTTCATTTCAAAATGTCATTTGTAGAGATAGGGTCTCATTAGCCCTTGGACATTTGGTAGTTTTTGCTTTGAATAATAGTTGTGGGAAGGGCCCAACTTATTTTATATATCGTGAATACCAGGAATAAGGATCTGAGAATGCATTAAGCAGTAAATTTTTTTTTATTGGATGTTGTGTGTATATAAACTCAAGTAGACAAAGTTAGTTTTATAACGGCCTTATAGTTGGACCTTGGAATTGTTTTCATAGTTGTTTACTAAAAGTTCACACAAGATAATTCTTTACGGGGTTGAGTGCAAAATTTGAAACTTAGGTTCTTCGCATTATGGTGGTACAGTAAATAAGTACTAACGTTGCTTATTTCCTTAAGTAAAAATTTTAAACAAATATACTAACATCGTTGGTTTTTTTAAACATATCTATTTTCTAACTTTTCCTAAACTGATTGTTTTTGCAATGACGATTTTTTTTATTCCTTATGAGTTTTAAGTAAATTTAATTTTCAAAAAATTTTTTTCCGTAAAGTAAATTGATTTTTTCTGGCTCATTCACTTTCACATTCACATAGTTTTGGGAGAGGAAAGGGAATCTACAACTGTTTTTAAAGGAAAAGAAAAAAAACTGTTGCCATAACTCGAATAAGATTTTCCTAGTGTTAATTTTATGGCTCTGGAACGAAATAGCGATGTACAAAATAGCGAGTAATGAAATAGCGACTATCAAAATAGCGATGTATCAAAATACCATTTGTAACAAAACAGCGACATATCAAAATAGCGATGTGTCAAAATAGCGACAATCAAAATAGCGATATATCAAAATAGCGATGTATCAAAATAGCGACAATCAAAATAGCGATGTATCAAAATAGCGATGTATCAAAATAGCGATGTATCAAAATAGCGATGTATCAAAATAGCGATGTATGAAAATGGCGATGTATCAAAATACCGAATCAAACCAAACCGAATCGAATCAAATTAATCCAAACCGAAAAGAACCGAAATGCGCTATTATATCCTATTTTGCCTATACCAGCTTATTAAAAAAAAACTTTCCTGATTCTTTTCCGGGATCCTAGAGGGTGTGAATCCGAACCGAACCGAATTCGGTTCGGTTCGGATTCATACTCTCTAGGATTCCGGATAAGAAGTCTGGAGAGTTTTTTTTTGAAAAATATGCTGGTTCGGTTCGGATTCACACCCTTTAGGATCCTGGGAAAGAAGTCAGGAAAGTTTTTTTTTTGGAAACATTTCTTAGAAAGAAACCCTTTAGTCGAGCTATATGCCAAAATGGAACCGAAATATCGCTATTTTGATAGTCGCTATTTTATTACGTTGCTGTTTTGATAGTCGCTATTTTGTTACATCGCTATTTTGATAGTCGCTATTTTGTTACATCGCTATTTTGATAGTCGCTATTTTATTACATCGCTTTTTTGGTACATCGCTATTTTGTTACAATCGCTATTTTGTTACATCGCTATTTTGTTACATCGCTATTTTGATAGTCGCCTTTTCATTACATCGCTATTTCGATACCGCTATTTTAATAGTCGCTATTTTGTACATCGCTATTTCGTTCCAGAGCCTAATTTTATTTAATTTTTTTTAGGATAAGATCGTTAATAGGAGCTGCAACCCCACTTAAACATTTTTAATTTTATTTTTTTAATATTTTTTTAATATTTTTTTTAATATTTTTTTAAAAAGAATCTTAATTTGCTTGTTGCAAAAAAAATTTTTTTTGGTGCGTAGGTGTACTTTGCCCCGCAGTTGTTTTGCCAGTTTTATTAATTTTTTTTTTCTGAAATAAAATATAATTTCATCTCGAACCCTCGCGTTTTAACAACCTATCATCATTTGTTTTAATTTTTTTCTCCCTACCCCAAACCACCTATCAGGGTAGAGTAATATTTTGAAAATTTTAACGGTTCACTAATTAATTTTTTTTTTATGATTGGGCTACTGTGGTCGACACTAAAAAATTTTTTTTTTTAATTTATTTTTTGGACACCTTTCGGTACGATCCTAGGGTCTTCTTGACCATGGTTTGCATCAATTTAGTTTAAATTTCGGGAATTTCATTTTAATCAGGATTAGAGAGTTACAGCCCTACCAAGACGTTATTTGTATAATTTTTTTATATACCATCGGTAATTTTTTTTAAATTTTTTAATTACATCCTTACTAGTCTAATTCGACGCAATTTTAGCGAGTGGATTTTTTTTAATTGAGCATATTTTATGATTTCTATAACATGAACATCTGTTCCGATGTTTATTGTGTTCACTTATATATTAAGGGATGATGTTGCCTTAAGCAATGCATGATTCGTGTAATCTCAGGATAGGTAAGCAGGTTAAAGTGGGTTTTGATTCATTCTTTCGAGAAAAATCATTGTATACGGCGATTTGGGTTTTTTTTTGGAGTTTATTTGTGGAGCCGTTCTGCAATAGCAGGAGTATACTCTAGCGTTAACTGTGTACAACAGCTTTGGGATTTTTTGTTATAGGTAGACTGTTGTAGGGATAAATTTACCTATTCGGTTGCTTGAGGATTAAACAAACATAACTTAACTTTAATTTTAATCCAGTTCAGCTAGGATAAGCGCAATTATTTTTTTTTTGGTTTTATTCACGCAGGAGTGGAATATAAGACCTGAATACCTGCCAAAGCTCTTGTGTCTCTTTTATTTTTAAATTTTTTTTATGGGTACTTGTTAATTCTAATTTAGAATTTAAGTAGTTATTTCTTTCTGCAAGGTTGGACCTCATAGTTGGTTGTGCAAATAATTAATATAAACTATGATTACATTTTTAAATGCAAATAAATTTTGTTTTCTTACTGCTCCGGTGTTCTTCGATTTTGTTCGCGTCTGCCCGTATTTAAGTTTTATATTTTCTACAGTTGAGAAAATTTATAGTGATTTTCACTAGTAAATTGAAAGTGAACTTTGTGTTTATTATTGCGTGGTTTAGTTTTATAATTGGGAGGTATAATTAAGAGTTTTAAGTTTAAAGTTTTAATATAAAAGGCACCATGGCTATTTCTTTGAGTCGGTTGTCTGACGTTAGGTACTTAGTCAAGGACGAGTTAATCTACGAATTAGCATGGAGAGGCATAGCTATTGGATCGGTGGAAGAGATGAAACAACAGCTCATGCTGATTAAGCAAAGAGAAAATACTGATGCATTATGAGATACCCTCCGTATCCCTTTAAATTTGGCCAGGATGCTTTTAGCTCCATGAAGAAGCTAGATAGTCCGGTACCGCTGGTAGAGAAGTTCTCTGGTACGAGCAAAGGGGGAGAGTTTAGGAAAATCGCTGTAAGGTTGGAACACGTGTTAGCCAGGATAAATAACATGAATCCGTCTAACTTTGAAGAAAACCAAACGAAAGGCATACTGGTTGCGGAAACCTTAAGTTTGATTGGGAGGTTGCAGAGCCAAGCAACAGATTTATTAAGAGTTGGCGTTGCCTCAGATGATGATGAAGCATCTGAAACCCAATCAACGAGTCGAGGCTCAGACCACTCAACAAATGCTGGCAACACACCTAACCAGTCACATTTCCCGCAATCACAGCACTCGAGCACACAGAGAACAGCTCAACAACCTACAAACCAACCGTCGGTCATTGCTCCAGTGCAAATGCAAGTGCTTACGAACCCAACTGAAGCACCAATACAGGCACCACCCCCAATGCTGATCCAGAATGACGGTGCATCAGCTTTTCATTATCAACAACCGTCTACCATTCCTTTGAGTTTAGCTGCCCTCCAAAGTAGCATTGTACCAATTGCTTAGTCCCGACCTTTTTCATGTTCGTCGCCAGTACCAATGTCAAGTGATCCTGGTACTTCATATCACGTTGCACCTGTACCTCCGTATAAATGGAACCTTAAGTTTACAGGCGAGAGGGGAACGATCTCCGTCACCGCATTTTTTGAGAGAGTGCCCGAGTTAAGTCAGGCTAGAGGAGTTAGCAAAAAGGTTCTACTGAACTCAGGCATTGATCTTTTTGAAAAGTCAGCCTATACTTTTTATAAAGATGTTCGAAGAGAAGTCCATACATGGGAACAGCTGGAACAGCGATTCATGGCAGAATATCTTCCTTCTTCATATGGCGAGAAGCTATTGAAGGAAATTCAAAAACGTAAGAAAGACCCTGGAGAGTCTATAGGGACCTATATTGCTGTCATGAACACATATTTCCAAAGACTTGGCTGTCCTGTTTCTGAAGACGTGAAATTAGCTATCGCCTTCAGAAATATCGCGGACATCTATAAGAATGGGTTGATTGCTACTGAGGTCAATAGCTTATCAAATTTTAAAATTTTGTGTCGTAGAATAGACCAGAGATATGGTTTAGAGGAGGAGAATTTTACTTTTAGAAGAAACCAATCTATTGAACCTGACTTGGCCTACGTTGACGTAGAGAGCGATATTGACAATTTTCCAACAGGGGTTGATGCAATTCAAATTACTAGTACCGGGACATCGAGCCTACAGAACTTAAATCATCCTGTTAATAGATTCGACAGAGATAGGCGACAGCCAACAAGCAGTTCCTCTACTAGAGCTGATAGAGAGAGACAACAACCAGCTAGTGGTCAGTCTAGTGTAAATGACAGAGATGGACAACCACCACAGGGTGTTAGACCTGGTAGGGCGAATAGGGACGTGGTATGTTATAGATGCAATCAAACAGGCCACATGGCGATCGGGTGCGCATTACCTAGAGGTAAGCTGTGTTATTCGTTTGGACAAGCAGGGGTAACACTAAGAGAATGTCGTAATTGTAATCGTCAGGAAAACAGACCCAGGCGCTCGTAGGCGGTCGACCTTCGAGTCAGCCTGAACAAGCTTCGACCGATAGGCTAACGAACGTCTTAGATTATGTGATAAGTCATGCTCGTAAAGATGAGAGACCTTATTTAGAAATGGATGTGCTCGGAAATAAGTTATTAGGTTTGTTGGATTCCGGGGCTCCACGTACCTTTTTAGGGAATCATGGTTGGTCAATCATCGAGAGGTTTGGTTTTTTACTTGATACCACGAAGAAGACGAGTTGTATTGTGGCAAATGGTCAAAGCACGAGTAGTATTGGGACAGTGCAGCTTCCTATGCGAGTTCAGGATAAATTTAGGTTAATAGAGATCGTCGTCTTTCCTGAGTTGCCACATACTTTGATTTTGGGATTAGATTTTTGGATTTCGATGGGTATAGTACCGAACTTCAGTACTAATGAGTGGCATTTTGGCGATAATAAAGATGTGATTTGTTCTTTAGAAATATCAGACCAACAAACTACTCTTACGCCTTATGAATCAGAACGACTAGAGGAATTGGTCGTTAAATATAAGACTATTATGGGTGACTCACTTGGATGTACAGACAGAGTAGAACATAAGATTACAACAGATGCAGCACCGATAAGACAGCGTTCATATAAGGTCTCACCGGTCATTCAAAAACTTATTGATGACGAAATCGACGAAATGCTAAAACTAGATGTAATAGAACAGAGTAGTAGTTCATGGGCTTCACCAGTGGTAATGGTACAAAAGAAAAACACAAAGAAATATCGTTTCTGCGTAGACTACCTCAAATTAAACTCAGTGACGGCGCGTGATAGTTATCCTTTACCACTCGTATCCAAAACTCTTGACAAGTTGAAAGATGCTAAGTACTTGTCAACTTTAGTTATCAAAAGCGCTTATTGGCAAGTACCAATGGAAGAATCATCGAAGCCACTAACAGCATTCATCTGTCGACGGGGTCTCTTCCAATTTAAGCGTTTACCTTTTGGTCTTCATAATGCACCTGCAACTTGGCAGAGACTCATAGATAGCATCATGGGAAACGATTTAGACCCCTACGTGTACGTATTTCGATGACCTCGTAATTGTCACACAGAGCTTTCCTGAACATCTTAGAATTCTTGAGAAAGTCCTACGAAGATTGCAGAATGCAAAGATAATGGTAAGTTGGGAGAAATACCAACTGTGTAGGCCAGAAATGACTTATTTAGGATTCGTAGTGGACCGTCGAGGCATGTTAGAGCTCCAGAGGCCAAGAACTGTCAGAGAAGTCCGTAGAGTTGTAGGTACAATTTCCTGGTATAGACGTTTCCTAGGGAATTTTTCAGCGATAATAGCTCCAATTACAGCTCTAACTAAGAAAAATCAAAAGTTCGATTGGACTCCAGACTGCGAAAAAGCATTTATTAAGATTAAGGAACTTTTAGTGACTGCACCGATTCTTACATGTCCAGATTATACCAAAGAATTTGTCATTCAAACAGACGCATCAGGATATGGAATAGGATCATGTTTAACGCAACCTTATCCTGAAGGAGACAAAGTCATATGCTATTTGAGTCGATCTTTGACTAAGCAAGAACGTGATTACACGACCACCGAGCGAGAATGTTTGGCTTGGGTTTGGGCGATAGAGAAGCTCGGGCCTTATATTGAGGGGATCTCATTTAAGGTCATAACAGATCATTTTAGCTTAAAATGGCTTCATAGCTTAAAAGAGCCCAGTGGAAGACTTGCTCGTTGGTCTGTAAAACTGCAGCAATATGATTTTGAAGTAATCCATCGGAAAGGGAAAGATTTAGTTGTCCCGGACATGTTATCTCGTACAGTACCCATGATTGATACAATTTCGTAGCCCAGAGACGTTTCAACAGCCATTAAAGATCGATGGTACCAAAAGATGGTAAAGAGGGTCGTAGAATCACCGTTAAAATTTATGAATTGGAGATACACTGATAATAAGTTGTATAAATATGTCAAACAAGAATACCCTTAACTTTCACCATCTAACGAATATTGGAAGGAGGTAGTCCCCAAAGATCATTGGCGTAGAATTATTGGAGAAGGCCACGATCCTCCTACCGCAGGACATATGGGTGTGTATAAAACCTTCCACAGACTGGCAGAAAAATATTATTGGCCAAAAATGCGCCAGGACGTGGCATCTTTTGTAAAGAAATGCTTTGTCTGTGCAGCTCATAAAGGTGATACACAAGGTGTATCTGATCAGATGATATCTCGCCCAAAACCAACTCGTCCTTGGGAAATTATTTCAACAGATTTATTTGGACCTCTACCTCGTTCGACAAAGGGTAATTGCTGGATTCTCGTCGTTACGGACTATTTGAGTAAGTTTTCCCTAGTTTTTCCAATGCGAACAGCCCCTACTCAAGCTGTTGTCAAGCATCTTGAGGAGCAAGTATTTATGGTCTTCGGAGTACCCCGTTTGATACTTTGTGCTAATGGCCCTCAGTACAAAAGTAACGAGTTTAAGCGTTTTGCTGAGAGTTAGCAGGTTAAAATTCAGTATAATCCGTATTATTACCCCAGAGCGAATCCAACGGAGCGGACGAATCGTACGTTAAAAACCATGTTATGTTGTTATGTAAAAGACAACCACAGGAAGTGGGACGAACAAATACATAAACTTGCCTGCGCGATTCGTACTGCAACCCATGAGACAACCAGGATGTCTCCTTTCTTTGTTAATTTTGGTAGGAATATGTGTCTGTCAGGAAGAGATTACCCAACCCAGTTTTGTTATCTGAAGAGAATGGTGTACAATCCGCAGCTGAAAGTAAGAACGAAGGTTTCCGGAAGCTCTATGCTGATGTTAAGCGAAGGCTAGAGGTGGCAGGAGAGTTCAGTATAATTTGCGTACAAGGTTACCCAACTTTGTTGTGGGTCAGCGTGTTTGGAAGAAGAATTATGTGTTGTCAGATGCTGCGAAGTTTTTCTCGAAGAAGTTAGCACCGAAATTCGTTGGTCCTTATGTGATTAGGAATAAAATTTCTCCATGGATATTTGAGCTTCGGGAACCATCGGGTAAAGTACTACCAGGGAGTTGGCATGCCAAAGACCTTAAGTCGGCAGCGGACCTCTCCGATTAACCTTTTTAGGTTAATCGTCTTGAAGTTATGGGGGATTATGTAACGTGTCATTTTTACGTTTAAGGCAAACATTACATATTTGTTTTATTTAGGTAAATAATCAAGGCTCTTCGACTCGTCTCTCTGTACACAAATTAAGGGTATTTTATAGAGCTAGGTTTGAAGGTTATATAGTGTCCAGAAAGTTACCTTATAAAGGAGGCATTCCATCGAATTACTGTGGAAACCGCGCACATCGTATTACTTGGGCATTCTAATTGGAGTTTGAGATCACAGGTTTCGGGAAAAATCACATTAAAACTTTTGATTGTTTTGTTTATTTCTGTAGTTTCGTCGTTTACTTGACGTTCATGAAGATAAACAGCTATTCTGCTGGGGAATGGCGGCGTTGCCGCATCACAAATGGTTTCAGTAACAGGAAGAAAACATTTAGGTGAACATTTCATTCGCTTATGTTTATTTTCGAGGATATTAGGACAATGATTTCTCTCCCAAAACCTCTTTTTCTTCACGAATTAACTAGTTTTTGTACCAGGAAAACACATTTAGGTCCACGGTTTGACCAGGAACAACCGAGGCTCCGCCCACTGTGATATCTTTATTACTTTGATAAGGAGAAGATAAAATAAATACGAGTTATACACTTTTGTAAATTGGAGATTAACGAGGGATAAAAACCAAGACTAAAAGAATAAACGAAATCATAGTTAAATAAAGTTAATAGCTAACTCAGTCGGATTGAAGGGTTGTGTAGGGCTACCTAGTGGTGAGCAAACTTAACATCTGAACACTCTTGTGCCGAGTTTGAGCAGTACTTCAATGTGTATTTTTAGGTTCAAGTTCAGAACAACTTTATTAATGTAAAAATGTTGTACAAATATGGGGTCAAACCATAGGAATCTTAGAGAAAGCATATATAAAGAGCGAAGGAAACTTTTGACTAAAACTGTAACTAAAGTACAACTAAATTCTACATTTAGTATGGCTTTACTCATATGGGTTTGATCCATGCTCGAATCTCCAGTAATTGATTTTACAGTTGATGGTTTCAATGCTGAGCTTCTTATAGTCTAGCGGGTTATTTTCCTCCTACTTGCTATGTTGGCAGGGAAGAAGCCAGAAAACAAACAGTATTATTTTTTGGAAAGCCATTTTTCTAATTCTTATACTGATAAATGTGGAGAAATTCAATCGTCAGCAGCTACATCTCGAATAAATTGTTATTTTTGCGAAAAATTAGACATCCGAGAAAACATTGCCCTGCTCGAAACGCGACTTGTCAAAACTGTCAAAAATTAGGACATTTTGCCAAAGTCTGCCTAAAATCTCAGCATATAAGAATAAAATCGACATCTACTTTAGCTTCTGCTCAAGTGATAGCTTCTGCATCTATGATTTCTCAATATTTATCTAAAACCATTGTCCAAGCAAAAATCAATAACATTTCAGCCAATGTTTTTTGGATTATGATTTTGCTGTCCGTCATAACCTCAAAATCTATCCAAGTCAACGTCGAGTTGCATCGGCAAGCTCAACTTGCTCATCACCTATTAAAGGCTATTGCTTGGTCATCTATTAAATTCAACATATAAAAATTTAAAAATTTCTTTGCTTTCAAATTTATGTGCTGATTTAGTAATAGGTGGTAATGAAACAGCATTGTCGTGTTGAAGTAACTTTTGGAGGAAATAGTTGAGCCACCTTCTTTAGTTGCCAACCTTAGTCCTAATTGCCGGCCAATCAGCACTAAATCAAAAAAATATTCTAGTGATGATGAGCAGTTTATTAAGCAGGAAATTTAGAAACTTTTAGAAGAAAATATAATCGAAGAAAGTAACTCTCCATGGCGAGCCCAAGTCTTGGTCACACATAATGATAATCGAAAACGTCGTATGTGTATAGATGGTTCGGTTTGGTATGGTTTGTGAATAAACCATCAACAAATTTACTCTTTTGGACGCCTATCCTTTACCAAACATTGAGTCAATGGTCAACAAAATCTCTAAATATGAGGTATTTAGCACTATTGACCTAAGAAGTGCTTATCATCAAATACCCATTATTGAGCAAGATAAACCTTACACTGCATTTGAAGCTGCTGGACGTCTTTACCAATTTCAGCTCATAACTTTTGGTGTAACAAATGGTGTTGTTTCCAAGTAGAGTAATTGACTCTATTATCTTAAAAGAAAATTTGAGAGGTGTTTACACTTATTTAGATGACGTAATAGTATGCGGCGAAAATCAGGAAAAACATGACGAAAATTGACAAAAATTTTTGAATGCTGTTAAAAGCTATAGACTTGCAATTAATCAAGAAAAATCATCTCACAATCAAAAATCAATTAATATTTTAGGGTACACTATTAAAAACAAAACTATGAAACCAGACGCCGACAGACTGTCTCCGCTTTTAAATTCACCAGCGCCTAAGAACAAAGCTGAACTTCAAAGAGTTCTTGGGATGTTTTCTCATTATTCTAAATGGATACAGAATTTTTCAAATAAAATTAAAAGGCTTGTTAATTGCAAAACGTTTCCTTTATCTGACGAACAGATTTTTGATTTTGAATCACTAAGCCTTTACTTGTTGAAACTGATGCGTCAGAGTTCTGCATTGCCGCTTCTTTGACACAATCTGGAAAACCCGTAGCATTCTTTTCAAGAACTTTATCTGAGTCAGAGAAAAAAACATTCATCTGTGGAGAAAGAAGCATATACATGCGTGGAAGTATTAAGAAAATGGAGACAATTTCTGATTGGACGTCATTTTACACTTATACACACGCAGTTTCGTTCATGTTTGATAATAGACACCCTAGTAAAATTAAAAATGACAAGATCATGAGATGGAGAATAGAATTGGCATGCTACAGCTACGACATCATTTATCGACCGGGAAAACAAAACATTGTTGCCGATGCACTTTCAAGAATTTCAGCAAATTGTATAACATGTCACCCAGGTGTTACCAGAATGTACCATTTTGTTCGAGTAAGACACTTACCTTATTCGTTAGAAGACATGAGAAAAATAAATTTAGCATGCTTAGTTTGCAACAAAATCAAGCCCAGGTTCCACAAAAATGTTAACAGTCATTTAATTGAAGCTACAAAACCAATGGAGCGCCTAAATATTGATTTCAAAGGACTTTTACCTTCAAACACAAAAAATAAATATATACTTACCATTGTAGAAGAATACAGCAGATTTCCTTTTGCTTTTTCATGTCAGTATGTTACAAGTTCATCAGTCATAGCATGCTTAGACCAACTTTTTACAATTTTTGGAATGCCAGCGTATGTTCATTCCGACAATGGATCATCCTTGGTATCAAAAGAACTAACTGACTATTTTCAGTCTCGAGGCATATCTCATAGTCGTACTACTCCATATAATCCAAAAGGAGACGGCCAAGTTGAAAGATACAATGGTAACATTTGGAACACTGTATCCTTGGCCTTGAAACAAGAAATATGCCAATCGAACAATGGGAGAATGTTCTTCCATATGTACTTCATTCAATTTGTTCACTTTTGTGTACATCCACCAACTGTACTCCTCACGAAAGATTTTTTTGCTTATCAAAAAAGATCTACAAGTGGAACATCTATTCCATCTTGGCTATCAACACCGCAAAAAAATTTTTGTGAGAAACCAAAACAGAAGAAGTAAATATTATCCTTTAGTTGAAGAAGTGGACTTGATCGATGCTAATCCAGAATATGCACGGACACGATATGATGATGGCAAAGAAGCTACCGTCTCTGCTAAACATTTGGCACTAAGAGGAGATCTAACCCTTATAAATAATAATGATAATCTAGATACTTCCGAGTTGTTTGAAAATTCCCAAACTGAAGCGTCTGATGAGGTAGAAGCATCAGACTGTAGTTCTGAGTCAAATTATAATGAGACTGGCGTAGAATCAACCCGACCTCAAAGAAACCGCAATCCTCCTAAGTATCTTCAGGATTATACATAAAATTTACCTGGGGTGAATGTTATATATTTGCACTGTATATTTTGATAGCTTTGTTTACTTGCTATTCTGACCTGTTAGTTCAATCATTGTAAATTCATGTTGTCGCAGTTTTTGTCGATTAAAGCCTTGAAATCCGAAGGTTTATTTATTACAATTTGGTAATAAATTGTAAATTTTAGGACCTATATTTAAAGCATGTCTTTGTATCAGGCAGAGTTAAATCTTTGTGTACAAAAATTATGTTTACTATTGGCTCTTGTTTGATAGTTATAATTGATTGTATTTAGTGATGAAAAATTATTTATGTTTGTTTTAAAATATATTACTGCAACTTTAAAAATACTCTGCCAATATATGGGCCCCTAAGCTCACACTAGGTACTATAGTTATAGTGTACGTGCGAGCTAATAAAACTAAAACCTGAAATATATTTTATTCAACTCCAGACTAAATTACCTTTTGTTTGATACCACACAAGCCATGTTTTGACTTAAACTCAAATTTTTGAAATCTACCCCCACCCTTAAAAAAACAAAAACTAAAATGTATTTTGTTTAACTGCAGACTTAATTACCTTTCGTTTGATATCACACACGCCATATTTTTACGTAAACTCTAATTTTTGAAATCTACCCCCACCCTTTTTGAAGAAAAAAAAACTAAAATGTATTTTGTTTAACTCCATACTCAATTACCTTTCCTTTGATATCACACACGCCATATTTTCACATAAACTCTAGTTTTTGAAATCTTCCCCCACCCTTTTATTTGGCTTGTGCTCGGTGGATTTTCTTTATTTTTAAATGGGGCCATCTGGACCCAAGACCCAGCCTAGGTACCAAATTTCATTAAAATCGGCCTAGCGGTTTTTGAGTTATGCGCGTTGGTCGTTACAGACAGACATACAGACAGACAGACAGACAGACAGACAGACATACAGACAGACAGACAGCCAGACAGACAGACGGCGCGACAAAAAAGTTTCAAAATCATCTGAGACGCAAAGATATATAAAAAATTTTGAAATCGGAGCAACTTTTTTTTTCTCGAAAAAATTAGGATCACCATAGCTCACACTACTATAGTATAGTATATGTGTGAGCTAAAAAGGAGCCTGAAAGGTAAATTTTGTTATTTTTAAATAGAGCATTTGAAGGATATCTGAAGTTTTTTCGAAAAATTATTTTTAGAGCATATTTTTGCAATGAGAAAAGAGGTCGTAAATTATTATGATAGACTCCTCCCCACCCAATGATACCATAAGCGAGAATTGACTGGAATAACGAGAAATAAAATATTTTTGCTAGCTTTGTGTTTACTATTTATGAGATTAATCTTGATTTAAATATTACACATCTTAATTTTTTACATGTTATTTCTATGTGTTTTTGCCATTTGAGATAAGAGTCAATGTATATACCTGAATATTTGATGTGGTTAACTTTAAATATATTTTGATCATAGTTGCAAGGTTTGCTGCTGTTAGTTTTGTGTATTGTTATATTATTTATGTTGGGAAGGATGTCTTGATAACATGAAAATGGCATAAAATTAGTTTTTTTAAGATTAAGAATCAAAAGGTTTAGATCTAGGCTATGTTTTAAAACTGTCAAACCCTCTTCAGATTTTTTAATGGTCTCGTTCCATGTTTCACCTACCACAATTAGAACCGTGTCATCAGCATGAGAAGAACAAAACTGTGCTTGGCCCCAGTACCTTAAGGTACTCCACATTTGACATTTGCAGCCTCACTAAGAATGTTATTTATTTTTACTTTTTGTTCCCTATCTTGCAAGTAATCTTTAAATATTTTAATCACACATCACAGGAAAATTTTGTCAAAATTATAGCTGGGCAGTTGCAATATGTACATAATATTTTTGGTTATATTTAAGGTTATAACTTCCGCCATATTTGTACTAGCTTTACGTCAATTAAGCTGTTTGAGGTTTCTGTGCCGTTTTTCTTGGATTTTAGTAATTTATTTGAACCATTTTGGATATTCTTGAGGAAAATTGTGAAGTTTAAGAACGTATGCGTAGCTGTAGAAGTCGACAAGGCGTCGATAAATAAATAATTAGTGGAATACCATTTCATAGGTAATTCTAAACTTAATACATACCCGTACTATATAATTTAATATATTTTTATAATAGTACAATTAGTATTATAGCTGGGTATAAATTATAAAAGATTATATTATATACAAGGTGTCTCAGAACTAATGGTATATAATAAAACCGTAGATTCCTTGAATCAAAATATTACGATTTGGCTTTACTTGCCTAACTCCAGTCTAGTTACACGGCGTTAAACATTTTTTTCATTTCGTTTTGCTTTAATATCTTTTTTACAAAGCAATATATTTGCAAAGAAAATTGGGGTTTTTTTGGGAAAAGCAATTCATTTTGGTAAAATATTTATTGTACATTATACAGGGTGTTCTCAGAGTAAATTTTATATTAAAATTAATTTTTATAATAAAATAATACTTACAAAGGGCGAGAGAAGTGTCGGACGGACGCTGGTACAGTTTATTTCACTATGAAGTCACATTAGCTAGCTAATTAATCAAAGTTTATCAGACGCGTGACACGACGCACGTAAAGTCGAGATAAGAGAGCGATCCCGCGCAATGCGCTTCTGCGCGTAGATATGTGGGTATTGAACAGCTGATTTATCAATACATTACAAATCTCTCCACATTAAGATTTGTTCCACATAATCTTGAGACACTTAATTTACAAACATTTAGCTTAGACGGCACTAACACACTGTACAACACCTATACCCGTTCATATATTTATTGTGGCATATGTGCATTATCCAGACTTGTGGCCTCATGGAGACCAAGCCAAGAGTGAGAAAAATGAAGAGATATAAAAAAATTTGCACTGACTTAAACTTCAATACACTCCCCCATTCAAAAGTTACAGTTAGTTAAAGATTTATGCAACGACGTGACTTGTGGCATCGATGTCACAGTAAATACAATTTACCAGGTGTGTAACGAAGATGCCACAGTAAATACAATTTGTTCTGGTGTGTAACGATGTTGCTCTTATTTCATGCCAAAATTCAATTTAATGTAGGTATACCATAGCAGACGTGTGGAAAAAGGAAACAAACAATACTTTTGACCCACTTAGAAATAAACAAAAAATCAGTTTTAGTTTAACCGCAATATTGTATATTTTTAGATTTTTGGTAAAGTCATCATGTTTAAAGTCAACAAAATAGTTGTGAACTAAAATTATCTTCAGTGCCGTCTTGTTAAATATTTGCAGAATTTTCCAGATTATTTTCTGCATTTCCTGAAATTCTTTAACAGTTTCCAGCGCATTTAAAGGCTTTCATACTTTTCCTAAACTTTTCTAGAGTTTTCCGGACTTTTTTCAAACATTTCCCGAGTTTTCTATTATTTTTCTGAATATTTCCAAACGTTTTCTGAACATTTCCACAGTTTTACAGAACATTTCCCGGTTTTTAAATACTTTTTCTAAAAATTTCCAGTGTTTTTAGAACATTTTTTAAGTTTTCCAGACTTATCTTGAACATTCCAAGATCTTTTCTTAACGTGTCCAGATTTTTCCAGAACATTTTGAGAGTTTTCCATATTTTCCCTGAACATTTTCAGATATTTCCTGAACAAATTCATACTTTTTAGGACAATTTCAAACTTTTCCAGAATTTTCCATGCTTTCCCTAAACATTTTCGGACGTTTCCTAAGCAATTTTAGAAGATTTCCAGAGTTCTTCAAAGATTTTCTAAAACAGGGTTTTCCGAGCTTTCTTGAACATTCGCAGACTTTTCCTAATTTTTTTCAGAGATTCTCTGAACATTTACAGAAGTTTCCAGACTTGTCATGGACAATTTCAGACTTTTATTGAAATTTCCAGATTTTTCCTAAATATTTCTGTAGGTTTTCAGAAAATTTCCCGCATTTTCCATACTTTTTCTGAACTTGAGGTATTCCATAGTTTTTCTTAACATTTCTAGACTTTTCATATCTTTTCTAGACCTTTCCAGAATTTTTTCGATTTTTTGCAGGGTATTTCCAGACATTTCCATACTTTTCCTAAACTTTTGTTAAGCTTTCCGGACTTTTATAAAAAATTTCTAAAGTTTTTTTCCTGAAGATTTAAAGAATATTCCCAAATTTTCCTTACTTATTCTAAATATTTCCAGAGTTTTCCAGAACATTTTATGAGTTTTCTAGACATTCTCAGATTTTTCTAAACTTTTCTAGAGTTTTCCAAAACATTTCCTGCATTTTCTCGACTGTTCCTAAACCTTTCTAGATCTTTTCCAGAATTTTCCTAAATATCTTCAGAGTTTTTCATAAACTTTCTAGAGTTTTGGAGACTTTTCTTTCACATTCCCAGAGTTTTTCATACTTTTTCTAAACATTTGCAGACTTTTCCTGATCAATACCAAAGTTCTCAAGAATATCGCCCGAGTTTACCACAAATTTTTAAGATTTTTTTAAAACACTTCTTAGGTTTCCAATACTTTTCTGATATATATTTTCAGGGTTTTCCGGAACATTTCTCGCATTTTCTAGACTATTCCTGAACTTTTTCAGAGCTTTTTAAAAAAATTTTTGAGTATTCTAGATATTTTCAAGATATTTCCTGAACATTTCCAAAGTTTTCTAAAACATTTTCCAAGTTTTCAACACTTTTCCAAAATATTTTTAAGGTTTTTAAGAGTTTTTTTTTACAATTTCAGAGTTTTCTAGAACATTTCCAAGTTTTTCAGACTTCCTAAATAATTCCAGAGCTTTCCAAAAATTTCTCGCGTTTTCCAGATCTTCTGAACTTTTTCGTTCTTTTTCCAGAAATGTATATATTTTTTCTGAACATTTCCAGACTTTCTAAACTTTTCTTGATTTTTCCTGAAAAATCTCCGAGTTTTTCTGGCTTTTCCTAAAGATTTACAGACTTCCTGAAATTTTCCAAATTTTTTCTTACCTTTCCCTGAGTTCCTGAACATTTTCAGAGTTTTCCACCCAATTTTAGAGTTTTCCATAACTTTTCTAGAGTTTTGCGTACTGTTCTTGAACATTTCCAGAGATTTTTATAGTTTTTCTAATTATTTTCAGTCGTCTCCTAAATATTTTTCAGAATATTTCCCGAGTTTTCCAGAAATTTTTAAGAGTTTTCTGAACGTTTCCAGAGTTTTCCAAAACATTTCCCAAGTTTCCCATAATTCTCACGATTTTTCCTAAACCTTTCCATAGTTTTCCACCAAATTTTAAAGATTTCCATAACTTTTTTAGAGTTTTGCGGACTTTTCTTGAACATTTCTAGAGTTTTTCATACTTTTTCTGAAAATTTCAAGACGTTTCCTAATATAATATATAATATTTCCATAAAATTTCAAGACTTTTCCTGAACGTTTCCAGAGTTTTACAAAACATTTCTCAAGTTTTCCACAAATTTTAAGATTTTTCCTGAACATTTCCAGAGTTTTTCAGATCATTTTACAAGTTCTCCATACATTTCCTAAATAGTTCCTAGGGTTCCCAGAATATTTTTTGAGTTTTCTACAGTTTTTCTGAACATTTTCTGATTTTTCCAAAACATTTCCCGAGTTTTCCAGACTTTTCCCGAACATTCCCAGACATTTTCCGAACTTTCCCCTAGGCTTTTCCTATACATTTACAGACTTTTCCTGAAATCTTCCAAACTTTTCCAAAACATTTCTAGACTTTTCTTGAACAATTCCAAAGTTTTTCAAGAATATTTCCTGGGTTTTTTAAAACATTTCCCGTGTTTCCGGACTTTTCCTGAACATTTCTAGACTTTTCCTGATTTATTCCAGAGTTTTCCAGAATATTTGCCGAGTTTTCAAACTTTTTCTGAACATTTCTGGACTTCTCCTGAACTTTTCCAGAGTCTTCAAGAACATTTCCAGAGGTGGGTGTGCTTTCGGGCTGTTCGGCCGTCGTCGTTGAAAATTCGTTCTCGACGTTTCGCCTTCTCGGACGTATTCTGGGAAAACACAACATAAAAACGATCTTCAAGCCATCTAAGAAGATCGAGAACCACCTCAGATCTGCGAAGGATATAAGGAACCCACTAAGTTCTTCGGGGGTATACCGCATTCCCTGTACCTGTGGAAGTGTCTACATCGGAACAACCAAACGGTCCGTAAACACAAGAATCAAAGAACACAAAGCCAACTGTCGACTCGGACATACGGAAAAATCCAGAGTTGCAGACCACACACTAAACAATGAAGACCACCGAATAAAATTCGAAGACACACAAGTTCTCTGCGCCTCCTCTTCATACTATCCAAGACTCTATAGAGAAGCAATCGAAATTCAAAAACACCAGCAGAACTTCAACAGATCTGAAGAAACTCTTAAAATTAACAGAACATGGGTACCGGTTCTTAAAAACACTAAACGGCTCGCTTACAATAACAAAACTGAATCAAGGGAATGTGACCAATCACCGACCAGCTCTGATATACGCCCCGCCTACCATAGCGTATATAACCTGCGCCCGCGACAGGCTAACCACCAGTCTTCGAGAAGCCGACAGTCAACATCTCCTGAAGATGCCATCCACTCGAGATGGCGAAACGTCGTGAACGAATTTTCAACGACGACGGCCGAACAGCCCGAAAGCACACCCACCATTGGACGATGGCCGCGAAAGCCTTTCACATTTTGAACATTTCCAGAGTTTACCAGAACATTTCCGGAGTTCTCCAGACTTCTCCTAATCAATTCCAGCCTAATCTTAATCAGATTTCCAAACTTTTTGAACATTTTCTTAGTTTTCCAGAATATTTCCTAAGTTTTCTTGAAATTAACTAATTTTTTTCTGAATATTTTCAGTTTTCCATAACATTTTCCGAGTTTTTCAGACTTTTCTAAACTTTTACAAACTTTTTAATATTTCCAGATATCTCCTGAACATTTCCGGACTTTTTCTTAAATGTTCCAGATTTTCTTGAATTTTCCAAAATATTTCCCGAGTTTTCCATACATTTCCTAACTATTTCTGAACTTTCCCTAAACATTTACAGACTTTTCCTAAATTTTTTCAGACTGTTCTTGAACATTTCCAAACTTTTCCTGAACATTTCCAGAGTTTTCCAGCGCATTTCACGAGTTTTCCATACTTTTTCCAAACTTTTTCAGACTTTTCCTGAATTTTTCCAGAGTTTCCCTCAACATTGCTATACTTTTCCAGAACATTTCCCGAGTTTTCAGTCTTTTCCTTAACATTTCCAGACTTTTACTAAAATGTTTCAGACTTTTCCTAAACATTTCCAGACTGATCACGAACTTTTCCAGAGTTTGGCAGACCACTTTCATACTTTCCCTGAACATTGCCAAAGTTTTCCATACATTTTCACGAATTTAAAGTAAAAAGACATATTTTATTCTTAAATAAAAGCATGCTGTCTTAATGATAAAACTAATATTTTGTTAAATGAGCACTTCATTCAAAACATATTCACATTTAAAAATATTGATCTGAACTTAAAAGTGTATACTTCAGAGGGCGACACCATCCAATGATGCCACAAGTCGGGTTGATGCACGTGTGCCTCATCATGATTTGTGGCATCTTGTACACAAATTTTTATTAACTCGAAAAATAAAAATCAATTGAAATCAGCCGTTATTTTATCTTCTTTTTTTTTAATGATAAAGGCAATTTTGCTGTGACATCAGGGTGTATGAGGTCACAACTAGAACGGAGGCCACAGCACAGGATGATGCACACACATGAGGTCACAGTAAATATAGAACGTACACATTCGAAAATGTTTTTAGTCAATCTCTAGTATAATCTTTTAGCCTGATTGGGGGAACATGTTTATTTTGTCTTTTGCTGCGTCTAGGATTTTGTCCACTGCAGCTCGGTTCTGTCACCCCATTGAGTGTTCATATGCATCTTAACAGTCTGAGCACTTTCTGTGAAGCACGCCGCTAAACCTGTTTGTTCAGTCTCTTTAAAATAAAAGCTAAGAAATTGTTCATTTTCATCATCAGTGCCTTGCACTTCTATTTCTTCATGAGGGTTCGGTTCATTTGTACGTGTCTTGCACTGTCTCAATTACTGACTCTTCAGTCTCTGAATTTTGTAATTCAAAGTATTAATTTGGCGTCAAAGGACTTCTCGGTGTTCTTGTTACCCTTTGACCCATTTTTCTTACAGGCACATGTGTTCTTGCTATTTTTGGACTTTTCTCGGATAACATATTGTTCTGTTACGATCTTTTGAGAATTTGGTTCGTGTGACGCTTCCATAGCTGATTAGTCTTTAAACGACACAGGTATACTGTCTTACCCACTCTTTTCTCTATGGATGCCTCAGTCCAGTTTTTTTTGTTAATTACTCTGTAGTCTCTTACCATGACTCCGACTCCCACCTTAAACTGTCTGGTTCTTCCACCTTTATGCTTTGCTTGCATTTCTTGTGCTTTTTTCATATTTTCACATGCCACTGGATTTTCTACTTTGTTTTCTTGTGTTGGTTTTACTAAATCCAGTAAACTGCGAGTTTTTCTGCCAAAAATTAGCTCGTTTGGTGGAAACTTGGTGCTGCAATGAGGAGTATTCCGGTAAGTAAGCAAGAATCTGGTAACCAAAACATCTAAACCAATGTTTTTATTTTTGGGATCTTCCATTGCCGCTGTAATTTTCTCTTAAATGTCCTGACAGCGTTTTCAGCCGCTCCGTAACTCTCACTATTGTAAGGAGGAATCATCACATGTTTTATTCCATTTTTCTGGAAGAAAAGCCTGGTTTCTTGAGAACTGAAGCTGGTTCCGTTGTCTGAAACCACTAGTTCTGGTAGTCCAAATATTGAAAAGATTCGTCTTAAATGTCTAATCAATTCTGTGGAAGTGAGGTTTGTCACTTAAATTACCTCAGGCCACTTGCTGAGAATCTGTCAGGATCAAAAAAAGTTTGCCTCTCAACTCCAAATAATCGAGATGGATACGTTGGAATGGGCAGGTGGCAATTGGTCAACTTGTTAATTCAGTTCTGGGTGGAGCTGAGGCTGTTTTTAAACATGGTATACATGCCTGAATTTTTCTTTCTATCTCAGCGTCCATGCCTGGCCACCATAGGTATGACCTTGCCAGTTGTTTGCTCTTTACGATGCCCAAATGACTAACGTGAATCAGGTCTAACATTTCCTTTTTTAAAGAACTTGGAATCACAACTCTGTGAGACTACATGACACACTCGCTTTCTACATAAAGATCATTTTTTAATCTGAAATATGGCATCAATGCCTCGTCATTTGTCCTTTTGGGCCATCCCTGTTTACAGAATTTAAGTACTTGGTTCAGAATTTTATCTTTTTTTGTTTCTTCTTCTACTTTTTTGTTGTCAATTGGCCAGTCTGATTTCGTCGCTGCAAAATTTATGTAGTTGTCCACGGTTTCTTCTCCAACATCAGGAGAACATTTAGTTTTGGTGTCTGGAAGCCTGGACAAGCAATCTGCCATGAAGTTGGTTTTTCCAGCTATGTGTTCTAGCTTATAGTCGAAACCAGACATAAAAATTGCCCAGCGTTGCAATCTGTCTCTACTTCTGATTGGTATTCCCTTGTTTTCGCCAAAAATGCCTAGTAACGGCTTGTGATCACACCTAATTGTAAATCGAATACCAATTAAGTACTGGAAAAAATATTTTAAACCAAATATGATTGCGGCAGCCTCTCGATCAATAATCGTCGCTCTGTGCCTTGCTTATTTTTTCCCAAAAGCACTGCTGATAAACCTGCATCTGAGGCATCTGTCACTAAACTTATTTCTTCCTCTGGGTTGAAGTGAGCCAAGCTAATATCTTCTTTAATCAATTCCTTAATCTTCTGAAAAGCTTTCTCACATTTTTCTGCCCAATCTATTTTTTTACTGTCAGACTTCTTCAGGAGATCGTAAATAGGTGTCATTATTGTTGCCTTTAATAAATCTAGCATAATATTGTACGAGACCACAAAATGATCTGATTTGTTTTATCGATTCTGGTCTTTCTGCATTTAGTATGGCATTCACCTTTTTGTCACATTTACGGAGTCCTGCCTTTGAGATGTATTCTATCTCTTTAGCGAAGAAAGTACACTTGTCTGGGCGTACTGTAAGTTCCGCCCCTTTTAGACGTCCTAAAACTGACTCTAGATTACGCATATGTGTCTCTAAATTCACTCCAGTTACAGCTATATCATCTATCCACACTGCGACTCCCTCTAAGCCTTGCAACAGTTGCTCACTCTTTTGCTGAAAAAGACTACTTGCTGGTGATACCCCGAACAACATTCTTTTTGGCTTAAACAGGCCCATATGCGTAGTAAGTGTTTCTCTTGAGTTTCGTTTTCTAAAAGAAACTGCAAATGTGCCTTATTTTGGTCTAGTTTTGTGAACAATTCACCCTTATTTAGTTGAGCAAAAATCTCATTAATACAGGGTAGAGGATAATGAGTTGGTCTTTCTAAAAACTGATTTATAGAAACCGAAAAATCTGCACAAACTCGAACAGAACCATCTGCCTTTCTAACCGGTACGATTGGTGTTGCCCACTCAGACGCTAAAACTAGCTTCAAAACATCTTATTTAACCATCATGTTAATCTGCTCCTTAACCTACTTTTTATATGCCAAAGGTAGGGATCGATGTTTTAAAAAAACTGGCCTAGTTCTCTCTTTCACACTGGGTGACTTTACCATATTTAAAAGTTCCTAATTTAGTCGTAAATACATCTGAGTATTTTTTTATTAAGTGTCAGATAGATTATGCATTTCATTCAATTCAATGTTAAACTGACTTAAAAACGCCCTGCCAAGTAGTGGTGGTCCAGTTGTATTCACTACATAATATCTAATGAACTTTCTAAATCTAGTGTTTGCCTCAAAATATCCTATGGGTTTCACAATAGCCCCTGAATACCCCTTTAATAATAGGCTATCTTCATGCAATTTAAAATTTTTAAAGCTTTTTTGATACATTTCTAAGCTTAGGGCACTTACTGAAGCCCCTGTGTTAATCTGCATTTCAAACTGTCTATTGTTTATCGACACAATAATTTTAAAAGACTCTGGATACATTTTTTCAGTAGACAAACAAAACATTTCATAAAAGTCACTACGTCCCGATTCGCTTACATTTTCTCGATATCCCGGCGAATTTTCCACATATTTTTCTTCGAAAAAGTTTTGCCGCTGCACCCTTTTTCTGGGACACGCCGATTGCAGATGCCCAACAGCGGAACACAGTCTACATCGATAGTTATTATTGTAGGTAGAAGAAAATCACGAGCTTTTGGACTGGTAAATTTTTATTGTCTGTTGTTGTTAATTTTTGCTGACGTTGCGGTGATGGTTTTTCACCTTCTTCAGAGCTATAAAGACGTTACACTATTTGAATAAAATCTCAATTAACAAAAAAGTTAATCCTATTACAAACACAAGTGGTAAAAATGTTTAAAAATTATAAAAACAAAAAGTTGGAGGAGTTAAAAAGACATTACATTCAAATGTTAAAAAAATACAAGTAAAAATAGTTTAGGAGATAAAATCAACATATTTTGAGGAGATGTAATATATATCATGTTTTCTCCACTTACCTCAATTACTCCAACTGACAAAAGTCATAAACTAATTTTTTTAAATTAGTAAAAAACGTAAAATATATAATAAGTACATCAAGGACCATACAAACACACTGAAGACACATTACAACACAATATATTTTTATCGTTTGTTTATTTATTATTAGTTTGTTTTTTTGTTTAAATGTTATAAATGCGATTTTTGGGTTTTAAAATAATATTTTTAGTGTATGTTCATACCCCGTGTATCTGCGAATTGATAAATAATATGGATGTTTTTTTTTTCTTTTTCATTGTTTTATTGTTTATATTTTAACCTTTTATTTGTTGATAGAAAACGTATATTTTTATAGAAAGATATTGACAAAAAGGGGGTTAGGTTTATTAATCAAGAGAAATTGGTTAAAATATGGTGGTATACCCTGCTCAGGTTATCACAGTCAGTTTTTAAGTTTATAGAGCTTTTGTTTTTTAAAATATAAGCTGATTCAATGAATTCTCTTTTTTCCCTAATGGGTTCAGAATCGAGGATTTGCACATCGTTAAAGTTGAAGTTATGGCCCAGTTAGAAATGGTGCATGCTTAGAGCTGTTTGTTTTGTTTTTCCTTGGTTTATTATGTTACAGTCATATTTATGTTGATTAATTCTTTTTTCTAAATATTGTGATGTTTGACCAATGTATATGCTATCTGGACAATTGTGACATTTCACTCTGTAAATCACATCTGTCTTTTTGTTTATTGGTGTTTTATCCTTAGTTTTAGTAAAAAGCTCACTTCTTATAGTATTTGTGTTGTATACAGCTATTTTAGTATTTTTTGTAGACAAGAGAGATTTAAGTTTGTTAGTTAAATGGGGTATATTAGGTATTTTATAATATTTTATTTGAGTATTGTTTTGGGGTTGGGAAATTATTGCACTTTGAGCAACTGTGGTTAATTGGGGTATTTGGCATAAAATTTTATTGACCAGTTTTTTTGGGTAATTATTTTTGTGAAGTTTATCTTTTAAGTTGTTTAAGTTTTTTTGGAAAAATTTAGGATGACTCAATCTATAAATTTTATTTCGGAATTGTTTTATTATATTTATTTTTTGTGAAGATGGATGAGCTGAATTAAAGTTAAGTAGTCTATCTGTGTTAGTAGGTTTTGTGTATAGATCTGTTATTAGTTTATTGTTTTCTCTTATTATCAGGAGATCCAAAAAGGGAAGTATTTGGTCAATTTCTTGTTCTATTGTAAATTGTAGGTTAGGGTTTACACTATTGAATGATGATAAAGTGTCATCTATTTTATCACTTGGAACTGTCAAAAGTGTGTCATCTACGTAAATGGATAGCAAGGGAACCTGAAAAGCCAATTTTGACAGAGCCTCATTGGCAACATAATCCATCACCAAGGCAGCCAGAACAGGGCTTATAGGGTCTCCCGTAGGTGTGCCGAAAATTTGTTTGTAGTATTCGTTATTATATACAAAGTAACTAGAGTCATAACAACTTTTTATGATTTTAAAAAATAATTCTTGATTTATATTTGTAAATGTGCTAATTTTTGGCCATTGTTTTTCTAAAATACTCAGAACCAGTTCTTTTGGTATGTTTGTAAATAATGACTTCACATCAAGGGAAATCATTATATGATTATTTGGCAATGTGATAGTTTTTAACTTTGAAACAACTTCTTCTGAATTTTTAACGTTAAATTGAAAACTGGGGCTTAGATTATTTAAAATATTATGTAAAAACTTAGATAACCTATAACTCGGTGAGTTTATGCATGAAACGATTGGCCTGATTGGATATCCGTTTTTATGAATTTTGCACAAACCATATAATTTTGGTGGTGAGGGGTTGTTATTTTTTAAATAATCAGATTGCGGTTTTGTTATTATGTTCTTATTTAACATTGTATTCACCAAGGAATTGTTTTTTATTTTAAATTTATTAGTAGGGTCCATTTTTAATTTAACATATGTTTTATTATCGTTTAAAAAATCTCTAAGTTTTTGGTCGTAGTGCTCTTTGTAAATAATTGTTGTGACATTTCCCTCGTCAGCCGGTGCTACAATCAAGTTGTCATTGTTTTTTAAGAAAGTTTTGGCCTCAATAAGATCTTTTTTGATTTCTTTTTTAAATTGTGTTGTGCAATTTTTCTGTTTGTTAAAATAGTTAGTAATTACATTGGTACATTTACATCTTATGCTTTCTTTTTCTATGTGTTCTGGGTTATTTTTAATTGCATATTCCACATCAGCTATTAGATGAGGTACAGAGATATCTTTTAGGGATGGTTCAAGGGCATATTTGGGCCCCAGTGCCAATACATTCAAAACATTAGGTGGAATTATTTCATTAGTGGTATTGCAGATCCAATCTTCTTTTGAAAAATGTAAGTTGGAATCATTGGGTAGCAAGTTAGAGAGTTTCTTGGTGAGAGATCTCTTTTTAATTTTAAAAATTTTTTCATATTTTATTTTTGTAAATTCGTTAAACGTGTTAAAAATATGAGTGGGTAATTTTTCATTGCAAATTGATTTATACCTTTTTAAATTTTTAAGGTAATTTTGTTCAAAAAAGGTAGTTGATTTTATCTCCAAGTTTAAAATTGATTTTCTAAAATTCATAATAATATTATCATATTTTGTTTTGTAAGGGGAATCATTGATAAAATTTATAGTCAAACAATTTAAGTTTTTTTGGATGTGTGTCGGAAAAACATTGTTTTTTCTACAATTTAAAAGAAAAATCTTCTGATTTTTCAAAGTGGCTATTTTTGTTGAAGTTTTTGCCCAAAGTTTCAAATTTTCAGTGACGTCTTGCCCATAGGTTGACTTGATATCGTCGAAAAATCCCATTTTGCTCCAGGTTCTTAATCTTTGTTTTGTAATATTCACGTCCAGAAAATTATTGTAGGTAGAAGAAAATCACGAGCTTTTGGACTGGTAAATTTTTATTGTCTGTTGTTGTTAATTTTTGCTGACGTTTCTGTGATGGTTTTTCACCTTCTTCAGAGCTAAAAAGACGTTACACTATTTGAATAAAATCTCAATTAACAAAAAAGTTAATCCTATTACAAACACAAGTGGTAAAAATGTTTAAAAATTATAAAAACAAAAAGTTGGAGGAGTTAAAAAGACATTACATTCAAATGTTAAAAAAATACAAGTAAAAATAGTTTAGGAGATAAAATCAACATATTTTGAGGAGATGTAATATATATCATGTTTTCTCCACTTACCTCAATTACTCCAACTGACAAAAGTCATAAACTAATTTTTTTAAATTAGTAAAAAACGTAAAATATATAATAAGTACATCAAGGACCATACAAACACACTGAATACTCATTACAACACAATATATTTTTATCGTTTGTTTATTTATTATTAGTTTGTTTTTTTGTTTAAATGTTATAAATGCGATTTTTGGGTTTTAAAATAATATTTTTAGTGTATGTTCATACCCCGTGTTTTGCTTGACTGAATGTTTTCAGTAGGTAATCGGTTAAAGGTATCTGCGAATTGATAAATAATATGGATGTTTTTTTTTTTCTTTTTCATTGTTTTATTGTTTATATTTTAATCTTTTATTTGTTGATAGAAAACGTATATTTTTATAGAAAGATATTGACAAAAAGGGGGTTAGGTTTATTAATCAAGAGAAATTGGTTAAAATATGGTGGTATACCCTGCTCAGGTTATCACAGTCAGTTTTTAAGTTTATAGAGCTTTTGTTTTTTAAAATATAAGCTGATTCAATGAATTCTCTTTTTTCCCTAATGGGTTCAGAATCGAGGATTTGCACATCGTTAAAGTTGAAGTTATGGCCCAGTTGGAAATGGTGCATGCTCAGAGCTGTTTGTTTTGTTTTTCCTTGGTTTATTATGTTACAGTCATATTTATGTTGATTAATTCTTTTTTCTAAATATTGTGATGTTTGACCAATGTATATGCTATCTGGACAATTGTGACATTTCACTCTGTAAATCACATCTGTCTTTTTGTTTATTGGTGTTTTATCCTTAGTTTTAGTAAAAAGCTCACTTCTTATAGTATTTGTGTTGTATACAGCTATTTTAGTATTTTTTGTAGACAAGAGAGATTTAAGTTTGTTAGTTAAATGGGGTATATTAGGTATTTTATAATATTTTATTTGAGTATTGTTTTGGGGTTGGGAAATTATTGCACTTTGAGCAACTGTGGTTAATTGGGGTATTTGGCATAAAATTTTATTGACCAGTTTTTTTGGGTAATTATTTTTGTGAAGTTTATCTTTTAAGTTGTTTAAGTAATTTTGGAAAAATTTAGGATGACTCAATCTATAAATTTTATTTGTTTGACTATAAATTTTATCAATGATTCCCCTTACAAAACAAAATATGATAATATTATTATGAATTTTAGAAAATCAATTTTAAACTTGGAGATAAAATCAACTACCTTTTTTGAACAAAATTACCTTAAAAATTTAAAAAGGTATAAATCAATTTGCAATGAAAAATTACCCACTCATATTTTTAACACGTTTAACGAATTTACAAAAATAAAATATGAAAAAATTTTTAAAATTAAAAAGAGATCTCTCACCAAGAAACTCTCTAACTTGCTACCCAATGATTCCAACTTACATTTTTCAAAAGAAGATTGGATCTGCAATACCACTAATGAAATAATTCCACCTAATGTTTTGAATGTATTGGCACTGGGGCCCAAATATGCCCTTGAACCATCCCTAAAAGATATCTCTGTACCTCATCTAATAGCTGATGTGGAATATGCAATTAAAAATAACCCAGAACACATAGAAAAAGAAAGCATAAGATGTAAATGTACCAATGTAATTACTAAAAATATTATTTTAAAACCCAAAAATCGCATTTATAACATTTAAACAAAAAAACAAACTAATAATAAATAAACAAACGATAAAAATATATTGTGTTGTAATGTGTCTTCAGTGTGTTTGTATGGTCCTTGATGTACTTATTATATATTTTACGTTTTTTACTAATTTAAAAAAATTAGTTTATGACTTTTTTCAGTTGGAGTAATTGAGGTAAGTGGAGAAAACATGATATATATTACATCTCCTCAAAATATGTTGATTTTATCTCCTAAACTATTTTTACTTGTATTTTTTTAACATTTGAATGTAATGTCTTTTTAACTCCTCCAACTTTTTGTTTTTATAATTTTTAAACATTTTTACCACTTGTGTTTGTAATAGGATTAACTTTTTTGTTAATTGAGATTTTATTCAAATAGTGTAACGTCTTTTTCGCTCTGAAGAAGGTGAAAAACCATCACCGAAACGTCAGCAAAAATTAACAACAACAGACAATAAAAATTTACCAGTCCAAAAGCTCGTGATTTTCTTCTACCTACAATAATTTTCTGGACGTGAATATTACAAAACGATAGTTATTATACTGACACACACCCCTAATTACGTGAACTTTACCGCAAACGTCGCAAAGTCACGGTTTTTCCTGATTTCCCGAACTGTTTTCAAAATGTTCCCGTTTGTTTACATTTTTCTGGGCCCAACTTGACATTTTGCTGCCGGCACCAGAGAACAACGGTTCTGTCGGTTGCGGTTTCCGCAACGAGGACCCACCTGTTTTGAAAGCTGTACTGCACGCAGGCCGGAGTATATTTTGTTCGAGAGCCGAATTCGATTGCGAACTTTCGCGTTGCACGGCCAGTCTCACAAGGCTTTCCAATGTTGCGACCGTGTCGTCAGCTGATGTTTCACATAACCTATCGAGAATCCGACCTTTTCTTAAACCACAAACAGTCTAAAGTCTAATTCTGTACTAAAACAACAGTCTAAGGCCAAACTTCTCACTCTTGCATACCATTCTTGCGACCCTTCACCCTCATTTTGAGTAGCAGACCAAAATTTCGCCCGTTCCCTCCATGTAGGTAACACCGGAGCAAACTGCTTCACCATCTTTTGAGACAGCTCGTCGAAGCTCTTCTCTTTTGGTAACTTGGGGTGACATAAATTGCGAAGTAGTACGTATTTGCTCCTACCAAAGCTATTAACGTGCCGACTTTCTTTTTGTGCCATTTTGCCAGTCTAATTCCTGCTCCTTCTTGCAGCCCTTGTTTAGAATCTGCCAGAAACAAGTTTTTCGCGCCTAGCATAAATAAACAAAAGAACATAACCTTACTCTTTGGTGTCCCTGTCAACGCACTCACGTGGATCGACCGAAACTTTTCGAATTTATTACGTAACCGCCTCGTCGCCAATATAAAATAATACAAAGGGCGAGAGAAGTGTCGGACAGACGATGGTACAGTTTATTTTACTATAAAGTCACTTTAACAAGCTAATTTATCAAAGTATATCAGACGCGTGTCACGACGCACGTAAAGCCGAGATAAGCGAGCGATCCCGCGCAATGCGCTTGTGCGCGTAGATATGTGGGCATTGAACAGCTGATTTATCAATACATTACACTTATACTTTTTGTCGCTTGGAGCAACAGCTGTCGAGATTTTTGCATTTAAAGTTTTTATTGAATGGGTAAACATTTTGTGACATGCCTAATTCACGTCTACTTTCCTTAATTACTGTTTAACCAATTAAGATTTTTAAAAAAATTTGAGTATTGATTTTTTTGTGATAATTCGATTTCGGTAAAAATGTTGATGTAAATTGTACAGGGTGTTCTTTGGGTTGCTAGCATTACGTTAAAATAAGTGTAACTTCTTTGTGCCTCGATGTAAATATTATTTTTCCCATTATTTTTATGTAAAAAAGTTAAAAGTTTTAATTTCGCCCCGTGCCAAAGGTTTTTAAGATATTTGCATTTAAAGTTTATATTGCATGCGTAAAAATTTTGTTGTTTTACCTAGTACTTTCTTTAATAACTTTTTACCCGAGCGACATGAAAACAGTATACATACATACATAATAATGATGAGGAAAATAATATTTAAAAAAAAGTGCAGATGCAAAAAAAAGTTACACCGATTTTAATGTAATCGTAGTAATCCAGAGAACACCCTGTACAATATACACCAAATTTTTTTTCAAAATCCAATAGACACCAAATTTTTTTATCAAAAACAAATCACTCAATTTAAAAAAACCTTAAATGTAAAAAAAAATATTGATGAGTACAAAATTTACTAACGAAAATCGAAATGAAAAAATAAAGTTTAACACTCTGTATCTCGGCTAGTATCAAATTTTGGGCAAAGGAAAGTATAGCTAAATCTTAATATTTTAATCCAAGTAACTTACAGATTTACTATGTACCATTACTTCTGGGACACCCTGTAAAAATACCTACGGATTTTGCATTTGTGCTACCTATAAAATCAGTGACAGATCTAGAAGTGATCTTGCTGTGTCGGTTATGGCTATATAATATACCAAGAGATAAGCTGGGCACTTTTTATCCCGAGCGTTGCGAAGGCTACAATTGCCAAGGGTTAAAAAGACAATTTTGCGAGGTTTATATATATATATATATACATATATATAGTGGCAGATCTGAAATAATAAATAAATCATCAATTAAAAGGGACAGATTAGGGATAAAAAGGAAAAATTAAGGATGAAAAGTGACAGATTAAAGATAAAAGTAAAAAACCCTAAAATAACCGAAAAACTAAAAAAAAATACCTATATATGTATATATATATATATCAAGTAAAAAACCCTAAAATAACCGAAAAACTAAAAAAAAATACCTATATATGTATATATATATATATATATATATATATATATATATATAGATATATATATATATATATATATATATATATATATATATATATATATATATACATATATAGGTATTTTTTTTTAGTAGTATATATATATATATATACATATATAGGTATTTTTTTTTAGTTTTTCGGTTATTTTAGATTTTTTTACTTTTATCTTTAATCTGTCACTTTTCATCCTTAATTTTTCCTTTTTATCCCTAATCTGTCCCTTTTAATTGATGATTTATTTATTATTTCAGATCTGCCACTGTTAAGTTTTTTTTAATATTTTTATCATATTGACAGCGTGACCATTAGGACAGCAGGCGAAAAATTCTACAGGTTCGTTCTTCAGGATAAAAATATACCGGTATGACTAAGAGGTACAGTTTTCATAATAATAATACTAAAAAAGACTCTTTTATCTAAACTTTTTACCTATTTTGCGTATATAGAAAACCTTGTTGGCGGGATGCATTTTCTCCTAGTTCCCCCGCCCCCCCCTGGACCCACCGCTACAAGTGATATTAATACAGTAAATACAGAACGTACACATTCGAAAATGTTTTTAGTCAATCTCTAGTATAATCTTTTAGCCTGATTGGGGGAACATGTTTATTTTGTCTTTTGCTGCGTTTAGGATTTTGTCCACTGCAGCTCGGTTCTGTCACCCCATTGAGTGTTCATATGCATCTTAACAGTCTGAGCACTTTCTGTGAAGCACGCCGCTAAACCTGTTTGTTCAGTCTCTTTAAAGCTAAGAAATTGTTCATTTTCATCATCAGTGCCTTGCACTTCTATTTCTTCATGAGGGTTCGGTTCATTTGTACGTGTCTTGCACTGTCTCAATTACTGACTCTTCAGTCTCTGAATTTTGTAATTCAAAGTATTAATTTGGCGTCAAAGGACTTCTCGGTGTTCTTGTTACCCTTTGACCCATTTTTCTTACAGGCACATGTGTTCTTGCTATTTTTGGACTTTTCTCGGATAACATATTGTTCTGTTACGATCTTTTGAGAATTTGGTTCGTGTGACGCTTCCATAGCTGATTAGTCTTTAAACGACACAGGTATACTGTCTTACCCACTCTTTTCTCTATGGATGCCTCAGTCCAGTTTTTTTTGTTAATTACTCTGTAGTCTCTTACCATGACTCCGACTCCCACCTTAAACTGTCTGGTTCTTCCACCTTTATGCTTTGCTTGCATTTCTTGTGCTTTTTTCATATTTTCACATGCCACTGGATTTTCTACTTTGTTTTCTTGTGTTGGTTTTACTAAATCCAGTAAACTGCGAGTTTTTCTGCCAAAAATTAGCTCGTTTGGTGGAAACTTGGTGCTGCAATGAGGAGTATTCCGGTAAGTAAGCAAGAATCTGGTAACCAAAACATCTAAACCAATGTTTTTATTTTTGGGATCTTCCATTGCCGCTGTAATTTTCTCTTAAATGTCCTGACAGCGTTTTCAGCCGCTCCGTAACTCTCACTATTGTAAGGAGGAATCATCACATGTTTTATTCCATTTTTCTGGAAGAAAAGCCTGGTTTCTTGAGAACTGAAGCTGGTTCCGTTGTCTGAAACCACTAGTTCTGGTAGTCCAAATATTGAAAAGATTCGTCTTAAATGTCTAATCAATTCTGTGGAAGTGAGGTTTGTCACTTAAATTACCTCAGGCCACTTGCTGAGAATCTGTCAGGATCAAAAAAAGTTTGCCTCTCAACTCCAAATAATCGAGATGGATACGTTGGAATGGGCAGGTGGCAATTGGTCAACTTGTTAATTCAGTTCTGGGTGGAGCTGAGGCTGTTTTTAAACATGGTATACATGCCTGAATTTTTCTTTCTATCTCAGCGTCCATGCCTGGCCACCATAGGTATGACCTTGCCAGTTGTTTGCTCTTTACGATGCCCAAATGACTAACGTGAATCAGGTCTAACATTTCCTTTTTTAAAGAACTTGGAATCACAACTCTGTGAGACTACATGACACACTCGCTTTCTACATAAAGATCATTTTTTAATCTGAAATATGGCATTAATGCCACGTCATTTGTCCTTTTGGGCCATCCCTGTTTACAGAATTTAAGTACTTGGTTCAGAATTTTATCTTTTTTTGTTTCTTCTTCTACTTTTTTGTTGTCAGTTGGCCAGTCTGATTTCGTCGCTGCAAAATTTATGTAGTTGTCCACGGTTTCTTCTCCAACATCAGGAGAACATTTAGTTTTGGTGTCTGGAAGCCTGGACAAGCAATCTGCCATGAAGTTGGTTTTTCCAGCTATGTGTTCTAGCTTATAGTCGAAACCAGACATAAAAATTGCCCAGCGTTGCAATCTGTCTCTACTTCTGATTGGTATTCCCTTGTTTTCGCCAAAAATGCCTAGTAACGGCTTGTGATCACACCTAATTGTAAATCGAATACCAATTAAGTACTGGAAAAAATATTTTAAACCAAATATGATTGCGGCAGCCTCTCGATCAATAATCGTCGCTCTGTGCCTTGCTTATTTTTGCCCAAAAGCACTGCTGATAAACCTGCATCTGAGGCATCTGTCACTAAACTTATTTCTTCCTCTGGGTTGAAGTGAGCCAAGCTAATATCTTCTTTAATCAATTCCTTAATCTTCTGAAAAGCTTTCTCACATTTTTCTGCCCAATCTATTTTTTTACTGTCAGACTTCTTCAGGAGATCGTAAATAGGTGTCATTATTGTTGCCTTTAATAAATCTAGCATAATATTGTACGATACCACAAAATGATCTGATTTGTTTTATCGATTCTGGTCTTTCTGCATTTAGTATGGCATTCACCTTTTTGTCACATTTACGGAGTCCTGCCTTTGAGATGTATTCTATCTCTTTAGCGAAGAAAGTACACTTGTCTGGGCGTACTGTAAGTTCCGCCCCTTTTAGACGTCCTAAAACTGACTCTAGATTACGCATATGTGTCTCTAAATTCACTCCAGTTACAGCTATATCATCTATCCACACTGCGACTCCTTTTAAGCCTTGCAACAGTTGCTCACTCTTTTGCTGAAAAAGACTACTTGCTGGTGATACCCCGAACAACATTCTTTTTGGCTTAAACAGACCCATATGCGTAGTAAGTGTTTCTCTTGAGTTTCGTTTTCTAAAAGAAACTACAAATGTGCCTTATTTTGGTCTAGTTTTGTGAACAATTCACCCTTATTTAGTTGAGCAAAAATCTCATTAATACGGAGTAGAGGATAATGAGTTGGTCTTTCTAAAAACTGATTTATAGAAACCGAAAAATCTGCACAAACTTGAACAGAACCATCTGCCTTTCTAACCGGTACGATTGGTGTTGCCCACTCAGACGCTAAAACTAGCTTCAAAACATCTTATTTAACCATCATGTTAATCTGCTCCTTAACCTACTTTTTATATGCCAAAGGTAGGGATCGATGTTTTAAAAAAACTGGCCTAGTTCTCTCTTTCACACTGGGTGACTTTACCATATTTAAAAGTTCCTAATTTAGTCGTAAATACATCTGAGTATTTTTTTATTAAGTGTCAGATAGATTATGCATTTCATTCAATTCAATGTTAAACTGACTTAAAAACGCCCTGCCAAGTAGTGGTGGTCCAGTTGTATTCACTACATAATATCTGATGAACTTTCTAAATCTAGTGTTTGCCTCAAAATATACTATGGGTTTCACAATAGCCCCTGAATACCCCTTTAATAATAGGCTATCTTCATGCAATTTAAAATTTTTAAAGCTTTTTTGATACATTTCTAAGCTTAGGGCACTTACTGAAGCCCCTGTGTTAATCTGCATTTCAAACTGTCTATTGTTTATCGACACAATAACTTTAAAAGACTCTGGATACATTTTTTCAGTAGACAAACAAAACATTTCATAAAAGTCACTACGTCCCGATTCGCTTACATTTTCTCGATATCCCGGCGAATTTTCCACATATTTTTCTTCGAAAAAGTTTTGCCGCTGCACCCTTTTTCTGGGTCACGCCGATTGCAGATGCCCAACAGCGGAACACAGTCTACATCGATAGTTATTATTGTAGGTAGAAGAAAATCACGAGCTTTTGGACTGGTAAATTTTTATTGTCTGTTGTTGTTAATTTTTGCTGACGTTTCGGTGATGGTTTTTCACCTTCTTCAGAGCTATAAAGACGTTACACTATTTGAATAAAATCTCAATTAACAAAAAAGTTAATCCTATTACAAACACAAGTGGTAAAAATGTTTAAAAATTATAAAAACAAAAAGTTGGAGGAGTTAAAAAGACATTACATTCAAATGTTAAAAAAATACAAGTAAAAATAGTTTAGGAGATAAAATCAACATATTTTGAGGAGATGTAATATATATCATGTTTTCTCCACTTACCTCAATTACTCCAACTGACAAAAGTCATAAACTAATTTTTTTAAATTAGTAAAAAACGTAAAATATATAATAAGTACATCAAGGACCATACAAACACACTGAAGACACATTACAACACAATATATTTTTATCGTTTGTTTATTTATTATTAGTTTGTTTTTTTGTTTAAATGTTATAAATGCGATTTTTGGGTTTTAAAATAATATTTTTAGTGTATGTTCATACCCCGTGTATCTGCGAATTGATAAATAATATGGATGTTTTTTTTTTTTTCTTTTTCATTGTTTTATTGTTTATATTTTAATCTTTTATTTGTTGATAAAAAACGTATATTTTTATAGAAAGATATTGACAAAAAGGGGGTTAGGTTTATTAATCAAGAGAAATTGGTTAAAATATGGTGGTATACCCTGCTCAGGTTATCACAGTCAGTTTTTAAGTTTATAGAGCTTTTGTTTTTTAAAATATAAGCTGATTCAATGAATTCTCTTTTTTCCCTAATGGGTTCAGAATCGAGGATTTGCACATCGTTAAAGTTGAAGTTATGGCCCAGTTGGAAATGGTGCATGCTTAGAGCTGTTTGTTTTGTTTTTCCTTGGTTTATTATGTTACAGTCATATTTATGTTGATTAATTCTTTTTTCTAAATATTGTGATGTTTGACCAATGTATATGCTATCTGGACAATTGTGACATTTCACTCTGTAAATCACATCTGTCTTTTTGTTTATTGGTGTTTTATCCTTAGTTTTAGTAAAAAGCTCACTTCTTATAGTATTTGTGTTGTATACAGCTATTTTAGTATTTTTTGTAGACAAGAGAGATTTAAGTTTGTTAGTTAAATGGGGTATATTAGGTATTTTATAATATTTTATTTGAGTATTGTTTTGGGGTTGGGAAATTATTGCACTTTGAGCAACTGTGGTTAATTGGGGTATTTGGCATAAAATTTTATTGACCAGTTTTTTTGGGTAATTATTTTTGTGAAGTTTATCTTTTAAGTTGTTTAAGTTTTTTTGGAAAAATTTAGGATGACTCAATCTATAAATTTTATTTCGGAATTGTTTTATTATATTTATTTTTTGTGAAGATGGATGAGCTGAATTAAAGTTAAGTAGTCTATCTGTGTTAGTAGGTTTTGTGTATAGATCTGTTATTAGTTTATTGTTTTCTCTTATTATCAGGAGATCCAAAAAGGGAAGTATTTGGTCAATTTCTTGTTCTATTGTAAATTGTAGGTTAGGGTTTACACTATTGAATGATGATAAAGTGTCATCTATTTTATCACTTGGAACTGTCAAAAGTGTGTCATCTACGTAAATGGATAGCAAGGGAACCTGAAAAGCCAATTTTGACAGAGCCTCATTGGCAACATAATCCATCACCAAGGCAGCCAGAACAGGGCTTATAGGGTCTCCCGTAGGTGTGCCGAAAATTTGTTTGTAGTATTCGTTATTATATACAAAGTAACTAGAGTCATAACAACTTTTTATGATTTCAAAAAATAATTCTTGATTTATATTTGTAAATGTGCTAATTTTTGGTAATTGTTTTTCTAAAATACTCAGAACCAGTTCTTTTGGTATGTTTGTAAATAATGACTTCACATCAAGGGAAATCATTATATGATTATTTGGCAATGTGATAGTTTTTAACTTTGAAACAACTTCTTGTGAATTTTTAACGTTAAATTGAAAACTGGGGCTTAGATTATTTAAAATATTATGTAAAAACTTAGATAACCTATAACTCGGTGAGTTTATGCATGAAACGATTGGCCTGATTGGATATCCGTTTTTATGAATTTTGCACAAACCATATAATTTTGGTGGTGAGGGGTTGTTATTTTTTAAATAATCAGATTGCGGTTTTGTTATTATGTTCTTATTTAACATTGTATTCACCAAGGAATTGTTTTTTATTTTAAATTTATTAGTAGGGTCCATTTTTAATTTAACATATGTTTTATTATCGTTTAAAAGTTCTCTAAGTTTTTGGTCGTAGTGCTCTTTGTAAATAATTGTTGTGACATTTCCCTCGTCAGCCGGTGCTACAATCAAGTTGTCATTGTTTTTAAGAAAGTTTTGGCCTCAATAAGATCTTTTTTGATTTCTTTTTTAAATTGTGTTGTGCAATTTTTCTGTTTGTTAAAATAGTTAGTAATTACATTGGTACATTTACATCTTATGCTTTCTTTTTCTATGTGTTCTGGGTTATTTTTAATTGCATATTCCACATCAGCTATTAGATGAGGTACAGAAATATCTTTTAGGGATGGTTCAAGGGCATATTTGGGCCCCAGTGCCAATACATTCAAAACATTAGGTGGAATTATTTCAGTAGTGGTATTGCAGATCCAATCTTCTTTTGAAAAATGTAAGTTGGAATCATTGGGTAGCAAGTTAGAGAGTTTCTTGGTGAGAGATCTTTTTTTAATTTTAATAATTTTTTCATATTTTATTTTTGTAAATTCGTTAAACGTGTTAAAAATATGAGTGGGTAATTTTTCATTGCAAATTGATTTATACCTTTTTAAATTTTTAAGGTAATTTTGTTCAAAAAAGGTAGTTGATTTTATCTCCAAGTTTAAAATTGATTTTTTAAAATTCATAATAATATTATCATATTTTGTTTTGTAAGGGGAATCATTGATAAAATTTATAGTCAAACTATTAAAGTTTTTTTGGATGTGTGTCGGAAAAACATTGTTTTTTCTACAATTTAAAAGAAAAATCTTCTGATTTTTCAAAGTGGCTATTTTTGTTGAAGTTTTTGCCCAAAGTTTCAAATTTTCAGTGACGTCTTGCCCATAGGTTAACTTGGTATCGTCGAAAAATCCCATTTTGCTCCAGGTTCTTAATCTTTGTTTTGTAATATTCACGTCCAGAAAATTATTGTAGGTAGAAGAAAATCACGAGCTTTTGGACTGGTAAATTTTTATTGTCTGTTGTTGTTAATTTTTGCTGACGTTTCTGTGATGGTTTTTCACCTTCTTCAGAGCTAAAAAGACGTTACACTATTTGAATAAAATCTCAATTAACAAAAAAGTTAATCCTATTACAAACACAAGTGGTAAAAATGTTTAAAAATTATAAAAACAAAAAGTTGGAGGAGTTAAAAAGACATTACATTCAAATGTTAAAAAAATACAAGTAAAAATAGTTTAGGAGATAAAATCAACATATTTTGAGGAGATGTAATATATATCATGTTTTCTCCACTTACCTCAATTACTCCAACTGACAAAAGTCATAAACTAATTTTTTTAAATTAGTAAAAAACGTAAAATATATAATAAGTACATCAAGGACCATACAAACACACTGAAGACACATTACAACACAATATATTTTTATCGTTTGTTTATTTATTATTAGTTTGTTTTTTTGTTTAAATGTTATAAATGCGATTTTTGGGTTTTTAAATAATAGTTTTAGTGTATGTTCATACCCCGTGTTTTGCTTGACTGAATGTTTTCAGTAGGTAATCGGTTAAAGGTATCTGCGAATTGATAAATAATATGGATGTTTTTTTTTTTTTATTTTTCATTGTTTTATTGTTTATATTTTAATCTTTTATTTGTTGATAGAAAACGTATATTTTTATAGAAAGATATTGACAAAAAGGGGGTTAGGTTTATTAATCAAGAGAAATTGGTTAAAATATGGTGGTATACCCTGCTCAGGTTATCACAGTCAGTTTTTAAGTTTATAGAGCTTTTGTTTTTAAAAATATAAGCTGATTCAATGAATTCTCTTTTTTCCCTAATGGGTTCAGAATCGAGGATTTGCACATCGTTAAAGTTGAAGTTATGGCCCAGTTGGAAATGGTGCATGCTCAGAGCTGTTTGTTTTGTTTTTCCTTGGTTTATTATGTTACAGTCATATTTATGTTGATTAATTCTTTTTTCTAAATATTGTGATGTTTGACCAATGTATATGCTATCTGGACAATTGTGACATTTCACTCTGTAAATCACATCTGTCTTTTTGTTTATTGGTGTTTTATCCTTAGTTTTAGTAAAAAGCTCACTTCTTATAGTATTTGTGTTGTATACAGCTATTTTAGTATTTTTTGTAGACAAGAGAGATTTAAGTTTGTTAGTTAAATGGGGTATATTAGGTATTTTATAATATTTTATTTGAGTATTGTTTTGGGGTTGGGAAATTATTGCACTTTGAGCAACTGTGGTTAATTGGGGTATTTGGCATAAAATTTTATTGACCAGTTTTTTTGGGTAATTATTTTTGTGAAGTTTATCTTTATATCCATAATTTTCTGGACGTGAATATTACAAAACGATAGTTATTATACTGACACACACCCCTAATTACGTGAACTTTACCGCAAACGTCGCAAAGTCACGGTTTTTCCTGATTTCCCGAACTGTTTTCAAAATTTTCCCGTTTGTTTACATTTTTCTGGGCCCAACTTGACATTTTGCTGCCGGCACCAGAGAACAACGGTTCTGTCGGTTGCGGTTTCCGCCACGAGGACCCACCTGTTTTGAAAGCTGTACTGCACGCAGGCCAGAGTATTTAAATACTTCTGGGACACCCTGTAAAAATACCTACGGATTTTGCATTTGTGCTACCTATAAAATCAGTGGCAGATCTAGAAGTGATCTTGCTGTGTCGGTTATGGCTATATAATATACCAAGAGATAAGCTGGGCACTTTTTATCCCGAGCGTTGCGAAGGCTACAATTGCCAAGGGTTAAAAAGACAATTTTGCGAGGTTTATATATATATATATATATATATATATATATATATATATATATATATACATATATAGGTATTTTTTTTTAGTTTTTCGGTTATTTTAGGGTTTTTTACTTTTATCTTTAATCTGTCACTTTTCATCCTTAATTTTTCCTTTTTATCCCTAATCTGTCCCTTTTAATTGATGATTTATTTATTATTTCAGATCTGCCACTGTTAAGTTTTTTTTTATATTTTTATCATATTGACAGCGTGACCATTAGGACAGCAGGCGAAAAATTCTACAGGTTCGTTCTTCAGGATAAAAATATACCGGTATGACTAAGAGGTACAGTTTTCATAATAATAATACTAAAAAAGACTCTTTTATCTAAACTTTTTACCTATTTTGCGTATATAGAAAACCTTGTTGACGGGATGCATTTTCTCCTAGTTCCCCCGCCCCCCCCTGGACCCACCGCTACAAGTGATATTAATACAGTAAATACAGAACGTACACATTCGAAAATGTTTTTAGTCAATCTCTAGTATAATCTTTTAGCCTGATTGGGGGAACATGTTTATTTTGTCTTTTGCTGCGTCTAGGATTTTGTCCACTGCAGCTCGGTTCTGTCACCCCATTGAGTGTTCATATGCATCTTAACAGTCTGAGCACTTTCTGTGAAGCACGCCGCTAAACCTGTTTGTTCAGTCTCTTTAAAGCTAAGAAATTGTTCATTTTCATCATCAGTGCCTTGCACTTCTATTTCTTCATGAGGGTTCGGTTCATTTGTACGTGTCTTGCACTGTCTCAATTACTGACTCTTCAGTCTCTGAATTTTGTAATTCAAAGTATTAATTTGGCGTCAAAGGACTTCTCGGTGTTCTTGTTACCCTTTGACCCATTTTTCTTACAGGCACATGTGTTCTTGCTATTTTTGGACTTTTCTCGGATAACATATTGTTCTGTTACGATCTTTTGAGAATTTGGTTCGTGTGACGCTTCCATAGCTGATTAGTCTTTAAACGACACAGGTATACTGTCTTACCCACTCTTTTCTCTATGGATGCCTCAGTCCAGTTTTTTTTGTTAATTACTCTGTAGTCTCTTACCATGACTCCGACTCCCACCTTAAACTGTCTGGTTCTTCCACCTTTATGCTTTGCTTGCATTTCTTGTGCTTTTTTCATATTTTCACATGCCACTGGATTTTCTACTTTGTTTTCTTGTGTTGGTTTTACTAAATCCAGTAAACTGCGAGTTTTTCTGCCAAAAATTAGCTCGTTTGGTGGAAACTTGGTGCTGCAATGAGGAGTATTCCGGTAAGTAAGCAAGAATCTGGTAACCAAAACATCTAAACCAATGTTTTTATTTTTGGGATCTTCCATTGCCGCTGTAATTTTCTCTTAAATGTCCTGACAGCGTTTTCAGCCGCTCCGTAACTCTCACTATTGTAAGGAGGAATCATCACATGTTTTATTCCATTTTTCTGGAAGAAAAGCCTGGTTTCTTGAGAACTGAAGCTGGTTCCGTTGTCTGAAACCACTAGTTCTGGTAGTCCAAATATTGAAAAGATTCGTCTTAAATGTCTAATCAATTCTGTGGAAGTGAGGTTTGTCACTTAAATTACCTCAGGCCACTTGCTGAGAATCTGTCAGGATCAAAAAAAGTTTGCCTCTCAACTCCAAATAATCGAGATGGATACGTTGGAATGGGCAGGTGGCAATTGGTCAACTTGTTAATTCAGTTCTGGGTGGAGCTGAGGCTGTTTTTAAACATGGTATACATGCCTGAATTTTTCTTTCTATCTCAGCGTCCATGCCTGGCCACCATAGGTATGACCTTGCCAGTTGTTTGCTCTTTACGATGCCCAAATGACTAACGTGAATCAGGTCTAACATTTCCTTTTTTAAAGAACTTGGAATCACAACTCTGTGAGACTACATGACACACTCGCTTTCTACATAAAGATCATTTTTTAATCTGAAATATGGCATTAATGCCTCGTCATTTGTCCTTTTGGGCCATCCCTGTTTACAGAATTTAAGTACTTGGTTCAGAATTTTATCTTTTTTTGTTTCTTCTTCTACTTTTTTGTTGTCAATTGGCCAGTCTGATTTCGTCGCTGCAAAATTTATGTAGTTGTCCACGGTTTCTTCTCCAACATCAGGAGAACATTTAGTTTTGGTGTCTGGAAGCCTGGACAAGCAATCTGCCATGAAGTTGGTTTTTCCAGCTATGTGTTCTAGCTTATAGTCGAAACCAGACATAAAAATTGCCCAGCGTTGCAATCTGTCTCTACTTCTGATTGGTATTCCCTTGTTTTCGCCAAAAATGCCTAGTAACGGCTTGTGATCACACCTAATTGTAAATCGAATACCAATTAAGTACTGGAAAATATATTTTAAACCAAATATGATTGCGGCAGCCTCTCGATCATTAATCGTCGCTCTTTGCCTTGCTTATTTTTGCCCAAAAGCACTGCTGATAAACCTGCATCTGAGGCATCTGTCACTAAACTTATTTCTTCCTCTGGGTTGAAGTGAGCCAAGCTAATATCTTCTTTAATCAATTCCTTAATCTTCTGAAAAGCTTTCTCACATTTTTCTGCCCAATCTATTTTTTTACTGTCAGACTTCTTCAGGAGATCGTAAATAGGTGTCATTATTGTTGCCTTTAATAAATCTAGCATAATATTGTACGATACCACAAAATGATCTGATTTGTTTTATCGATTCTGGTCTTTCTGCATTTAGTATGGCATTCACCTTTTTGTCACATTTACGGAGTCCTGCCTTTGAGATGTATTCTATCTCTTTAGCGAAGAAAGTACACTTGTCTGGGCGTACTGTAAGTTCCGCCCCTTTTAGACGTCCTAAAACTGACTCTAGATTACGCATATGTGTCTCTAAATTCACTCCAGTTACAGCTATATCATCTATCCACACTGCGACTCCTTTTAAGCCTTGCAACAGTTGCTCACTCTTTTGCTGAAAAAGACTACTTGCTGGTGATACCCCGAACAACATTCTTTTTGGCTTAAACAGGCCCATATGCGTAGTAAGTGTTTCTCTTGAGTTTCGTTTTCTAAAAGAAACTACAAATGTGCCTTATTTTGGTCTAGTTTTGTGAACAATTCACCCTTATTTAGTTGAGCAAAAATCTCATTAATACGGAGTAGAGGATAATGAGTTGGTCTTTCTAAAAACTGATTTATAGAAACCGAAAAATCTGCACAAACTTGAACAGAACCATCTGCCTTTCTAACCGGTACGATTGGTGTTGCCCACTCAGACGCTAAAACTAGCTTCAAAACAACTTATTTAACCATCATGTTAATCTGCTCCTTAACCTACTTTTTATATGCCAAAGGTAGGGATCGATGTTTTAAAAAAACTGGCCTAGTTCTCTCTTTCACACTGGGTGACTTTACCATATTTAAAAGTTCCTAATTTAGTCGTAAATACATCTGAGTATTTTTTTATTAAGTGTCAGATAGATTATGCATTTCATTCAATTCAATGTTAAACTGACTTAAAAACGCCCTGCCAAGTAGTGGTGGTCCAGTTGTATTCACTACATAATATCTGATGAACTTTCTAAATCTAGTGTTTGCCTCAAAATATCCTATGGGTTTCACAATAGCCCCTGAATACCCCTTTAATAATAGGCTATCTTCATGCAATTTAAAATTTTTAAAGCTTTTTTGATACATTTCTAAGCTTAGGGCACTTACTGAAGCCCCTGTGTTAATCTGCATTTCAAACTGTCTATTGTTTATCGACACAATAACTATAAAAGACTCTGGATACATTTTTTCAGTAGACAAACAAAACATTTCATAAAAGTCACTACGTCCCGATTCGCTTACATTTTCTCGATATCCCGGCGAATTTTCCACATATTTTTCTTCGAAAAAGTTTTGCCGCTGCACCCTTTTTCTGGGACACGCCGATTGCAGATGCCCAACAGCGGAACACAGTCTACATCGATAGTTATTATTGTAGGTAGAAGAAAATCACGAGCTTTTGGACTGGTAAATTTTTATTGTCTGTTGTTGTTAATTTTTGCTGACGTTTCGGTGATGGTTTTTCACCTTCTTCAGAGCTATAAAGACGTTACACTATTTGAATAAAATCTCAATTAACAAAAAAGTTAATCCTATTACAAACACAAGTGGTAAAAATGTTTAAAAATTATAAAAACAAAAAGTTGGAGGAGTTAAAAAGACATTACATTCAAATGTTAAAAAAATACAAGTAAAAATAGTTTAGGAGATAAAATCAACATATTTTGAGGAGATGTAATATATATCATGTTTTCTCCACTTACCTCAATTACTCCAACTGACAAAAGTCATAAACTAATTTTTTTAAATTAGTAAAAAACGTAAAATATATAATAAGTACATCAAGGACCATACAAACACACTGAAGACACATTACAACACAATATATTTTTATCGTTTGTTTATTTATTATTGGTTTGTTTTTTTGTTTAAATGTTATAAATGCGATTTTTGGGTTTTAAAATAATATTTTTAGTGTATGTTCATACCCCGTGTATCTGCGAATTGATAAATAATATGGATGTTTTTTTTTTTTTCTTTTTCATTGTTTTATTGTTTATATTTTAATCTTTTATTTGTTGATAGAAAACGTATATTTTTATAGAAAGATATTGACAAAAAGGGGGTTAGGTTTATTAATCAAGAGAAATTGGTTAAAATATGGTGGTATACCCTGCTCAGGTTATCACAGTCAGTTTTTAAGTTTATAGAGCTTTTCTTTTTTAAAATATAAGCTGATTCAATGAATTCTCTTTTTTCCCTAATGGGTTCAGAATCGAGGATTTGCACATCGTTAAAGTTGAAGTTATGGCCCAGTTGGAAATGGTGCATGCTTAGAGCTGTTTGTATTGTTTTTCCTTGGTTTATTATGTTACAGTCATATTTATGTTGATTAATTCTTTTTTCTAAATATTGTGATGTTTGACCAATGTATATGCTATCTGGACAATTGTGACATTTCACTCTGCAAATCACATCTGTCTTTTTGTTTATTGGTGTTTTATCCTTAGTTTTAGTAAAAAGCTCACTTCTTATAGTATTTGTGTTGTATACAGCTATTTTAGTATTTTTTGTAAACAAGAGAGATTTAAGTTTGTTAGTTAAATGGGGTATATTAGGTATTTTATAATATTTTATTTGAGTATTGTTTTGGGGTTGGGAAATTATTGCACTTTGAGCAACTGTGGTTAATTGGGGTATTTGGCATAAAATTTTATTGACCAGTTTTTTTGGGTAATTATTTTTGTGAAGTTTATCTTTTAAGTTGTTTAAGTTTTTTTGGAAAAATTTAGGATGACTCAATCTATAAATTTTATTTCGGAATTGTTTTATTATATTTATTTTTTGTGAAGATGGATGAGCTGAATTAAAGTTAAGTAGTCTATCTGTGTTAGTAGGTTTTGTGTATAGATCTGTTATTAGTTTATTGTTTTCTCTTATTATCAGGAGATCCAAAAAGGGAAGTATTTGGTCAATTTCTTGTTCTATTGTAAATTGTAGGTTAGGGTTTACACTATTGAATGATGATAAAGTGTCATCTATTTTATCACTTGGAACTGTCAAAAGTGTGTCATCTACGTAAATGGATAGCAAGGGAACCTGAAAAGCCAATTTTGACAGAGCCTCATTGGCAACATGATCCATCACCAAGGCAGCCAGAACAGGGCTTATAGGGTCTCCCGTAGGTGTGCCGAAAATTTGTTTGTAGTATTCGTTATTATATACAAAGTAACTAGAGTCATAACAACTTTTTATGATTTCAAAAAATAATTCTTGATTTATATTTGTAAATGTGCTAATTTTTGGCCATTGTTTTTCTAAAATACTCAGAACCAGTTCTTTTGGTATGTTTGTAAATAATGACTTCACATCAAGGGAAATCATTATATGATTATTTGGCAATGTGATAGTTTTTAACTTTGAAACAACTTCTTCTGAATTTTTAACGTTAAATTGAAAACTGGGGCTTAGATTATGTAAAAACTTAGATAACCTATAACTCGGTGAGTTTATGCATGAAACGATTGGCCTGATTGGATATCCGTATTTATGAATTTTGCACAAACCATATAATTTTGGTGGTGAGGGGTTGTTATTTTTTAAATAATCAGATTGCGGTTTTGTTATTATGTTCTTATTTAACATTGTATTTACCAAGGAATTGTTTTTTATTTTAAATTTATTAGTAGGGTCCATTTTTAATTTAACATATGTTTTATTATCGTTTAAAAGTTCTCTAAGTTTTTGGTCGTAGTGCTCTTTGTAAATAATTGTTGTGACATTTCCCTTGTCAGCCGGTGCTACAATCAAGTTGTCATTGTTTTTTAAGAAAGTTTTGGCCTCAATAAGATCTTTTTTGATTTCTTTTTTAAATTGTGTTGTGCAATTTTTCTGTTTGTTAAAATAGTTAGTAATTACATTGGTACATTTACATCTTATGCTTTCTTTTTCTATGTGTTCTGGGTTATTTTTAATTGCATATTCCACATCAGCTATTAGATGAGGTACAGAGATATCTTTTAGGGATGGTTCAAGGGCATATTTGGGCCCCAGTGCCAATACATTCAAAACATTAGGTGGAATTATTTCATTAGTGGTATTGCAGATCCAATCTTCTTTTGAAAAATGTAAGTTGGAATCATTGGGTAGCAAGTTAGAGAGTTTCTTGGTGAGAGATCTCTTTTTAATTTTAAAAATTTTTTCATATTTTATTTTTGTAAATTCGTTAAACGTGTTAAAAATATGAGTGGGTAATTTTTCATTGCAAATTGATTTATACCTTTTTAAATTTTTAATGTAATTTTGTTCAAAAAAGGTAGTTGATTTTATCTCCAAGTTTAAAATTGATTTTCTAAAATTCATAATAATATTATCATATTTTGTTTTGTAAGGGGAATCATTGATAAAATTTATAGTCAAACAAATAAAATTTATAGATTGAGTCATCCTAAATTTTTCCAAAAAAACTTAAACAACTTAAAAGATAAACTTCACAAAAATAATTACCCAAAAAAACTGGTCAATAAAATTTTATGCCAAATACCCCAATTAACCACAGTTGCTCAAAGTGCAATAATTTCCCAACCCCAAAACAATACTCAAATAAAATATTATAAAATACCTAATATACCCCATTTAACTAACAAACTTAAATCTCTCTTGTCTACAAAAAATACTAAAATAGCTGTATACAACACAAATACTATAAGAAGTGAGCTTTTTACTAAAACTAAGGATAAAACACCAATAAACAAAAAGACAGATGTGATTTACAGAGTGAAATGTCACAATTGTCCAGATAGCATATACATTGGTCAAACATCACAATATTTAGAAAAAAGAATTAATCAACATAAATATGACTGTAACATAATAAACCAAGGAAAAACAAAACAAACAGCTCTGAGCATGCACCATTTCCAACTGGGCCATAACTTCAACTTTAACGATGTGCAAATCCTCGATTCTGAACCCATTAGGGAAAAAAGAGAATTCATTGAATCAGCTTATATTTTAAAAAACAAAAGCTCTATAAACTTAAAAACTGACTGTGATAACCTGAGCAGGGTATACCACCATATTTTAACCAATTTCTCTTGATTAATAAACCTAACCCCCTTTTTGTCAATATCTTTCTATAAAAATATACGTTTTCTATCAACAAATAAAAGATTAAAATATAAACAATAAAACAATGAAAAAGAAAAAAAAAAAAAAAACATCCATATTATTTATCAATTCGCAGATACCTTTAACCGATTACCTACTGAAAACATTCAGTCAAGCAAAACACGGGGTATGAACATACACTAAAAATATTATTTTAAAACCCAAAAATCGCATTTATAACATTTAAACAAAAAAACAAACTAATAATAAATAAACAAACGATAAAAATATATTGTGTTGTAATGTGTCTTCAGTGTGTTTGTATGGTCCTTGATGTACTTATTATATATTTTACGTTTTTTACTAATTTAAAAAAATTAGTTTATGACTTTTGTCAGTTGGAGTAATTGAGGTAAGTGGAGAAAACATGATATATATTACATCTCCTCAAAATATGTTGATTTTATCTCCTAAACTATTTTTACTTGTATTTTTTTAACATTTGAATGTAATGTCTTTTTAACTCCTCCAACTTTTTGTTTTTATAATTTTTAAACATTTTTACCACTTGTGTTTGTAATAGGATTAACTTTTTTGTTAATTGAGATTTTATTCAAATAGTGTAACGTCTTTTTAGCTCTGAAGAAGGTGAAAAACCATCACCGAAACGTCAGCAAAAATTAACAACAACAGACAATAAAAATTTACCAGTCCAAAAGCTCGTGATTTTCTTCTACCTACAATAATTTTCTGGACGTGAATATTACAAAACGATAGTTATTATACTGACACACACCCCTAATTACGTGAACTTTACCGCAAACGTCGCAAAGTCACGGTTTTTCCTGATTTCCCGAACTGTTTTCAAAATTTTCCCGTTTGTTTACATTTTTCTGGGCCCAACTTGACATTTTGCTGCCGGCACCAGAGAACAACGGTTCTGTCGGATGCGGTTTCCGCCACGAGGACCCACCTGTTTTGAAAGCTGTACTGCACGCAGGCCGGAGTATATTTTGTTCGAGAGCCGAATTCGATTGCGAACTTTCGCGTTGCACGGCCAGTCTCACAAGGCTTTCCAATGTTGCGACCGTGTCGTCAGCTGATGTTTCACATAACCTATCGAGAATCCGACCTTTTCTTAAACCACAAACAGTCTAAAGTCTAATTCTGTACTAAAACAACAGTCTAAGGCCAAACTTCTCACTCTTGCATACCATTCTTGCGACCCTTCACCCTCATTTTGAGTAGCAGACCAAAATTTCGCCCGTTCCCTCCATGTAGGTAACACCGGAGCAAACTGCTTCACCATCTTTTGAGACAGCTCGTCGAAGCTCTTTTCTTTTGGTAACTTGGGGTGACATAAATTGCGAAGTAGTACGTATTTGCTCCTACCAAAGCTATTAACGTGCCGACTTTCTTTTTGTGCCATTTTGCCAGTCTAATTCCTGCTCCTTCTTGCAGCCCTTGTTTAGAATCTGCCAGAAACAAGTTTTTCGCGCCTAGCATAAATAAACAAAAGAACATAACCTTACTCTTTGGTGTCCCTGTCAACGCACTCACGTGGATCGACCGAAACTTTTCGAATTTATTACGTAACCGCCTCGTCGCCAATATAAAATAATACAAAGGGCGAGAGAAGTGTCGGACAGACGATGGTACAGTTTATTTTACTATAAAGTCACTTTAACAAGCTAATTTATCAAAGTATATCAGACGCGTGTCACGACGCACGTAAAGCCGAGATAAGCGAGCGATCCCGCGCAATGCGCTTGTGCGCGTAGATATGTGGGCATTGAACAGCTGATTTATCAATACATTACACTTATACTTTTTGTCGCTTGGAGCAACAGCTGTCGAGATTTTTGCATTTAAAGTTTTTATTGAATGGGTAAAAATTTTGTGACATGCCTAATTCACGTCTACTTTCCTTAATTACTGTTTAACCAATTAAGATTTTAAAAAAAATTTGAGTATTGATTTTTTTGTGATAATTCGATTTCGGTAAAAATGTTGATGTAAATTGTACAGGGTGTTCTCTGGGTTGCTAGCATTACGTTAAAATAAGTTTGTGCCTCGATGTAAATATTATTTTTCCCATTATTTTTATGTAAAAAAGTTAAAAGTTTTAATTTCGCCCCGTGCCAAAGGTTTTTAAGATATTTGCATTTAAAGTTTGTATTGCATGCGTAAAAATTTTGTTGTTTTACCTAGTACTTTCTTTAATAACTTTTTACCCGAGCGACATGAAAACAGTATACATACATACATAATAATGATGAGGAAAATAATATTTAAAAAAAAGTGCACATGCAAAAAAAAGTTACACCGATTTTAATGTAATTGTAGTAATCCAGAGAACACCCTGTACAATATACACCAAATTTTTTTTCAAAATCCAATAGACACCAAATTTTTTTATCAAAAACAAATCACTCAATTTAAAAAAACCTTAAATGTAAAAAAAAATATTGATGAGTACAAAATTTACTAACGAAAATCGAAATGAAAAAATAAAGTTTAACACTCTGTATCTCGGCTAGTATCAAATTTTGGGCAAAGGAAAGTATAGCTAAATCTTAATATTTTAATCCAAGTAACTTACAGATTTACTATGTACCATTACTTCTGGGACACCCTGTAAAAATACCTACGGATTTTGCATTTGTGCTACCTATAAAATCAGTGGCAGATCTAGAAGTGATCTTGCTGTGTCGGTTATGGCTATATAATATACCAAGAGATAAGCTGGGCACTTTTTATCCCGAGCGTTGCGAAGGCTACAATTGCCAAGGGTTAAAAAGACAATTTTGCGAGGTTTATATATATATATATATATATATATATATATATATATATATATATACATATATAGGTATTTTTTTTTAGTTTTTCGGTTATTTTAGGGTTTTTTACTTTTATCTTTAATCTGTCACTTTTCATCCTTAATTTTTCCTTTTTATCCCTAATCTGTCCCTTTTAATTGATGATTTATTTATTATTTCAGATCTGCTACTGTTAAGTTTTTTTAAATATTTTTATCATATTGACAGCGTGACCATTAGGACAGCAGGCGAAAAATTCTACAGGTTCGTTCTTCAGGATAAAAATATACCGGTATGACTAAGAGGTACAGTTTTCATAATAATAATACTAAAAAAGACTCTTTTATCTAAACTTTTTACCTATTTTGCGTATATAGAAAACCTTGTTGGCGGGATGCATTTTCTCCTAGTTCCCCCGCCCCCCCCTGGACCCACCGCTACAAGTGATATTAATTTTTTGGCAGGTTTTTATTCTTATTTTAATCATAATGAAACTTATCCCTGTTATATTGTAAAGCTTCCAGGAACTGAGAAAGTTTTATATTTGCTAATTTAAATCTAGATGTTTTGGCGCTCTTATTGAGAGTCTCGGATCTCGTCCGTCCCTCCATTTAAAAAAGCTTATATTTTATATGTAGCAATCTCTTTTATACGCATTTCAATGCCCCATTTCTTAATAGCGTCCTATTAAAAAGGAAATTATTGCAGTCCGGCGCTAGGATCAGCGCCATATTGGTGCCAGGATAGGCCCCGCCTAGTGCAACCACTTTTGAAAGGCAGATTGAATTGATGCAGCGCATCTTCTCTATTCAATATCATTAAATGGTTATTTATAAAAATTTGATCGATTTGATCTGGATCGTTCGTTAATTCCAATTTGCTCAGACTAATATGTAATCACGTGACCAAAAATCCGTCACGTCTGAGATGCATATACCGAATGCAGCTACTACAGAACGGGCTTCAAACATTTAAAAATCTAACCTCAATATGCAAATATCTATTGTCATCCTTTTTCAACTTGTTAGTTTGTCATTAATTTTGTGTCTCTTTATTTTTTAAAGCATGTTTCCAGCCGGAAATAGTGCGTCACTTTTCGATTGTTTTACTTTCTGGTCTGAGGTTACAAATAGGGTATTCCATGCTAAATCCGCCTTTTTTTCTAACTTTACTTTGTGAGGTTTTGGCAAGTGCCAGCCACAAAAGGGCCGTGTGCCGATATTAGTTAGTAATCTACTTCAAGAAAGTTTAACTTGAAAGTATGGTGCTTTAAGTTATCGCTCTTGTGGCACATCCTCTTTTTGGAGGTTGATTTAAAATTCCATCGAGCTACTTAAAGGTGAGCCCTATTTTACTTTCTTTTGTTTCTCAAAGAGCACATGTTATTAATTAAGGTATAATTTAACCTTAATTATTAATCTTGCTAGGGTTGATTTTATCATATATGTTTGTCTTAGAAAAATGGACAATTGGCGAGACAGACCCTTTTGAAATAGGAGATTTAAATTTTAGAATTCGTTTAATACATGCTTTGAGTTATTTAATTCTTATAGGTTATGTTATTGTGAGAAGTACATAAGTTAGGGTAGTTTTATACTAAAAAAAAATACAATGACAAAATATTAGAGGGGTTATTTCGCTATAAATAAATATTTATCAAATCAAGAGTTATGCAACTTGATCTATTGTGTATACTGTGTGTTTCAAAAGGCATGTTTTCTTTCAGCTCCAGAGCCGCAATCCCAAAGGGAATTTTTTGACGTACATAACAAATTTCCAGTCCTAAGTCTCCGGACACATCAGACTCGAGTTATCAGAGCGAGTTACCAGACCTGAGTTTTCAGACCCGAGTGTTGGACAGCACAAGTTGAAGATCCTGTGTATGGCAGTAAACAAGTAAGATCATGCCTTGTTCCAGGTTCCAGGTTACAGGTTCCTGGGTTTTGTTTAAGTTAAATAAAAAAGGTTTTAAATAGGGTGAAACTTAATGTAAACCAGATATGCATATACGGTAAGATTATTAATTATGAGTAACTTTTAATTAGGTATTTTTTTATGATATTTTTTTCATTATTTAAAAAATAACAATCTTTTGTTTTCCCCTTTAAATATTTTTAAATAAAACTGAAAAATTATACAGCAGATGCCTTGATTAATTTAAGAACCCACCATCACCTCTTGCCATAATGGCAGATGAATTGTAAAAGTGACAGTCTGATGATGGTTGAATAAACTGAAACGTCACAAACAAAAAAGATAGATTTCTATTCACCGATTCCCAGGATGTAAAATATACTTATAATTAACAAATTTTAACAGTCAGAAATATTATTTTAAAAAATCTTAACAAAAACGTTTGATATATTGTTACAAATTTAAGTATTTAAATTTTATAGTTAGAATTTATTTAGGTTTAGTGTAGTATTAGGTTGACGTATTTTATGGTTGTCTTCTTAATCTAGGTTTTAGTTGCGTTATCTGTGACAAACTGGTATGCGAACGGTCCGTCTAGAAAAGGCTGGAATGATTCCGAATCGAACAAGGATGGAAGGGTTCTCGAATAGTAGGCAGCCCCCTCATATGTAAGGCCGGACGTCGTGCATCAGTCAGTCAGAGGTAACCAATGGTAGTGTTCGCTAAATGTTAACGCGAAGTTAATAGGCGTATTAAAGTAGTGAATTATTAGCAAGTTATTAGTAAGTTTAAGTGCGTGTTTTTGTACATAATTTGTCGGAATAAATTGACGTATCGTTTTCAACAATTGCGAGTTTTTAATTGTTGTGGAGAACCCGTAACAATTGGTGTCAGAAGTGAGATTAAAAGAAATAAATAGTGCAAAGACTATCCTTACATAGTACCACCGGCTAGGACAATTGAAAAGAAGAACAGTAAGTGATTTTGCCAGAATATTCAGAACTGAATAGTGCAAAGACTACCCTTACATAGTACCACCGGCTAGGACAATTAGACAGAAAAACAGTAAGTGATTTTTCCAGAATATTCAAAGAAGTTCGATATTGATTTATTCAAAAACCAAAAGAGATATTTATGAATCGACTTCAATATTAGCTTAGTTAGTTAAAAAGTAAGAATTAGAAAGAATGTCTAGAATATTCCATCACTTTCTACGACGCTCTATTCGAAAACCAGAAGAAATATCCAAAAAGCGACTTTGACATTAGCTTAGTAATTTCAAAAGTAAGAATTAGAAATTATTTCTAGAATATTTCATAACATTCTACGACGGTCTATTCGAGAACCAAAAGAGATAATCAAAAAGTGACTTCTACATTTGCCTAGTAGCAGAAAGAGTAGCATTTACCAGTATATTCCAGAACATTCCATTCTATTTTAGAATTGGAAGAGATATTGAAAAACCGACTTCGACATTCGCTTTATAGCCCTAAAATAAACGTTTTAAGTGATTTATCAGGAAGTTGATGCTTACTAGACAAGGATCAGCAAAGATGGAAGATCAAATGGCTCAAAACCAGAACGATATAAGACAGACCATTTAACAAAACCAGGGCGATATGAAACGGACCATGGACGACATGAAGCAGTCCATGGAACAAAACCAGAACGACATGCAGGAAAACTTTGACCAAATAAAGAGCAACTCCGAACAGCTGAGAGAAGAGTTTAAGACTGCAACCGAAGATCTTAAGGAAGAAATAACTCAAAGAATGCATAGTGTGGAACAAAAGGTACAAAATAAAATGCAGAATGTAGAAGAAAAGGTACATAATATTGAAGAAAAGGTACAGAATGTTAGGGAAGAAGTGTTTCAAACCATGGAAGAAAAATTCCAGGACGTGTCAAAACAGCTTATACAGCTTCAAAAAGAACACAACAAAATGAAAGCTCAGGGATGTGTTGTGAATTCCAACCAAAACATTAAGCCTCCAAATTTCGATGTTACGTCTTCCTGGTCTACTTACAAATAACAGTTTAAAGTTGCCGCTGCTGCAAATGGTTGGGATGATGAGGAAAAAGCTAGAGCATTGTTAGTAGCTCTACGAGAACCTACTCCGGGACTTTTACGGTCCATTTCAGTCGAACAAAAACAGAATTATAACGCTTTAGTGGCAGCGTTAGAAAGAAAGTATGGAGACGAACACTTGCAAAATTTACATTGGTCAGAATTAAATATTCGTCAACAAAGACCAGGAGAATCATTGCAAGAGTATGAAGCAGATATTAGGAGGCTAATGTATTTAGTTTACCCAGAAATGCCAGAAAATTACAGAGATCCCTTCACGGTAGATCGCTTTATTAACGGATTACGAGACTTGGACTTAGCAAAGTTACTTCGTCGAGAATGCTTCCATAATAGCAGTGTGTTGATTCGAGCCCTTAAAATCGAATCATCAAATAATATGTCCAGGCCAAAAGTAAGAGCTGTTTCAATTCAGGAGGGAGAAGAAATGAGCACTGGAGATGAGGTCAACTTAAAAACGCTAAACCAACTGTTTCAATCACTGATAGAGAAGATTGACTCTTTGAAAGAAAGCAGACGATCCCCTCCAAATGTAAAGTGTTTCAGATGCGGACGTACAGGGCATATTCAACGCGATTGTCGCGTCCAAATAAGGTCTCGCTCGCCATCTAGCGGGACAGAGTACCGAAGAAGAGATCAGGAAAACTAAAACTAGTCAACGCAGAGGGGCGGGTGTTGGCTAAAGGGAATGTAACCACCAAAATTTATTCAATTAAGAGCTTAAATCATACTGCTGAGTCTTAACATCGACGGACTTATAAATAGAAGACAAGTTAACATAACAGTAGACACTGGTGCTGCCATATCATTGCTTAAGTTCAAAATTGCAACGAGATATAAAATTCGACCAACAGAAAAGAAAATAACACTTAAGACTGTGACTGGAGAATCCGCCGACGTGTTGGGGCAGACAGACATAGACCTACAGCTGGGAAGATTAAAGATTCGCCACACTGTATTGGTTGCCGAAATAGAAGACGAATTTATTTTGGGAATGGACTTGATAAGTAAACATGGATTTGCGTTTGATAATAATCTTAATACCCTAAGATTTGGGAATGAAGAGTTCATTTTGTCAAATAGTCACTTCAATAAAGAACCAATAAAGGTCGTGGCAGTATGTACAACAAGACTGGTCGGTAACAGTGAGACCATCATTTTTGGGAGGCTAGAAAGTAAAACATCAAGCTGCGTCGGACTCATAAGCCAACAGAAATTACCCAACACCTACCTCGTTGCAAAGTCACTAGTTAAAACCGATGAAGACATCCCGATTAGAGTTGCCAATATTTTCCCAAATAGTGTCAAAATTAATAAGGGGGAGGTGGTAGCATTATTTGAGCCAGTCCAGAAAGTAACAAGATGTGAAGAGCCAACTTCGGAGGATAAAAGTAATTTACCAACGGAGGTACTTCAGCAATTTCAGTCAACTTGGCAACATCTCACTCCAGAAGAATTTCGTAAAGCGAGAGAGTTTATAGAAGAACAAAGTAATATCTTTGAAACTAAGAGTTGTTCGGGACGCACAAACCTTCTTCAACATTCCATCAACACTGGCGATGCCCAACCGATAAGACAGCCCCCAAGAAGACTACCATTGGCCAAACAAGAAGAAGTTTACAATCTCATTAATAAAATGCTCAGCGACGGTGTTATTGAAGAGTCATCAAGTCCTTGGTCATCTCCTGTGGTGTTGGTCACTAAAAAGGATGGAAGTACTAGATTTTGTGTCGATTACAGGAAACTTAACGATGTGACCAAGAAGGATAGTTACCCACTGCCAAGAAGAGACGACACATTAACAACATTGGCAGGATCATATTGGTTTTCTACTCTTGACCTGAAAAGTGGGTATTGGCAAGTAGGAATCTTTGAAAGAGATAAAGAGAATACTGCATTCTCTGCTGGAAGTGGACTTTATCAGTTTAATGTGATGCCATTTGGCCTATGCAATGCCCCAGCTACATCTGAAAGACTAATGGAAGTCGTTCTACGAGGCCTTACTTGGAAAACCTGCTTAGTCTATTTGGATGATGTCATAGTAATGGGAAAATCATTTGAAGATCATCTAGACAATTTACGAGAAGTATTTTCAAGAATCAGGAACGCAAACCTTAAACTAAACTCAAAGAAGTGTTTTCTATTCCAAGAAAAAGTTGAGTTCTTGGGTCACGTCGTTTCCCGAGAAGGCATCCATACCGACGAAAAAAAGTTACAAGCAATAAAAGAATGGCCTCAACCTCGTGACAAACATGAATTGAGAAGCTTTTTGGGTCTGTGTACATACTACAGACGATTTGTAGAAGGATTCGCCAAAATAGCGTCTCCATTACATAGACTTACAGAAGATAAAGCTTCTTACAAATGGAATACCGAATGTGACCAAGCATTTAGAAGAGTAAAAGCAGCATTATGTTCTAGTCCGATTCTTGCATATCCCATTCCCAAAGGTAAATTCATATTACATACTGATGCGAGCAACGATGGCATAGGAGCAGTACTCTCCCAAGTACAAGATGGAGAAGAACGGGTCATCGAATTTTTCAGCAAAAAGTTATCCAAACCAGAAAGGAGCTCCTAGCCATCATTAAATCCGTAGATCACTTTCACAAATATCTCTATGTACAAGAGTTTCTGATTAGAACGGATCATGCTGCGTTACAGTGGCTCATGAAAATGAAACAACCTGAGGGGCAAGTCGCGAGATGGATAGAAAAGCTACAACAATACCATTATCAAATTAAGCACCGAGCGGGAAGGGTGCATAATAATGCGGATGCATTATCCAGAAGACCTTGCCCTGAGAATTGTAAACATTGCAGGAAAATTGACCAGAAAGAAGGAATTAACTACGTGCGCCAGATAAAGTTAGAACCAGATGAAGAATGGATGTCGGCTTCGATTAGAACCACACAACTTAACGACAAAGATGTAGGACCTATCTTGCGATTAAAAGAAGAGAACAAGCCACGACCATCATGGCAAGATATCGCAAACCAAGGGGTGATATTCTAATCACTGTGGGCACAATGGGATTCACTGATATTAGAGGAAAACATCCTTAAACGTGCCTGGGAACGTGCCGATGGCCTTACTGTTGTTAATCAAGTAGTGGTTCCTAGGAGCATGGTAGACAATATAATGGCCGAATGCTATGGTGGAAAATCAGGCGCGCACCTAGGCATAAATAAAACCATGGACAAAATTCGAAACCGATTTTATTGGGTCAATTACTTTCAAGATGTGAAAAACTGGTGCCGCCGATGTTCGACTTGTGCAGCCAGCCAAGGTCCCAAAACAAGGTCCAGAGGTCAAATGAAACAATATAACGTAGGTCTACCATTCAAACGCATTGCTATTGATGTGGCCGGACCATTTCCAGAAACTAAAAAGGGCAACAAATACATCCTTGTTGTCATGGATTACTTTAGCAAATGGCCAGAAGTCTTTGCTTTGCCTAACCAAGAGGCCGCTACAGTTGCAGAAGTTCTGGTAAATGATGTTTTCAGCCGATTTGGCATTCCTTTGGAACTACATTCAGATCAAGGAAGAAACTTTGAATCAAAGCTCTTCCAGAATCTCTGTGACCTTTTAGGAATACATAAAACACGGACTACGGCTTTACATCCGCAGTCAGATGGCATGGTTGAAAGATTTAATAAAACAATAGAAGAACATCTGTGCAAAGTTGTTGATGAGCACCAAACAGATTAGGACCAATATATTCCATTGTTTTTGATGGCCTATAGAACCGCCATTCACAATACGACAGGAGCTACTCCATCTAGTATCCTGTTTGGTAGAGAACTGCGTTTACCATGTGATATCATGTTTGGTTCACCTGAAGAAGAACACTTAGAGGTTAATGACTATGTCGAACGTTTAAGGCAAAAGCTGCACGATATCCATGAAGTGGTTAGAGAGCGAATAGAAATAGCCAGTGACCGCATGAAAGCGAGATATGACCTGAAAGCAAACTCTTCAGGGTTCAAAGAGAATGATCAAGTCTGGCTGTACAATCCTCAACGCAAGAAAGGAAGATCACCTTAGTTGACACCACCATGGGAAGGGCCTTATAAAGTTGTTAAGAGAATTAATGATGTAGTCTACCGAATCCAGAAAAGCCCGAAGTCCAAGATGAAAGTTGTTCATCTAGACAGACTAAAACCTTACCTGGGAAATGTTGATCGAGGCGATCAAACCTGAAGAGGAGGATAGTGTTAGAATTTATTTAGGTTTAGTGTAGTATTAGGTTGACGTATTTTATGGTTGTATTCTTAATCTAGGTTTTAGTTGCGTTATCTGTGACAAACTGGTATGCGAACGGTCCGTCTAGAAAAGGCTGGAATGATTACGAATCGAACAAGGATGGAATGGTTCTCGAATAGTAGGCAGCCCCCTCATATATAAGGCCGGACGTCGTGCATCAGTCAGTCAGAGATAACCAATGGTAGTGTTCGCTAGATGTTAACGCGAAATTAATAGGCGTATTAAAGTAATGAATTATTAGCAAGTTATTAGTAAGTTTAAGTGCGTGTTTTTGTACATAATTTGTCGGAATAAATTGACGTATCGTGTGCAACAATTGCGAGTTTTTAATTGTTGTGGAGAACCCGTAACAATATAAAAAGCAAGTACGCGAAAATTAAAAATTATTGATATGTAATACCCACCTGCAAATACCAATTGTTTTTATTTAGAATAAAATTTACTAACAACTGTAAAAAAAAGTTCGAGCAAAAATATAACCTACAGAGATTTATTTACATTTGAAGGTGTTTAAACATCATCGTTCCCTCTTCTCTTACATAGAGAATTATAATGTTGGCTAACCTGAGGTTACCATGGAAACATATGCACACGTCCAATAAATAATCAGTGTTTATTGCTGGCCCCACCTACTAACCCATTTATAATTTCGTTTCCAGGCTATTGCCGGGTGGGGCAGCGTTCAAAATAATTTTCAGAAATGAGGTTGTTATGAAACTGAAGTAAAAAGCTCTGTTCTGCAAAAAATATACTTATGACATTTATTCCATGGTGAAAATAAACTATCAATAGCAAGCGCGGCTTTGTGTGGGGGGGTAATTACCCCCTCCTAGAAAAAAAATATGCACTTTTTCCTAATAAACGGAAAAATAATTATATTATAAATAATTTTGTCGTAGACTATTACCCCTCCCCTAGATTTGACCCAGACCCGCGCTTGATCATTAGTTCGTAACCCGAGCGAAGTGAGTGCCATAAGTTTTTGAATCACTATAAAAAGATACGTTACATATTTCAATTTGTTTAAAATTATAATTAGATTTTTACCTCCAATCCTGGGATAGCTCAGATGGCCGCGGCCGTTTCGCCGCCGTACAATTCGCCGCGGCGACTGTTCACAGAAAGAATTCTTGTCCGATGCTATAGACTTTTGTTTAAATCGTTTTATATAGCTTGACTCTGTGTATTTGTTTATAAATGTTTTTCAAATTTTGCGACAAAACTAGAAACTTGGTAGGTTTACGAGTATATTTTTCTCGTGTAACAATACCATTCAACATTTTTTTATTATGAAAAGTAAATTAAAATGGCCGGTCCATAATGCGGACGTTCTTATTTATAATCAGTCAATACACTTTTTAAACCAAATTAAAAATAGTCAAAAATCCGGACCCTCAGCTCCAGGAAGTTTCAAGTTTAATACGCCATTTGTTTGATTCAAAAAAATTTTTTGTTTAAAAATATGGAAATGCGCCATATGTGTTGATTTTTTGAATTTGTCAAAAATTGTGTGTTAAGTGACCTTAAGCACCCCGATGTTTTAAGTTTGACTTTTTTTAAAAGTTTATGTTAAAAATCATAATCAGCTACCTTAAAAACCCCAAAAATTCCGAAGTTGATACATATCTGTTTATAAGTGGTACGCCAGTTTGAATCCGATGTTGATTTTTTCAAGTGAAAAATTGTACTGCAAAGTTTTAAGTTTAAAGCAAATTGGTTTATAAATAAGAAAATCCGCCATTTCGGATCCGCCATGTTGATTTTTTTAGGTTTGAGTTAATGATTGTATTGACTGACCTCAAGCACCGCGATATATTTAAGGCAAGTCGGTTTATAAATACGGTTTATAAAGATGGAAGGGCGAAAAAATATCGAAACACAAAATATCGAATTAAAATATCGAAAGTACATAACATCGAAACTACAAAATATCGAAACTACAAAATATCGAAAATACAAAATATCGAAACAACAAAATATCGAAACAACAAAATATCGAAAAAAGAAAATATCGAAAACACAAAATATCGAATAACAAAATATCGAAAATACAAAATATCGAAAATACAAAATATCGAAACAACAAAATATCGAAAATACAAAATATCGAAAACAGAAAATATTGTAAGGAATAATAACGGCCTTCGCGTTTTGATTGCTGAGTGTGAAAAGTACGCCGCGGACCATAAACTGTTATATAACGTGGACAAGACTTAAGTGATGGTTTTTTGCCCGCCTCGGTAAAAATTCGTTGCTGTACCAGATATATATCTAAAAGGTCGCAACCTAGAAATTGTAAGTGAGTTTAAATACCTTGGTCACGTTGTGCGAGATGATCTAGGTGATGACCGGGATATAGAACGCCAGTACCGTCAGTTGTGTGTGCGGGCAAATATGCTTGCTAGACGTTTCGCCAAATGCAGTGCGGATGTAAAGACTTTACTGTTTAAAACTTTTTGTTCCCAAATATACAGGGTGAGGAAAAAGTACCGGGACCCCTTCAAACAAGAAACAATTTGCGATTTGTTTTGACATAATATTAAGATATAATGTCATTGTCACAGCTACACGCATAATAAAATACAGGGGCAATTAAATAATCTACGAGTTTCTTAAAGTGTTAAGGCCACTTTAAGAACAATTATTTAATTTATATTCTTCGAAATGTCATTCTGACACAAAATTACAATGTCATTTTAAAAAATATGGTTTTTATTTAAATTTTTAAAGTTGACCCCCGAAAAACTCCTAATGCTGACAGATACCTCAATGTTAATGTCACGACCAAATAGAACAAATTCAATTCTAAAACTTTTATTTAGACCATTTTTGCAAACAACTCTTAGTTATCGAGATATTTGGGGGTCCCGGTACTTTTTCCTCACCCTGTATACGGGTGAGCTTTGGGTAAATTTTACCCTAAGGTGGTGGCATAAACTTCGTGTATGCTACAATGATTGCTTCAGAATCGTGAATCAGCTGCCGAGATTTTGTAATGCTAGTGAAATGTTCACAAACGCTAGAGTTTCATCACTTGCAGCACTAAGGCGAGCAATGGTGGCTAATTTCGGTTCGGTTCGGTTCGGTTCGGTTCGGTTCGGTTCGGTTCGGTTCGGTTCGGTTCGGTTCGGTTTGGTTTGGTTCGGTTCGGTTCGGTTCGGTTCGGTTCGGTTCGGTTCGGTTCGGTTCGGTTCGGTTCGGTTCGGTTCGGTTCGGTTCGGTTCGGTTCGGTTCGGTTCGGTTCGGTTCGGTTCGGTTCGGTTCGGTTCGGTTCGGTTCGGTTCGGTTCGGTTCGGTTCGGTTCGGTTCGGTTCGGTTCGGTTCGGTTCGGTTCGGTTCGGTTCGGTTCGGTTCGGTTCGGTTCGGTTCGGTTCGGTTCGGTTCGGTTCGGTTCGGTTCGGTTCGGTTCGGTTCGGTTCGGTTCGGTTCGGTTCGGTTCGGTTCGGTTCGGTTCGGTTCGGTTCGGTTCGGTTCGGTACGGATTTACACCGTCTAGGATCCCGGAAAAGAAATCAGGAAAGTTTTTTTTTTTGAAAAAAATTGTTGGTTCAGTTCGGTTCGGTTCGTTTCGGCTAGATTTGATTACGTTTTGTCCGGTTAGATTTTTGAGGTTTTGTTAGATTAAGTTAGGTTACGTCAGGGTCGGGTTAGGTTAAGGTTTCGAAGTTTTGCATTTTTGATTTTCGATATTTTGTCTGTTCGATATTTTGTATTTTCGATATTTTGTATTTTCGATATTTTGTATTTTCGATATGTTGTGATTCGATATTTTGTAATTCAATAAAATATAGTTTCGATATTTTGTGGTTTCGATATTTTGTAGTTTCGATATTTTGTATGTTTTCGATATTTTGTATTTTCGATATTTTGTGTTTTCGGTATTTTGTGTTTCGATATTTTTTCTCCCTTCCGTGAAACACAAACGCTTATTTAATAGTTTCACACCCCTTCCACTTTTTGTTTATTTACGATGATTGAAAGGCAAAAGGTCATAAGCGACACATTATTTGAAATAGAGTTTTAAGCGCCAAAGTTTTTTATTACTTTTTCCGCGTCAAATGAGCTATTATTCAGGCTTCTACGATAATTTTTTTGTCGCTTAAGTCAAATGAAAAAAGAATGGATTGGTTTTTTTTTAACTCAGCGACAAAATATAGCCACAATTTTAAACAATGGTATTTGGACTATTCGACAAAATGAATAAATGTTGGTTACCTTGTTTTACCTTACCATTTATTTTTCAAAATTGGTAGTTATTTTATTATTCCATAAGCTAATTCTTATGCTCATGTCGCTTGAGCTACGTCTCTTTGCAGGTTTCAGCTACCAACGTGGCGCTTATCCTATTTTGCCTAGACCAAAATTATAATATTTCACCACTTTTACCGTTTTACTTGGCTAAGCAATTTAGAAATATGGCGTTTATTATATTTTAAAGGAAACCTAACCGGCAAAATCCGTATCTGTACATTAAAAAAAAACTTACATAAAATTACCATAAAAAATTCAAGGGATAATAAAGCCCTAGTTTTGATATTGAAGTTCAAACGAGGGTGAAAGGTGCTCTTACCAGTTGCTACAAAACACCTTTAGCAATATTCAAACAAAAATACGAAGATCTTCATAAACTATGCAAAAATAATCTTCATACGGAAACTTACATGAAAGACACTATTCCCGATACCGATAGAGAGGACGAATTCGAGTAAATTATTATTATAATTTTTATTATAGATTATAAATTAAAGTTATTATTTTTGTAATCTTTCAAATAGAAAATAATTTAAGTTATCCACCACTACCATTATTTAGTAGTTGTCAACTAAATGATTAGATTGAATGCTGTAGTGGTTAAGACCTTTTACCACAATGTAATTTGATCGCCAAATTGCGGCGGTAGCTTTGTCATGAGTTCTACTTTTTTATATTCTGAATTGCTAATACATGTAATAAACCCTAAGTTGCATTATACCGGTTTTTATGTTTCGGAAAATAGATGATAAACTATTGAAATTTTTTAAAAAAAATTTTTTAATACTTTAAGTGGCCCTGCTGTAAAGTTTGAAAACTGTCGCTTATAACCTTTCGCCTTTCAACCATCGAATATTTGTTTATTAGTATTTGTTTATTTATTTTTATTAGATTTATGGCTTTTTACAAACCAAACTACCGAATTTTAGTAAAAATTCGACTGCATTAAAAAAAAAATACAAAACTAACCTTAAAAAATAACGGTAACCTTAAAGGACGGCCGCCGTAAGTACCGGGAGCCGTTACCGTAAATAACAAAAAAAGGAGCGAGAAGCTGCTAATGCGCAGACTCAATAGTAACAAAGTGTAAAATACGCGACCCAAAATGTCCCTAATAAGAAAAATCGCCACTTTGGATTAGCCATTTTAATTTTCTTTGTGATACCTACAACAATGTGAAATTGTATTGTCACCACCAGAACACTATAAAACTACCAATTACAGCTGATTTAAAAACAGATACGACTTCCAAAATTTGAGCAGTGTATTCTAAGCCACCATCAGCTTAATCAAAACCTCAATGTTTTAACAGTATCAAAACTGTCAATGACAAGTAAAAAAATAATAACATTGTCATCAGTCACAGAAAAATAAATACATAAACATAGTATTTACTCCTAAAATGGCTTTACATACGACAAAAGCTAAAAGCCAAAATTGTTACCAAGTTGGAAAATGGTGGGTCCTTTCCAGCTGTAGTCCTGCATTTTAACGTAAGCCGAAAAAAAATATGCAAGAATTTTTTTACAGTTACCAAGCACCCACGGTCCCAATTTACTTACTTTTTAAATGTATTATTTAGCAAAGCTAATAAAGATATTCAATTCAAAATGAAATTTAATTTAACAGAAACAAGCACGTTTCGAGAAACGACCAAAAATATATTTCTAGCTGGTTTTTATCAAGTTTAATTTTAATTACTGTAAAATGTTAATGTCAACTCCATATAAAAATATAATATACTGCATAAAATATTATAGGAGTATTTCCCGTCGTATCAGATTTTTTTTGAAATCAGCTGTACGTAGAAAAATCGCGGTAAAAATTTGAAACAAAGTTGTACACAAACAAAAAAACAAATATACGGAGTCAAGCTACATAAAACGGCCAATGCCAAAAAACTATAAAAAATATTGTAAACGCAAATTGGAACGCACCTCAGATAAAACAAGTGGAGCAGTATTGCCAACAGTTCGTGTCTTCATGTTCTCCTACTTCACCCCCAATCACAAAATCATAAAGAGACGTCTCAACAACAACACAGGGAAGTTTTGTGGAAAGCAACTTTCAAAATATATCGAGGACCTCTAACTACACACGTAATATCTAACTTTTCCAGTTTCGTAGATATTAGCAGAACTACCACAAAGTATATAGCCTATAGGTTATATACTTTGTGGGACTACTACTACTACTACCTACTAATCAGTGGCGTATATACGGGGGGGGCCGCCCCCCCCCGAAGCTAAGATTTTTTTAGATATTTTCCACATATTTCATGAATACAAACATAAAATAGCATAAAATACGGCCTCATGAGGTCTCGGGCACCCCCCCCCCCCCGAAACTGTCTCGGCCCCCCCCCCCCGAAACTTTTTTCTATATACGCCACTGCCACTAATAACAGTGTAATCGTTATTGGTGGATACGAATGGATTATGAATTAGTTCTACAAAAGTAGAAGCTGAGCTTGGTTTGGACATGTACAAAGAATAAATGAAACAAGAACAACAAAAATAAATGGATCCATGACGGATCTGATACCTTCATAGCTACCTCATTAGCACACTTCAAGTGAACTCCATGATATATCAGCCTTGAAAACAGATTTTTGGAAATATCTTAAACGATAGCGCCTACGAAGTTTGGGTTAAAGCAAAAATTATTAAGAAAAATGTTTTCTACTATATTCCGAAAACCGCATATTGATAAGATGCTCCGTTAAAAAGTTGGTTATACAGGGTGTCTCCAAAAGGTCTGTACAAAATCTTAGCACATATTCCTGAGGTCCAAATAAGTCGATTTAAAGCGACTTACCTTAGTCCGAAATTGCTCTGTTTCAGAGATACAGGGTGTTTTTTATTTTCATTGAACCAAGTGAAACTATTTTCCTAGAAATTGACTGAATACCTACCGAAATGAAAAAAAATTAATAACTATTTACTGACTAAATTTAATCCTTAAAGGTAGCAGCAAAATCTTTTGATCCAAAATAATTTTAATATTCTATTGCGGCATCGAACAATAAAAATGGAAATATCTCGAAAACGGCTCACCCTAGCAGATTTTATCAAAAGTACCTTTTGTTGCTTATAAAAGTTCAGGAAATTATTTTATCAACAAGTTATGGTCATTTTAAACCATAAGATGAGCATTGTGAAGCGCCCTCTAACGGCCACAGTGAAAAAATGTCCATATTTATGTTTCGCATTCAACAAAACCCCCGAGTACCAATTTTTAAAGTAATGCGTTGAGAAATGTTCATAAATTTTAATAAAACCGATTTTTAATTTTTAAATTCACCACTTTGCATCTCTGAAACGGAGCAATTTTGGACTAAGAAAATTTGCATTAAATCGACTTATTTTGACGTCAGGAATATGTGCTAAGATTTTGTACAGACCTTTTAGACGATGTATATATTTTCAATTTTCAAGTTATCAAAAAACTGTCATTAGCATAAATAGATTTTAATTGTGATTCCAACTCTCCTATGTGGAGCATTTTTCAATTTGAAATGAATCTTAAGGAAAAACGTCCTCACTCCACAAATTTCTGATAGGTTGAGAAATAAAAAGCGTAGTTTGGAATAAATTATGCTTTATTTATTTCTAAAAACCATCAACCCGACGCGTTTCGGCTTTACAAGCAATTTTCAAGGGTTCTAAAAGTATAAAAAATAAAAAGATTATAAAAATCAAAATAAATATTGAAACACACACACAGGCAGACGCCAGGACGATATTGCTAAAATAGATCAAAATACACCCAAAGAAACACATTTTCGACATTATCTTAAAAAAAAAAATTCGTCGAAAACAATACCTTCTCTAGCCATTGCTGCGCGGGCTAGGAAGGTAAAAATAATGACATGGAGACCTGCAGAAAAAAAGAGTAAGAGGCCAAGACAAAGGTGGATAGACGATGTCGAAGATGTCATTAATAATACGGTAATAGGAAGGTGGCGAAGAATCGTACCAAAGAGGGCAGAATGGAGGGCTCCAGTCAGTCAGGCTAAAACCCACCAGGGGTTGAAATGCCACTTGAAAAATTAGATATTGAAATACTTTTCTGCTGATAGTTAAAAAACTATAAACGCTAGGTATAAAGTGTGTGCATGGTATCGCTGGATGGAAAGGTTTTCCTAATGCAAATGTCAAAACTTAAATTGACAAATAATATTTTTTATTAATTTTTGTTACCATACTGCATGCACATGCAGAAGATACCAGGCTCGCGTCTCGAACGATGCAAAAACAAAACAAAAAATCCTTCACCTTGTCGCCCACTTCCTTTTCAGCGTTCAACAGCCGTCATCGGATAAGCATGCGCAAGGCCAACACAAAAATAGAGGCCACGACCCTGAAAAAATCAGCTGTTATCCCGGGGCTGAATTTTACATTGGGTCTTATGGGAGGTCAGACGTTTTTTTATGATATTTTCAAAATGGCACTACAGATTTCCGCAAAATTTCAGTAAAATATTCTCAGACACCATCCCGATATTCCACCAAAGGTTTGTAAGGAAACAACATGATTAAAAGGTTAAAATCTTCAAGATTTAGCATTCCTTATTTTGAATTCAAATTACCCGCCATGTACCACACCGACTTTGTCATATGTGATTATCACATTCGCTTCTACTTTAAACTTAATTTTTTTGTGAGCTAATCAAGCGGCTATGAAAAATTAAGGCATACTATACATTTAAAAAAAATTGTTCTGCCAGAATAAAGTAAAAACAATCTCAAAAAGGGCTTTATTTAAAAAAAATCAAATATCCATGAACCGTCATTCCAACTTCAATATTTTAAAGACAATCAGCTGTGTCGTAACGTGACCATCAAAAAAAAATCAGCCCCGGATGTGACGTCAACAAAGTGGAGGATCGTGGCCCGTCCATTTTGATAGCCCTGGCATGCGATGCGATGCTTGCAAAAATATATACTCCATATCAACAAATAGCATAGGCCAACGAAAAAAAGTTTTAAAAAGTTGTCTAAAAAATAATGATATGAGCTGTAAGTTGACCTTGAACATCGAGAATATACGCAGGTGTAGTCCAGGAGCCGACACGCAGCCAGCTGAGGAACTAAGGATAATAACCCAGGAGCCTGCTATAAGTGCTATATAGTCAGAACCAGGATGGCGCCAGCATAAATCTCCTACAGTCAACTCACGACATCTATAACCAAGTTCTGCTGGGACGATAGCGGTGTTAGATATGTATATACAAGTCTAACATGTAGCAGGACTACCTTTCGGAAGGGATGTAAAAGCGTGGGTCCACTGTATATACTTGCTACGCAGTATTAAGATCTCTGCCTTCGACAAAGAGGTGTCAGGCAAAACTAAAGGTGCATTTCTAATCGTGTTCGCTGGCAGAGTCAAGGGCGGATCCAGATGTGCTTCTCGGGGGGGGGGGGGGGGGCAGCAGCATTTTATTCAGTGTTTTAGTCAGTGGTTTTAATTTCGACGATAATAACAATAGACACTTTCATGCGCCGCAAGCAAAAATTTTGAATTTTTATTAGCAAAAACATTACTTTTTACTCATTTTTTGTATATTCAAAAAATTCTCGGGGTGGGGGGGGCAAGTGCCCCTAGTGCCCCACCCCCTGGATCCGCCACTGGGCAGAGTTGCAATCCGACACGCATGCTAGGCATATGGGAATCAATGTAACCATTTCTAATGACGACCACCGTGTCCGCACGGTCCTTCGTGCTTGCAAGCTGCAAACTCTGTGGCCCGTGCTGGCGTCCGTGCAGCGTACCAGACATGCTCAGTTTCATCACCTAAATGATGGGTATCGGAAATAATCTCGATCGAGATCTTTTTGGCTATATCTGTCTCCTATATTAGTTCGAGTAAAAGAAAGATGGACATCATATATTAGGTGCTCTTTCTGCAATACCGACTTATATCCCTTGTCATTTTTATCATACAAGGGTTTATAATTGCAGACACATTGTAGGAAGAGTTCGTCACTTTTTTTATTTGTCGATGTTGAGTTTTCCATTTTGAATAAGAATGATATCTTTAAAATTTTGAAAAATATTTATTTTGTTTACAACAACATAACTATAAACACATCAATTACGCATGCGCTAACCACAGCACGCACGCTGGCACGCAACACGATTAGAAATGGCCTGGTCCGTGACGACACCCGTGCTGGCGTTCGTGTCGGCCCGCAAACACGATTAGAAATGTAGCTTAAGTCCTCTTAGAGAAAGAAAACTTGCATCTTAAGGGGCACGTGCATAAGTTTGATATATTATGATGTACGGACAAATCGGGGTTTGCGAAAAGGGCGCGCCGTGCGCCTTGTCGCTAGACCAAAAATGGTCTCCCCACCACTACTACTACTACTACTACTACCATACTGAACTTACAAATTAAAATGAAATTTTGTAACTGTTTTTTTAATACCTTATTTGGCACATAGTAGGGGATGCCGTGAAATTTTTTGTAACTTATTATTTATCTTAGCAAACATTAATAGATTTGTTCAATGAGCAATTCTAAGAAAAAATGGTTCCTATTTTCCGATTGGTTTAGTCGTAAAATGCAAACAAAGATATGAATTTGAGGAACTTTTTTCTTAATAATGCGATGCATATATGTTTATTAGCAAAAGCTGTACTAAAGCTAAATATAAAAAATAGTATGACTTATCTCCAAATATGGGAAATATCTCCGGCAAAATTGTCACAAATTGAAATTTTATTTTTTGTCAATTTTGTAAGACTGCCAGACCTCAGAAGTAAAGGTAGCTACGGGGACGCGTTGTACGCGCTAATGAGGCAGAAACGCGTCCCCGTAGCTACCTTTACCTCTGAGGTCTTGCCCGTGAAACTTTTTTGTTAAGACTTTATACCTCGTGAACTTCCTTCAAACTATTTTTATACTTAGTTTAAGCATGTATAGCTTTTACGAATAGACATATATGCAATACTAAGAAAAAAAGTTCCTTAAATTTTTAACCTTTTTTGCATTTTGCGCATTAACCCATTTTTTTTTCAATTCCGTTTATTTTGAAATCAAAATATTACAATATTTTATATATATAATCATACAGTATTTCATAACAATTCAATTCATACACTTAATTAAAATTAATAAGCAAGGATTTATTGTCTAAAAACCAAATATTTTATTTGACCTATTTCTAATTGCACCTTTTTTAATAATTTTATATCTTTCCTTCCTTTTTACCATCCTGTATATCACAGTTGTAATAAATTAAGCCAGAAATAAAAAAATTCCGTACATTTCTGTCTTTCTGCCTTGGAATTTTTATCTCTAGAAGTTCTAGACAGTTATTGCAACTGTCTATAACTTTACCAAATTTTATGAGCAAAAAGTTATTTATCCAATTCCAGATCACCATAGAATTTAAACATTTTTTAATCCTGTGCCATAAATCCTCAACCATGAAACAGTTTGAACAATTATTTGTGTTTGCCATGCCATGTCTATTTAATTTTTCTGCCACTGGAATAGCATTATGTATAGCAAGGTAAACCACACTTTTCCATTTTGTTGGTATATATTTATTTTTCAAAATGGACCATATAATTTTCCAGTTTATTTGACAATTTTTTTCTTCAATTTCTGTGATTTTGCATTGTTTTAACATTATTGATATGTAAATGTCTTTTGTATGAATAGATCTGGCAGAGTCAAAAATTAATTCAAATTTTTCTATTTTGGATTTAATATTTTTAAAAAGAGGGTTTTTTATACTATTTCTGTTATTTTCAAAGATTTCGTTCAACAATGACTTGTACCAAATTTTACTAGTTTCAACTATAGACCAGGATTGAAATTGTGTTTTTATAAAAAGTGAGAAGGCTTTGATTTCAATATTTAACAGATTTAATCCTCCACTTTTTACAGGCAGTTCTATTTCTGGTCTTTTTACTCTGTATAGTCTTCCAGACCATATATATTTACCTGCATTTGAACCAATATTTGAGAATTTTTATTAGGCAATGGCAAGACTTGTGCGATATACCATAGTTTAGAGAGTGCATAGATATTTATAAGCCAGCTTTTTCTTATAAGGTCTAAACTTCTTAATTGGTTTTGTATCAAAAAGTGTTGTATATTTTTCGTTATAGCATTCCAATTTTCAGATACCATTTCATTAAAATGTTTACAAACTTGCATTCCCAGAATTTTTTTATTTTCTTTTACTACAAAATTTTGCAAATTTTCACGATCTGTTTGCCAACTACCCAAAATCATTAACTCCGATTTGTTATAATTTATTTTGGCATTTGAACCTTTGCAAAAAATGTCAATAGCCTCCTGGACTTTTTTTAGGTCTTTCTCATTTTTTGCCCAGATATTCACATCATCTGCAAAGGCTGCCAGTTTATTATTATTTATAGTAACTCCTTCTGTAACAAATTTAATTAATTTTAAAAAGGGTTCTAGACTTATGCTAAACACAAGCATAGATAATGGACAGCCCTGTCTAACAGAACTTTGTATTTTACAAAAATCCGAAATACAACCGTTAATTAAAACCTTTGACGTCGAATTTTGATACAGATTTTTAATTGAATTTATAAAATTTAGATGAAATCCAATTTTTTGCATTACTTTCCAGAGATAGTTATGGTTAACCCTATCGAAAGCTTGATGAAAATCTAAACTAAGAATACTGCCAGATTGATTATCATTTTCCTCAAAAAACAATATTGTGTCCCGTATCAATAATAAATTGTTAAAAATAGAATATTTAGTTCCGCAAGACTGTTCTTGACTAAGCATTTTATGCGATAAAAGCTTTATGCGTTTTGCTAGAATTTTAGTATAAATTTTGTAGTCACAGTTAAGCAACGTTGTAGGCCGAAAAGAAGATAAAACATTTGCGCCTTTTTCTTTGGGAATTAATGTAATAATCCCCTCACAAAAACTGACTGGTGGCACGCTTTGGTTATTTAAGAATATGTTAAATATCGCTTCAATTTCATTGCCAATTTCATTAAAAAATATTTTGTAAAATTTGTAATTTAAACCGTCAAGACCGGGCATTTTTTTATTTTGTGTAGCGCAGATGATCGCAAAAATTTCTTCTTTAGTTATTTCTTTTTTTAACTCGTTATTATCTTCCAGGGAGAGACCTTGATTAATGTGAGCTATTAAAAATATTGTATCTTTGTCAATGGTCGCAACTGATTGAAATTTTTGATCGAAATAATTTTTAGCATAATTCAGCATAGTATTTGTTGAATCCCAATTTTGGCCATCATCTGTTTTTAGCAGGGCTATCGACGATTTCTTTTTTTTCTTTTTTTCATAATATCAAAAAGACTATATTTTTCAATTACATAATCTTGATTTTTATCGTTAAAGCTATGTGTAAGATATTTTTCTTTTAAATAGTATATCGTGTTTTTAATTTCAACGTAGGCTTTGTAATTATTTGTATTAGTATTTAAATTACTTTTTGCTTGATGCAATGCTGTGTAATAAAATTCTAAAGTGTCTCTTTTATCCTTCGCAAAATTAATATCTATATTTTTTATAACAGACTGCGCCCTCTTTTTAAAAATCCTAAACCACCACTGAGCCAGATCCCTTTCATACAGAGGATGACGCTTTAGATTTTGAATTTCTATTTTAAAATTTTCAATGTTTTCTATTAATGTGGTCTTTTTTATTGTCCAATATCCATATCCATATTTTAATGTTTTAATTTGCGTATCAGTTTTCAAGGAAAATAATAAGGGGTGGTGATCTGAAAAAGGGATAGCTTTAGTTTCACAATTATAAATAAAATTTTTGTGTTCCCTACTAATATATGCTCTATCTATGCGTGTAGCAGTTTTATCTCTAAAGAAAGTGTACTCCACTCTATTTTTATGCTTTTGCTCCCAGATGTCAACAAAATTTAAATTTCTAACTATTCTCTCTAACGTTTTGTTAATGATCGCCAGATTTTTTGAGTCTTTTTTATTTATTATACAATTAAAGTCACCAAGTAAAATTAATGGTAGGTTTTCATTCATGTGAATTGCTAAATTATTTTGAAAAAAATCATTTTGTTCTTTGTAATTATTAGAACCCGAAGGTGCATAAATATTTATATATCTTATGTTATCAAATGTTCCTGAAATTATTCTACCATCTGGTGAGCATAAAATATCTTGTACTTTTATCCCTGTCCTATAAATTAGACCTGTACCCTTTTCATTTGGTCCTATATTTGAGAAAAAATCATATCCATTGATTGTTTTTAGATAGTCAGTGTTAAGTTCTTGAATGAAACATAAATCAATATCATATTTTTTTATAAAATCAAATAAAAGCGTTTGACTTACATTATTTTTTAGACCACATACGTTGAAAGAACATATTATTTTGAGTATTTGGATCATTTTTATTTTATAAGATCTAACTAATCAAACTTTAGATATTGTGAACTAAAACAATAACACTCACAAATTTTTGTCTCCATTTCCTTCTGCGACACTCATCTCTTCATTCCAATTCAATGCCGTGCTGTCTTCTAACACATACTGTCTGCTCTTATCTTTACGAAATTTTGTTTTTAATTGCCTGTTTTCATCTTCCTCACTTGAGGTAGTTAATACATCTCTCCTTCTTTTTGTGCTATTGTTATCCATATCATTTTGTGTGGCATCTATAATTTCTTGATCTGAGCAAATTTTGTTCTCATTGTTTGCATTTTGAGTCTCTGGGAATTCTTCTATTATTTGGGTTGCGGATTTAACCGCTACATTGTTTTCCATACTAGACTCGCTTGTATTATTAATGATCCTGTTTTTTTCGCTGTTTATAACCTCAGAATATAGTTTGCGTATGGTCTCATCCTGCGGCGTTGGCATCATGGCAGGTGGCCTACGCATTTCCTGCATTCGGTTAGTAGAACATGCAGGTCCTTATTTGATTTCTATAAACAACCAGTGAAGTATACCCTTCTATACTTATATACGAAGGAATCGCCTTTTTTATATCAATTACTACAGATCTTACACCATTTTCGACTTCATAATAATCTGAACCGGCACATTTCTCTCTTTTAACTCCTTTTACATAACCATACTGTAACAAAAACTCTCTAATTTTAGCATCATAAAATTCTAATGGCAAGTCATAGATTTTTAGTACTACGTCCTGCCCTTCTTCATCCAGGGGGATATTGTGTATAACCCCTTCATCATCTGCAAACGTTGGTAAATCATTTTCAAACTTTTTTAGTGTATTTTTAACCAATTCATCAGAGATTAACTTGATATAAACCCTTTTCGACAATGTATTACACTGTATCCCACGTACTTGGTCAACAGTAAAATTAAACGTTTTTTTAATCCATTGGTAAATTTCTAGCTGCGACATTTTTTTTCGCACATTTTTAAAGTCCGCTACAATATTGTCTTTGCGAATTACTCGCATACCGCCGTTTATCGAAACTTTTTGTTGCAGTTGTCTTATCAGGTCGCCGAACCACCGTTCACCGTCACCGCTCGGCGCTAACTGGGAAAACCCCCCACTATTCACATAACAAATTTTGCTTAGAATTGTTCAAGGAACAGTTTTATCGATGTTTGCTGACCAAGAAAATAAGTTCCCGAAATTTTCACGGCCTCCCCTACTAACACCTTGTGTAAAAATTTTGAAATCGCCACAACACGCGTAAATTTTTTTTGGTCAAATAATAGATGGGACAATTAACAATGCGCAGACTTACCATTTTGTTTTATACTTTGACAACTCTGATGATGGCTTAAGGAAAAATGAGGTTCGGGCGGAAGTGAGGTGCTATGATGCGGCACCGGAAGTTGCAGCCTACTGCAGTTCGACATGAGGGCCTGGCGATCCGTTATATTAAAAGGCTGATGGTGATGGACACTCAGGTTCACTACGCTTAGATCGGCGGGAGAAGGACCTACATTAAATCACAGAATTATTAAGTATAGAGAGTGATTCAAATTGGGTACTTGTGGGCTGTTTAATCCAGGCAAAATAAAAGTAAAAACTGACCCCCTTTGGCAACACTCAAATTTAACCCTGGAACTGCACACTGGGGTGTAAAATACCCAGACAGTTATATATATTTTTGTCTGTAATTTTCGCTAATATAAAAATTTTACCGCGTCGCTTCAGGTAAATTCAGTTTTTAGTGCCGGCAGCCAGTATCAAGTGAGAAATCGAAGCGAGTGCTGCCGATTTTGCAGCTACATCGATTAGTATTGACAAATTGGTATGTGAAAACCCAGTGTGCAGTTTACGGTAAATAAATTAATTAACATAATTAATAATTATTTTAAATAATTAATTAAGGTGTGTTTTATGTCCACGAGACAAAGACAGGAAAACTAAGCATGCTTGTGCTGGGTGTAACAGACCCTATCGCCTGGAACATAGGGCTAGACTTTGCTATGACTGTGAAAAGAACCACGAATAAACCGAATATTAAATGCTTTGGCTAAAAAAGGCTATAAGGATTTATTTAAACAAATAACTTGTTTTAAATGAAATAAGGGTTTATTTTTTAGTTTAACAAAGAATTTTGTAAAATAGTTTAAGTTTTGTTTTTATATTGAGTTTTTTTTATGACAGTGTTAAAAATTGACATATTTTTTTATTTTTCCTAATAAAAAATATTTAAATATATATTCTACTGTTTCTTTACCGTAAACATATGAACCTATGGCCATTAATAATATTTTTTACAAAAATAACATTAAATTATAAAATTGTTAACAATTATTTAAAAAAAAAACTCTTTGGGGTTACAAAAACCACAGTTCTTGTCTCAAAAAATAAGTGTGCAGTTCTTGTCCTAAAAAATAAATGTGCAGTTCTAGGGTTCAAGAGAAGTTAAAGGTATACCCGTATTCAGTGCCGTAGCTAGGCGTAGGCGGCACCTTCCAAGGGCGGTGGGCGCCAAAATGAATATTTAAGTTACCTGACCAACTGCGACGTTATACTTTTGAAACTAACCAAACCTTTTGCATTTGGTCTCATTTTTCCTGAAAATGTCTGGCCTGCAGCGCCGGCGCGTCTCCTTTTTTCTTTAAATTTTAATCTAAATGAATTATTTAGCAAAAAGTTTTGGTTGTCATTTTTTTGTAAAAGCAGGTAAAAGTATTTACTTTATTCAAAATTTTCAGCTGCGGCGCCATGTTTTTAGCAATATTAACAAAATTTCTTCTGTGGCGCATTTTTTTTTACTCGTAGACAGTAATTTTTTTTTATTCTTGGGATTGCAAAAAGTTTATTTTGCGGGCCATTTTTTTGCCGAAAAGTACTCAATTTTTATAGCATTTCCACCTGCACTATTTTTTTCCATAAATTTGTGTCTGCGGCGCGATTTTTCCGAAAATTACTTCTTTTTTTTTTGTCTATGGCGCATTTTTTGGCATTGCATTTTTCCCTTTATCCTAATGAAGTGTGCTATGTCATCTCACACTCCACACCGCCTCACCCTCCTGTAGAAGTTTTTTTTGAATTTTAAAGGTTTAAAACCTGTGGCACAAGCCTTCCCCCCCAACTGTCCTAGCGAGTTGCGCCCCTGATCTCTAAATATATACATACTTATAAAGTGCAAATTTTTTTCCTATTGCCTATGTGTTCGATTCAAAATTGAGTTCTTCGAGACAGATTTAGAAGCGAATTTATACCCGAGAGTAGTAGCGGATCCATGTGGGGGGCGGGGTTCAGCAGGGGCTACACCAAATCTTCCTGACATAAAGTTTATTTTTGGTTATAGTTAAAGTTAGTTTTTCACAAAATTAATTTTTTTATCAAAATCTATTAATACTAATGCGTTTAGAAATTGGAAATATGCTATTTCTTTTACGGAGCATCGCATCGCATCAATATACGGATTTTGTATTATAAGCAAAACATTCGCAGAGGCTTTTGTTTCTGAGACAATTATAAAAAACTGTTTTCAAGTCTGATATAGCATAAAGCTTGGAGTGTCCCAATGGGATATGGGGGCGCCAAATTTATTGTTTGCCTACATTAAATTTGAACCTAGCTACGGCCGGCACTGCCGTTTCTTGATAAATAAAGCTGTGTTTCAGCTACGGGGGTTTTTCCTGTTGGAAAAGGGCATAAAATGTTTTTGTTTTAGAGAAATATTTTTATAAAGATTCCAACTGTCAAACAGAGTTTTACACTTTTAGTTTAAAGATAAAAAAAATATTAAATATTGAATTTGATACGGCATTTTAAAGGAAATTTTGCCAGCGGCGTAGCGTGCCCGAAAGGGCGGGGGGGGGGCGACAGCTAAAAAGGGCGCCTCTGAGAACTGATGAAAAATCTTGTGACAAAAAAAAACAAAAAGGCGACGAACCCCCCGCGCCCCCCCCCCACGCTACGCCGCTGAATTTTGCCAATAAAAATAATAATTTTATGTAGTATCTCAAAAACTAAAAGTGTGAGATAAAATTCTCTTTGACAGTTGAATTCTTGATAGAAAAAGCCAACGAAAAGCAATTTACACCAAAATAGAATCTTTGCTTTCACTGTTAAACAGCTGGTAGAACGATCAAAAAGCATCAAGAACTTTTTTTATTGGAATTTTTTTCTCATCGACTGTGTCATATTTAATTTTACCGTGTATACAGCCAGAAGTGCACAGATAGAACTACCAAGGGACAAATGGAATAAAAATTTAATTGTTCGACAAAAAGTCACTTGCCATACTTTAAATTTGAAAATATTTTATAGGGGGTCGAAAAGCAAGAAAACGTGAAATACTATTAAAAGTAAACTGCCTCTATTTTTCTCTTTGGAGCAAAGTGGCATATGTCCAAAGAATAAATTCTAAAACTTTAACCAAATATTTCAAAATTCGTTTTTTTGTAAGGGTTAAAAATATATAGTTATTTAACTAATGTCAAGGAAATATGTCACTGTGACATTTTTTATCATACATGAGTAAAGGATACGTGAAATAACGTAAAAATTTATAAATTAGGAATTTGAAATTTTAGCACTAGTCTTTGGATAGGATTTAAAATTACTTTTTATTTGCCACTTTGCAATAAAACGAAAAATAAAGCCAATTTCTTCGACCATATATTCTAAGGCCAATTTGCTCTTAATAGTATTTCACATTTTCTTGTTTTTTATGGAAAGAGACTTTTCAAAACAAGCATAATTTTTTCTCAAGAGTGACTTTGTGTTGAAAAATAATTTTTTCTATAAGCGTGCGGAAAAGTCCACCTTTCCGCACGCATTTTAGTGTGGAAAGTGCCACTTTTCCGCACTAGTGCGGAAAAATAAATTTGTTACGATTTTGAGGTGTTCTATAACATTTAGACCGTTCAAAATACATTTGTATCTTTCCTAGCACACGAAATATCCTAAAAATATTCAAATTGACTAAAATTCTGCTATATTTTCAATATTTTCGATAAAATAAAGTTTTTAGTAAAATAGGTTCAAATTATAAGTTTTAAACCTCCCCGGTATAAATATCGTCATTGTCAATGTCAAACAACAATGAATACTAGTGGTTTTAGATTTGGCATCTTAAATCACCATAGCAACAAAGTACAAACAAACTGTCAAAACAAAGCCAATTTTGCAGATACAAGCGTCTTTTGAATTTTTCAAACAAAAAAATCAGATTTTCAATGGATTCTTCAGACGAAGATCTACCCCAGTCAGTTCTAGAAGCCGCTAGAATGTGAATAATAATAATTGATTTGATTAAAACGTTTTGAATATAAATAATTTTCTGATTAATTTTTAGTTTTTTCCTCACGCTTATAGAAAAAAAAGTGTACCTAACTCGTGCGTAAAGTGTCTTTTCCGCACTTGATTGCTGGCCAAACTCCGCTATCGCGTCGTTTGGCCATCTGCAATCGCGTGCGGAAAAGAGGAACTTTCCGCACTAGTTAGGTAAACTACTATTTTTAGCCCATTTGTGCTCTTCGGATCTCTATCCGTGAACATATTGTAGAGATCACTGCGTAAACCAAGGCCAACTCAAAAATAGAGGCCACGACCCTGAAAAAAATCAACTGTTCTCTGGGGGCTGAATTTTACATTGTGTCTTATGAGAGGTCAGACGTTTTTTTATGATATTTTCAAAATGGCACTAAAGATTTCTGCGAAATTTCAGTGAAATATTCTCAGACACCATCCCGATATTCCACCAAAGTTTTGTAAGGAAGCAACATGATTAAAAGGTTAAAATCTACAAGATTTAGCATTCCTTATTTTGAATTCAAATTACCCGCCATGTACCACATGCCAACTGTTATATTTGACATGTATTTGACTTTGTCATCTGTGTTTGTCACATTCGCTTCTGCTTTAAACTTAATTTTTGTGTGAGCTAATGAAGCGGCTCTGAAAAATTAAGGATTACTAAAGATTAAAAAAAAAATGTCCTGAAAGAATATAGTAAAAACAATTTCAAAACCGGGTTTATTTAAAAAAAATCATATATTTATGAACCGTCATTCCAACTTCAATATTTTTAGACAATCAGCTGTGTCGTAACTTGACCATCAAAAAGAAATCAGCCCCGGATGTGACGTCAACAAAGTGGAGGATCGTGGCCCGTCGATTTTGATAGCCCTGCGTAAACATAAACCAGTTAGTCTCTTTTAGGGGCCCAAAAGAATTTGACAGCTCTTTTGTCAGAACTGTCAAATTATTTAGAGACACTATTCTAGTTTTGATAACAACAACTTACACATATTTTGGTCTTCACTCCCTTTTAACCCAAGTATAGCTGCTATCGTAAACGACTTATTCGAAGCATTTCTTCCCCTGGAATCTTCCTGCGAAGAATCTTCCACACAAAACGTCGACATGGCTTCATTTTCGCTGCAGGCGGCCGGGTCATCAAACGGATGGTAACCCAGCAGACGGCTCAGAGAGTGCGAGTAATTTTGGTAGTGGTGGAGCATTTTTGATGGCATTGCTTACATTCTTTGTTTTTTTTTACGAATGTTTTACGCCATTGGTATGAAAGCTAATTAAAAATAAAAAGACTAAGTTTATGCTACAGGGTGGCTATTTCAAAACAGTTTACTTAAACTAAATGGTGTTCGGTATCGTTGCGTTCAAATTTTGGTGGCATAAAGTAAAATAAACGCAAAACTTGTACACTGAGAAAACATGGCCAAGTAGGATTCCTACTTAACATTTTCCACTAGTGGTAAGTGAAGTTTCCATTTATCCTAAAAACAAAACTCACATACCATAGGCCGATCTACCTATTTGGCTTGAACTTATGAGCCCTTAGTGATTTCTTATTGGCCCTAAGTTAATTTTCTATTTGTCATTAATTTTTATTCATTTAACTTTAATATATTTGTGGCAGAAGAAGTATCTATGTATGCTGAATAAGTAACTCTATAAACACAAGCGATCAAATTATTAACTAACTATTAACCCTTAACAATCTTTCTATTTGCTGCTAAAGGATTTTCCTAATAAATTCCGTTTACCCTAAATAGAAAGATCTTTTGTCTCATATTTAGGTGAAGTATCTATTTAGGATAAGTGAATTCTTATAGTGAGTGAAAAGTGAAAATTTTTCTCAGTGCACTTCTAAATCAGCTGATTGCGCGTTAGTTCTCTGTCATAGAAGTTTCGTTTTCCCTTTGTCTATTATTAATTTTACCCAAAGTTTTATTTCTATTTTCCCTTTTAGTCTGTTATGTTTTCCAGTAATAAGTTATCAAATTCTAGCCAGCCCAATTTTCTTAATTTGTTACTCGTCTCAAGTTAGTGTGTAGAATATAAACATAACCTATATAAATGTTCCATTTTTTTAGATTGGTTTACAAAAAGGACCAAAAATTTAAGTAATTGTTGGACTGTGTTAAATTTTAAACAGTTATTTGTGTTATAAGTATAATTTAATATTGTTTCAGGTAATGTTGTTCGTTTAGCATCTGCTGAAAGGCATTTCACCCACATAGCACAATCACGTGTTTAACACGTAACAAAGGCGTTAATTTTAAAAGCTGCTAGTTTATTTCTTATATGAAAACAAGTTTAATAGGTCATTCATTAACGTTATAAAAAATAACGTTGCTAAAAACTGCGTTTTAATAACGCCTTTGTCAAAATAAAACAGCAATGTTTTTACGTTAGTTTCAAGTGATTTTTATCAACGTTAAAATCACATTAGATTCACGCCTTTTCTGCACGAATTTTAAAACGCGACTTGCATGGCTTTTCTACCGAATATTTTTGAGATTTTACAAGCAGCATCGCCACCTATAGTCGGGATTTTTCACTTTGACGAAATCTATCAGGCAGTGCTTTGGCCTCTAAACTCCAAAAACCTGTTAAGGGACTGATCCCTGATCCACGATCACGACGCATCTGTTATTAACTTGATAAAGACACATTAATATTCTGTGAAAGTGTTTACTGTTCATAAATCTTGTTTAGCTCTTAAAAAAAACTTAATGTATATAGATTGATACATAGATATTTGTCTTGAAGTGTTGTAGTCTTAAACTAGTGAACTTTTATAACTTCCTTTTGCGTCTATTTTAAGTTAAAAAAATGTTATTAAAAATACGTGACCAAAAAAGACGCAGAAAGTCAGTAGGTTTGAGAAGTCTTAATCTAGTGGCGTTTTAGAACATGTTGTGGAGGACTTTTCAAGTGTGAATTTGGTACATGAAAATAACGAGGGTCAAAAACACGTTATGTACACAGAACTAGAAAAAAGTACTATTTTATAGCTTGATTTCTCCTTGTTTTTAAGTTATCTTTAAGCATGTAGATTTAACAAAATAAATATTACATGGTATGAGGTTGTTTTCATGTAAAAAAAAACTTTGTTATTTTTGTTCACGTGAATTTAACGTTGATGTGATTTTTGTGCTATGTGGGCAATTTTCTTCCGTTTTGCACTATGCACATGGAGTGTGGCATCATGCTCAGCATTTACATTTTCGAAAGTTTAAAGACTGTCCAAACTGCTGAAAATGCTTCAGTTTTACTGTTAGTGGAACCCTATACAACTATAAGAAAGGGGTAGATCGGTTGAGATAATTTAAGGTGAGGTGAGCATATTATAAGGGACTTTAGGATACTGTCAGGCAGTAATAGAGAATTATTGAAATAAAGTCAGGCTATAATAGTGCCAGGCACTATTTGTTACGAATAAAATTACATTTTTTCCGTAACGCGTTTTTGCTAAGTGAATTAATATTTGCTTTAAAAAATAACCTCAAGCGACACCTTACATGAGAGAGTTTAATTAGAATATATTTTTTTTTTTACGGGTATGCGCACTCGCAAGGAGATCCCTATTACGCTCGAGGAGCGGCAAGTGTGCGAAAATGTTGGTGTGTGTTGGTTTTGAAACGGTTCAGGTTGTAACCTGCAGGGAAAACTGTCGCAGGGAGTTTATTCCACAGCGATGCTGTTCTCCAGAGATATGAATTCTGATATAATGAGGTTCTTGGTGCCTCTATTTTGACAATAAATTGATGGTTACCGTCTGTTTGACGTGTTCGCCTAGTAGGTGCTACTCCCGGGGGGATCATACGTGCCAACTCTTCAGAGCATTTTCCGTGATAATACCTGTAGAAGAGAGATAGATCGCCCACAGTTCTTCGATGTTCGAGACTATCCAAGCTACGGGTAAGTGCGGGGTCATTGATCAGCTTGATAGCTGGTTTTTGCAAGTTGTTCAAAAGCATTAAGGTATGTTTGGGTGCCGCACTCCATATATGTGAGCAGTACTCCATAGTCGGTCGAATCTGGGCTTTGTAGAGTGTCAGCAGTTGGCTTGGTGTATACAGATGTCTTGTACGAAATAGCACCCCAAGCTTTTGGGACGCTCTTTTAGCTATATCTGCTACGTGACTGTGCCAAGACATGTTGGTCTCTGCAGTGACTCCTAAGATGTTCAACTGGCTCTGCAATGCGACAGCACTTCCAGATAGCATGATGTTTGGCTCACCGGTGCTGGTCTTTTTTGAAAACAGGGCTGCTTGGGTTTTCTGCGCGTTGAACTGTACAAGGTTTTTGTTGCCCCAGTCCTCTATTATCTCCAAGTCGTTATTTATCTGTGATATTTCAGTTAGTCTAAGGTAATGGAATTCACGTGCGGAGAGACATGTGGGTGGTATGACTGAGGAGACTACATTGCCATCATCTGCAAAGCAATAAAGTGGATTTACTGTTTTATCTATGAGGTCATTTATGTAAATCAGAAAAAGTGTTGGCGAAAGGATTGCTCCCTGTGGCACACCAGCATTTATTTGGTAAGAGTTGGAGTTCCGGCCATCCAGTGCAACATAAATGGATTTATCCTTAAGGTAACTTTCAAACCAAGTGCAAAGTCTCGGCGACAATCCCGTTGCTTTGAGCTTGTTGAGCAGATTTTCATGCCAGACTTTATCGAATGCTTTAGATATATCTAAGGCAATTGTTCTTGTTTCACCTCGCAACTCAATCGCTTTTTGCCATAAGTGAGTGACGTATGTAAGTAAATCGCCAGTTGACCTATATTTTCGAAATCCGTATTGCTTGTCGTTGATAATTTTGTACTTTTCCAAGTACTTGGTTAGGTGATTGTTCACAACTCTTTCCATTACTTTTGATATCACCGGAAGTAGAGCAATTGGTCTATAGTTTAACGGATCTGTCTTTTTTCCTTTCTTTGGAATGGGTTGTACTGCGGCAGACTTCCATGACGATGGATATACTCCTTGCCTATAAGATAAATTGAATAATTTTGCGAAAGTTGGGGTGAGTTCGCTAGCACAATTTTTGAGTACTACCGCGGGAATGCCATCTGGACCCATTGCTTTGTTTGTATCCAACTTTTTAAGGGATTTTCGTATTTCTCTGTGACAAAAGGGTACCTCTGGCATACTGTGGGAAACCCTTTCAATGAACGGTGGAATTTTTCCATTTGGCACTGTTAGGTTTGAGTTGGAGGAAAAGATTTTGGCCAGCATATTGGCTTTTTCCTCTGATGTTGTGGCTAAGTGAGTATTTTTATCTGTAAGTGGTGGTATGGATGACTTGGTGAAGTTTGATCCAACGACTTTTGCAAGAGACCAAAAGGACCTAGAACTACTTGGACAATTCAGCAACCTGTTTTTTATTCTTTGATTGTATGTTTCTTTGGCGGCGTTGAGATTTTGAAAATTTATCCGGTGATTTGCACGCTACCTATCTGTAGTCAGGTTAAGCTCACAATTATTGATTTTATGCAGCGATCTAACCGCTGGAAGAAGTTCATTTTGAATTTGTTCAGTTTCGGAATAGGATCAAGTGAGTTGTCTGTCTCTTTTTTGTCATTCGGGAGAAACAGGGATAGAAATAATTTTCTGGTTGTTCAACTTACGTACGACAGACGTTGCATAGTTGGCCGTCTTGTATTTTAACCTAAAAAGCTTTGTTTTGCAAAGACTTTAAGATTGTTTCCAAATTTATTTACCTATAAAACAATAAACATAAGTTTTTTATAATTTAAATAAAGTGACTCAAAATTATTCAGTCAGTTTTAGTCTTATTAATGAATACTGATTTGTGTTATTGATTTTCTGGAAAATTTTGGGGTTTTAAGGAATCTGATTGGTCAGTGATTGCTATGCAGTTTGGGAGATTGAGAGGAATTTTACAAAAATCGGCCCTTTTCTGTTCGAGATTTTGTCGAGAAACAAGGTATTTTAATTATATTATAACATAACCTTAAAAATGTTTTTTTGTTCATCAAGGCATGGCTTAAAATTTTCTTTATAGGACAAATTAGAACTTTGCTCTAATTTTAATTAATGGTGTAACGAAGTTACTATTTTTTTTTATTGTTTTAATTAATTTTCTAGACTATTTAAGCTCAGACAGTTAAAAAATATTTTTACTGAAACCTGACTCAATTTTCGCTTATTAATTTTGTTTCATATTTTCCGAGGAAAAATGCCGTTTTGACATATGAATGTCATTAAAGCCTTTCAAAACGTTTGTTGCAGAAAGACTAGATAAAATAATATTCCGAATAAGTCAATCCACGTTCATTTTTAAAAACGTGGTTGGGTTTCATTCGGTTATTTCCGTTGGTTCTCGATTTGTAGCCGAGCTCTAGCCTATAAAACAGTAATGCCTTCGCCCATACGGGGATTCGAGATTTGTTTCTCATTCGAGCAGAATGTACGTGGTACGCGGTGTGTGTAGATGTCGACCGGTTTCTGGTAAGAATGGGATTTATAAAAGAAACCTCGTTTTTGCCTTAGTCAAAGTTTTTATAATTCTATTTGATTTGAATTTATTTTGAACCGTGCAAATTATTTGTTTGTCCTTTCCCGATCCCAGGATTTCCCGTTAGTATCTTACATGTTTTCTGGTATTTATTAATTTTCTTTCGCAAGAAAATTAAGAAACAAATCGGGTTTATTACTTGTAGGCTGCAGGTTCGTCACCAATTAATAATCATCCCGGATTTGACACACCAGTTTCCCTTGTCCTGGTTTTTATTATTTTTGTTCTCTTTCGAGAAAGCAAAAATGATAACAAAGCTATCGATTATATTTCGTGGGCTGTATGTTTCGTCACCGACTTATAATTGTAGCGGTTTGCTAAACCCCCCGTCCTCGTTTCCCGCTTCCCGTTTTTTTTATTATTTTTGTTCTCTTTCAAGGACGCAAAAATGATAACAAAGCTATAGATTATGTTTCGTGGGCCGTATGTTTCGTCACCGACTCATAATTGTAGCGCTTTGCTAAACCCCCGTCCTCGTTTCCCGTTTCCCGTTTTTTTATTATTATTTTTGTTCTCTTTCGAGGAAGCAAAAATGATAACAAAGCTATAGATTATATTTTGTGGGCTGGATGTTTCGTCACCGACTTATTATTGTAGTGCTTTGCTAAACCCCCCGTCCTCGTTTCCCGTTTTTTTTTATTATTTTTATTCTCTTTCAAGGAAGCAAAAATGATAACAAAGCTATAGATTATGTTTCGTGGGCCGTAAATAACAAAGCTATCGATTATATTTCGTGGGCTGTATGTTTCGTCACCGACTTATAATTGTAGCGGTTTGCTAAACCCCCCGTCCTCGTTTCCCGCTTCCCGTTTTTTTTATTATTTTTGTTCTCTTTCAAGGACGCAAAAATGATAACAAAGCTATAGATTATGTTTCGTGGGCCGTATGTTTCGTCACCGACTTATAATTGTAGCGCTTTGCTAAACCCCCGTCCTCGTTTCCCGTTTCCCGTTTTTTTATTATTATTTTTGTTCTCTTTCGAGGAAGCAAAAATGATAACAAAGCTATAGATTATATTTTGTGGGCTGGATGTTTCGTGACCGACTTATTATTGTAGTGCTTTGCTAAACCCCCCGTCCTCGTTTCCCGTTTTTTTTTATTATTTTTATTCTCTTTCAAGGAAGCAAAAATGATAACAAAGCTATAGATTATGTTTCGTGGGCCGTATGTTTCGTCACCGACTCATAATTGCAGCGCTTTGCTAAACCCCCGTCCTCGTTTCCCGAATCCCGTTTTTTTATTATTATTTTTGTTCTCTTTCGAGGAAGCAAAAATGATAACAAAGCTATAGATTATATTTCGTGGGCTGTATATTTCGTCACCGACTTATAATTGTAGCGCTTTGCTAAACCCCCGTTCTCGTTTCCCGTTTCCCGTTTTTTTATTATTATTGTTGTTCTCTTTCGAGAAAGCAAAAATGATAACAAAGCTATAGATTATGTTTCGTGGGCCGTATGTTTCGTCACCGACTCATAATCATCGCGGCTTTGTGCAGCCAGCTCTCCCGTTTAGATAAAACCTGGTATTTATTAATTTCTTCCTAATTCTCTTTTTATTTTTCACAATTAACGATTTTTTTCTGTCACGATTATTGCTTCGTTATTGCCACGTTAGACCCGTGTCCCACCGTGACCTTATAAACTTAAAAGTTGGTATAGTTAAATTTTTTATCCGTTTCTTTTGTAAATAACCTGTTACCTGTTACCGTAAGACATATATGCTCTCACCGTAAATTAAACCTGTTAAAGTGGTACCACATTCCGTTTCAATTTGTAAATATTTTTATTTCCGTTTCTTTTGTACATAACCGACATGAACCGAACCGAACCGAACCGCGAGACATATATGACCCGACCAGTCCTGTGAAACTTCAAAGTTGGTAAAGTTTCGTTTTCTTCCAGTTAAATAGCCGTAAATTTGTAAAATTATAGTATGTAATTAACTACCAGCTGTTTAAGGAAATCTTTCTCCAATTTTTTTTTTATGTTGGGAAATGTCTTCTTGGGGCAAAAAGAAATCAGTATTTAACTAACGTCCATCCGATCTAATCGGACCTAACCAGATTTGTTAAATCCTTTTGTTAGAGTTCTGAGGTGATAAGGCGTTGAGTTTTAAGTCCTTTTTCATAACTTTCACTTTTTTTTTAAATACCTAACTGTCTGTGCTAGAATAGCGCAAACAAAGTAAACTGGAGTTTTTTTTATTTGACTTGATAGAAATAAGGCATTTATAGTTTTGTTTTATTTATTAAGTTGCATATATTTAGTTATTTTCTTTGACGGTTTGTACCACTAAATTAAAATGACAAAATACACATAAACTAGTATTTATAGAAATTGAGTTTTTAATGAAATTTGAGTTTACTTACCTGGTTATTCTCCACTGTTTAAAAGCATACCCGAGAGGCAAGGGAGACTCTAGGCTCCCTTATTTCCTAGAGTGGCGCCCGAGGCAAAATTTCGATCGATTCTATCCCTCGAAATCCCAGGATTCAATCGACCGAAACCCTGGGACGTCAAAAGTAGGGGAAAATTCGTTAGATGACGAAACCCTCTTACAAATTTGGCGCCCGAGCAGGGACCAATGTTTGTTCAAATTTTAGCACAGAACAGAAAGGTTATTTAAATATTGTGTTTTAAAGATAATAAGGCATTTTTTAGGCTTAATTCTGTAGGTTCATCATTTCAGGAAGACATTTAGCTTTTTTTTTTTTGATCATAAACAACAAAAATCGCGGGATCCCCAGTTCTTGAGATACGTACATATACAAAAAGGGAGGCTTATAAACGGTGTCTTGCTTTAGAAATCGAAAAGTAGGACCCGTAAGCAATCTATGTATTTCTTTTGGTTGAGAAGTATCTAATGTTGGCAGGCATTTAGAAAATAAAAATTCATCTAATTTGCAATCGCTGTAACACAAAATGTGAAATAAAAACCGGTTTAATGTTAAAAGGAACAAAAAATTATCAGGCTAAATTTTTAATATATATATATTTTTTTAATCTTAAAACTGCAAAGTACATATACATTATAGTCGTGTTCTTTTCCATTGAGAAGTCTTTAAAATTGTCAGACTTTATTTATTTTTATAAAGTTCATGAATAAAAAAAAACTGCAAAATAGACAATTGTTTATTAAGAGTCATTTTTATGGAAACGTTCGAAATGTTTTTAATTTATTGAAAAATATCTTCGTGACGTAAAACTGGTTTTTGGTTGAGAAGTTATTAGTTTATTAAATTTAAGTTATCTAAAGTAACAATTTAAATCTTACAACGTAACGGTCCGAAACACATTCAGTATTTAATATCCTTTTGGTTGGGAAGGTACGAAAATTGGCAGAAGTTTTGCCTCCAATTTGCAGTTTTTAGAAATTGAAAACCATTATGCTCTTGAGCCTTTTTGGTTGAGAAGTAATTATAATTGCCAGACTCTATTCTAAATTGCTTAAAACAGTTTAAGTGTTTAAAAAAAACCGTAAGACTCGAGTCGATAGTATTTTTGGTTGAGAAATGATTAAATTTAACAGAATTATAATTATTTCAAATTTATTGTTTTCGTGCATTGTTAAAGCGCGAGATACCTTTTTTATAAAACACTATTTGGACCTAAAAAAGGCTAAATTAATAAAATAAATGTAAGTTTTTTTTTCACTTGTTATTTTTATCAGTATTGTTGGAGAAATAAGAATTGAAGCCTTTTCAAAGTAAAACATCTTATTTCAGGTTTGCAGGTATGCATGTACTTGCGTTTGTCTGTCTGTGGCGATTTTATTTTTACTTCTAAAACGCTTTTGTCTAATTTTAGCTCACACTACTACTATACTTTTTTTTCGAAATTTATATATGTTTGCGATTCAGATGATTTTGGAACTTTTTTGTTGCGCCGTCTGACTGTCTGTCTGTCTGTAACGACCAACACGCATAACTCAAAAACCGCGTGCTCGATTTTAATGAGATTTGATACCTAAGCTGTGTCTTGGGTCAAGATGGTCCTAGTTAAAAATGAAAAAATGCACCGAACATAAGCCAAATAAACTGGTGGTGCAAAAATTACAGGTTATTTAAAAATATGACGTGTGTCATATCAAACGAAAGGTAATTGAGTCTGAAAATGGACAAAATAAATTCTAGTTTTTTTTTCTGTTTAAAAAAAAGGCGGGGGTCAATTTTAAAAACAAGAGTTTAAGTGAACATATGGCGTCTGTAGTATCATAGCTCAAAAACCGCGTGCTCGATTTTAATGAGATTAGGTTGTGTCTTGTCTATTTAAAAATGAAAAAATGCACCGAACATAAGCCAAATAAAATGGTGGGGGTAGATTGCAAAAATTACGGGTTATTTAAAAATATGACGTGTGTCATATCAAACGAAAGGTAATTGAGTATGGAGATGGACAAAAAAATTCTAGTTTTTTTTTCTGTTTAAAAAAAAAGGTAAGGGTCAATTTTAAAAACAAGAGTTTAAGTGAACATATGGCGTGTGTAGTATCAAACGAAAGGTGGTTGAGTCTGGAGTTGAACAAAATACATTTTAGTTTTTTTTAAGGGTGGGGGTAGATTTCAGAAATTGGAGTTTGGGTCAAGAAATAATTTTTTTTATTATTATTATTATTATTATTATTATTAATTAATAAACCGAATACCTGACGTGCCCTAAGACTACCGGACGAAACCTGACCTGGGTTGTTGGTCCTGGCTGACCTGATTTAATTTTTGATTCTATTTTTTATTTCCAAATCCTGCGTGACTCTAATTCTCCCTGATACCTACCCTGTCCTAACTCTTGATTATTAAACAATTTGTTTTTTTTTTCTACCTCACGTGACCTGACTCAAAGTAACTAAAAGTAATTACGTATTTTTTTTATTTTCACTAAACAAATTATTATTTCATAACTCATTTGCCCTGAGATTCCCCATCAAATCAGACCAGACCTGACCTGACAAAAAAAAAATTTTTTTTTTGGAGTTTGTTTTTTAAAAATCCTGGGTGACGTTAAATATAATATAATATAATAATAATTGTTTTCTTAGCCTAATTGTTTTTATTAATAAGCATTTTGCTTTTAATTAAAACTAGATACTGCCTCATCTTACCTTGTCGTACCTAGAAGTGACTATTCAAATGTTTTTATTTTAAAATTAATAATTTTTTTTTATACCGAACCGAACCGAACCGAACCGAACTGAACCGAACCGAACCGAACCGAACCGAACCGAACCGAACCGAACCGAACCGAACCGAACCGAACCGAACCGAACCGAACCGAACCGAACCGAACCGAACCGAACCGAACCGAACCGAACCGAACCGAACCGAACCGAACCGAACCGAACCGAACCGAACCGAACCGAACCGAACCGAACCGAACCGAATCGAATCGAATCGAACCGAACCAAACCGAACCTGACCTAATTTTTTGGATTTTGTTTTTTTTTTAATTCTGGCGATGTTAATTTTTAATAGTAATTAAATTTTATGGTTATATTGGACTACATTTTGCTTTTAATTAAAACTAGATACTGCCTCACCTGACCTAAATTGAAGTACCTAGAATATAAATGTTTTATTTTAAACCAAATAATTTTTTAAAAATTATTAATGATATCCGATCACTATCCGATCTAATACCTGACCTGCCCTCTGATTACCAGTCAAACCAGAGCAAGCTTGTCCTGACCTAATTTTTTCTTGGATTTTGTTTTTTTTTAATTTTAGGTGATGGTACTTATATCTTAAAGTTATTTTGACATATTTTTTTTTAAATGATAAACATTTTGCTTTTAATTAAATTAAGATACTGCTTCACCCGACCTGACTTTAATTAGGTGTTTAAATGTTTTATGTTAAACTAAATAATTTTTTTTTAACTTTAAATTATTAACCGGTTTTATACCTGACATGCTCTGAGAATACCAGTCAAACCAGACCATGCCTGATCTGACCTAGTTTATAATTTTGATTATTTTTGGCTTTTTCATTTTTGATTCTGTGTGACATGTACCTTACCAAACCTGACTTACTTGACACGAATAACCGTTTTGATATGACCTGACCTGACTGGAAAACCATTGTATTAAATTAGAATTTTTATTAAAGCCATTTTGTAATTGGAATTGTATTTGTTATATTGACTTTAGATGGACCTAATCTTAAGTATCCGAACCTGACTTGATCTGAGCTAAGCTGGCCTGACATATCCGGACCTGACGTGGCATATCCGGACCTGACGTGACATATCCGGACCTGACCTGACAAATCCGGCCATGACATGGCCTAGCCGTACCGGACCTGACATGACATAATCGAACTTGACCTGACCTCGCTAGACCTGAACATATCTGGACCTGACCTAGCCGGACTTCACTTAGTCTAGTCAATCTTGACCTGACCAGCTGGAACTGAGTTGACGTATCCGGACCTGACCTGATCTAAACCCACCTAGTTGGATTTAGCCTGACATATCCGGACCTCACGTGGAATATCCGGACCTGACCTGACGAATCCGGACCTGACCTGACCTAGCCGTAACTAACATGTCCCGACCTGATCTGGCCTAATGGGACCTGTTTCCGTACCGGAGTACCAACGTCTAAACTGACAATACTAAGAGTTTAGAGGTTGGCATCTGAATTTTGTAAACAAAGAAAATTTTTAAGTAATTTCAACAAGAATTTATTTATTTTTGAGTAGATTTTTTTTTAAACAAAAAATTAATATATTTGTTTAACTGTATAAATTCCATTAACAAAAAAAAAACAGATTTAAAAAAGAAAATTCTGTTAAAATAGAAAACTGATTTAAAATTATTTTTCGATTATCAACAATTTTTTACATTTTAGTTTTTTATTTAAAACTTGAATTTGTTTTACTGAAGCACGAAGCCGTTTTCCATGTGGGGAAATACACTTAGCAATTTTTTTACAGTATAAAAATTTATTTAAAATATTTTTACTCAAATATAATGATTTTATTTTTTATTTTTAAGTTTGTTTTTTGTTAGCGAAATTGCATAAAAGTTATTATTGTTTTTTTTTTACTTTTGACTATTAAAATTTTGAAATTAGATTCTGGAAATTGGCTCAGTAATTTACGGTTGTTTCCGGTAACAATTTATAACTCTGGAAACCGCCAAAAGTTATAACTCCGAGATCCAAAACTGATGGTTAGTTTAAATCCAGTTATCTTCTAATATTTAATCTATTTTTTTTAAACCCCTTCCTTAATTCAAGGGTGCTTTAAAAACACCTTATAACTTTGGAACCCACCATAAGTTATAATGTAGCAGTCATCAAGCCTTTAAGGAAGGAAACCGGTAATCAGTCAACTTATAACTTTGGAAAACGCCAAAAGTTATAAATCAGCAGCCAACCTGAAAAAAAAAACCGATGGTCAGTCAAAATCCAGATTAGAGTTTCTAAGATTACTCAAACCCTTTCTGTAATTCAGGGGTATTTCCGGCAACAATTTATAACTTTGGAAACCGCCAAAAGTTATAACTCCGAACTCCAAAACCCGATAATTAGTTTAAATCCTGATATTTTCTAGGAGTTAATCTATTTTCTTTTTGAACCCCTGCAATAATTTAAGGACTCTTCAAAAATACCTTATAACTTTGGAACCCGCCCAAAAGTTATAATGCAGCACCCATCAAGCCTCTGAAGAAAGAAACCGGTATTCAGTCAACTTACAACTTTGGAAACCGCCAAAAGTTACAACTCAGAAGACAACCTGTTGACAAAATCCCATGGTCAGTCAAAATCCAGATTAGAGTTTCTAAGATTACTTAAATAGCCTTCTGTAATTTAGGGGTATTTCCGGTAACAACTTATAACTTTAGAAACCACCAAAAGTTATAACTCCAAGATCCAAAACTGATGGTTAGTTTAAATCCAGTTATCTTCTAATATTTAATCTATTTTTTTTAAACCCCTTCCTTAATTCAAGGGTGCTTTAAAAACACCTTATAACTTTGGAACCCACCATAAGTTATAATGTAGCATTCATCAAGCCTTTAAGGAAGGAAACCGGTAATCAGTCAACTTATAACTTTGGAAAACGCCAAAAGTTATAAATCAGCAGCCAACCTGAAAAAAAAAACCGATGGACAGTCAAAATCCAGATTAGAGTTTCTAAGATTACTCAAACCCTTTCTGTAATTCAGGGGTATTTCCGGCAACAATTTATAACTTTGGAAACCGCCAAAAGTTATAACTCCGAACTCCAAAACCCGATAATTAGTTTAAATCCTGATATTTTCTAGGAGTTCATCTATTTTTTTTTTGAACCCCTGCAATAATTTAAGGATGCTTCAAAAATACCTTATAACTTTGGAACCCGCCCAAAAGTTATAATGCAGCAGCCATCAAGCCTCTGAAGAAAGAAACCGGTATTCAGTCAACTTATAACTTTGGAAACCGCCAAAAGTTGCAACTCAGAAGCCAACCTGTGGACAAAATCCCATGGTCAGTCAAAATCCAGATTAGAGTTTCTAAGATTACTTAAATAGCCTTCTGTAATTTAGGGGTATTTCCGGTAACAACTTATAACTTTAGAAACCACCAAAAGGTATAACTTCAAGATCCAAAACACGGTGGTTAGTTTAAGTCCAGTTATTTAAAAATAATAATAATAATTTTTTTTTAACCCCTTCAAAAATTTAAAGGGCTTTCGACAACAACTTATAACTTTGGAAACTGCCAAAAGTTATAACTCCGAACTCCAAAACCCGATAATTAGTTTAAATCCTGATATTTTCTAGGAGTTAATCTATTTTCTTTTTGAACCCCTGCAATAATTTAAGGACTCTTCAAAAATACCTTATAACTTTGGAAACCGCCCAAAAGTTATAATGCAGCACCCATCAAGCCTCTGAAGAAAGAAACCGGTATTCAGTCAACTTACAACTTTGGAAACCGCCAAAAGTTACAACTCAGAAGCCAACCTGTGGACAAAATCCCATGGTCAGTCAAAATCCAGATTAGAGTTTCTAAGATTACTTAAATAGCCTTCTGTAATTTAGGGGTATTTCCGGTAACAACTTATAACTTTAGAAACCACCAAAAGTTATAACTCCAAGATCCAAAACTGATGGTTAGTTTAAATCCAGTTATCTTCTAATATTTAATCTATTTTTTTTAAACCCCTTCCTTAATTCAAGGGTGCTTTAAAAACACCTTATAACTTTGGAACCCACCATAAGTTATAATGTAGCATTCATCAAGCCTTTAAGGAAGGAAACCGGTAATCAGTCAACTTATAACTTTGGAAAACGCCAAAAGTTATAAATCAGCAGCCAACCTGAAAAAAAAAACCGATGGACAGTCAAAATCCAGATTAGAGTTTCTAAGATTACTCAAACCCTTTCTGTAATTCAGGCGTATTTCCGGCAACAATTTATAACTTTGGAAACCGCCAAAAGTTATAACTCCGAATTCCAAAACCCGATAATTAGTTTAAATCCTGATATTTTCTAGGAGTTCATCTATTTTTTTTTTGAACCCCTGCAATAATTTAAGGATGCTTCAAAAATACCTTATAACTTTGAAACCCGCCCAAAAGTTATAATGCAGCAGCCATCAAGCCTCTGAAGAAAGAAACCGATATTCAGTCAACTTATAACTTTGGAAACCGCCAAAAGTTACAACTCAGAAGCCAACCTGTGGACAAAATCCCATGGTCAGTCAAAATCCAGATTAGAGTTTCTAAGATTACTTAAATAGCCTTCTGTAATTTAGGGGTATTTCCGGTAACAACTTATAACTTTAGAAACCACCAAAAGTTATAACTTCAAGATCCAAAACACGGTGGTTAGTTTAAGTCCAGTTATTTAAAAAAAATAATAATAATTTTTTTTTAACCCCTTCAAAAATTTAAAGGTCTTCCGACAACAACTTATAACTTTGGAAACTGCCAAAAGTTATAACTCCGAGTTCCAAAACCCGATGATTATTTTCTAAGATTAAATCCATTTTTTTCCAATAATTCAATGGTACTTAAAAAAAAACTTTATAACTTTGGAACCCACCATAAGTTATAATGTACCAGTCATCAAGACTTTAAGGAAGGAAACCGGTAATCAGTCAACTTATAACTTTGGAAAACGCCAAAAGTTATAATGCAGCAGCCATCAAGCCTCTAAAGAAAGAAACCGGTAATCAGTCAACTTATAACTTTGAAAATCGTCAAAAGTTATAACTCAGCAGCCATGAATCCTCTGGAGAAAAAAAACCGGTGATCAATCAACTTATAACTTTGGAAACCGCCAAACGTTATAACTTAGCAGTCAACCTGTAGAAAATATCTGATGGTCAGTCAAAATCCAGACTCGGAGATAATATTACTTAAATCCTTTCTGTAATCCCGGGGTATTTCCGGCAACAACTTATCACTTTGGAAATCGCCAAAAGTTATAACTTCTAGATCCAAAATATGATGGTCACTATAAATACAGTACTTCCGATGCTTCAGTAAACAACTTATAACTTTGGAATCCACCAAAAGTTATAATGTAGCAGCCACCCTGTAGAAAAAGCCGATGGTCAGTCAATATCCAGATTAGAGTTGCTAAAATTACTTAAATCCCTTCTGTAATTCGGGGGTATTTCCGGAAAAAAAAACTTATAACTTTGGAAACCGCCAAAAGTTAGAACTCCGAGATACAAAACCCGATGGTCCGGGTACCACCCCTCACGAAAAATTGAATTTGAAGCAAATTACGCACTCAACCTGTTCAATTAGTACCGCAAACTTACTCCAAAACTATTCTAAAGTTACCGAGTCTACTTCGAATAACTCAACTTGATGAATTTTGACGTAGCGTCAGTAGCACCATAAGCCCGTTCGCAAACTCCGACTTAACCTCAAGGCAGTACCATCCGCATGAGCACTACCACATACACAGTCCAAGGCTATTCCTTCAAGTTGCGTGTTCCTTCGAAAGCCCAACTTGATGTACTTTGAAGTACCGTCAGTAGCAAACTCGTTCGCAAACTCCGATTTAACCTTAAGGCAGAACCATCCGCATGAACAATAAAGTAGATCTAACCAGTACACTTTCCGAACAGCCGACCAGCTCTTTTCAGAACTTATGGGTGTTGTAAATTACAATGTATACATTGAGGAAACCACCATACTGGCTCCGAAGGAGGTAAAACAAATGGAAATGACCGACTTTGTAACCGCTGTCGCCAGTATCCCATTAAAAAATTTTAACAATTTGTTATGGAAAATTGTTACTCAGATCCGATCCAAAGTGATCTAGGTCTAGTGAGTAATGTTCTGCCAACCCCTACTAAATTTAGGGGCACTACAGACCGTGTAGTAGGTTTACCTTGAAGAAACCGTTACAAGTTGTCACGACAACCTAAAATAACTCGCCGATAAAAATAACACCGCTAGACACAACTTCTTTAATCGAGGAAAATGGTGCATTTTAAAAACCGAAGCTACAATACCAAAAGATGTTTAGCATTGGAGTTTCTGTAAACCAACATTTGGGTTCTAAGGAAAGCGCAGGAGGTTAAGGGTGCTTCGTATGGTTAGTAATATGCTCCCTTGGTGTTTATCAAGGTACCGCATTTTCAACCTTTGTATAGGGGTGTTCCGTAAAACCACTCAACTTTGGGTGCCGGCCCAAAGTTGTACCGAAATCTGAACAGCATTGGAGGACCGTCAAGACTATTAAGAGCATTAAGAGGCACTAGCGATGGGTATGATCAGAGAGATATGCAGGTTTTGCTTTTTTTTTTGTTTAATTAAGTTTTTGTTATTTTGTAAATCGTTTGTAAGGTTTAAAAAAAAGAAGAAAGAAAGGTAGTCATTGAGTTTATTTTTTTTTGTTCTTTTTTTTGCCGAAGTAGGTGGGGAATGTAACGAAGTTACTATTTTTTTTATTGTTTTAATTAATTTTCTAGACTATTTAAGCTCAGACAGTTAAAAAATATTTTTACTGAAACCTGACTCAATTTTCGCTTATTAATTTTATTTCATATTTTCCGAGGAAAAATGCCGTTTTGACATATGAATGTCATTAAAGCCTTTCAAAACGTTTGTTGCAAAAAGACTAGATAAAATAATATTCCGAATAAGTCAATCCACGTTCATTTTTAAAAACATGGTTGGGTTTCATTCGGTTATTTCCGTTGGTTCTCGATTTGTAGCCGAGCTCTAGCCTATAAAACAGTAATGCCTTCGCCCATACGGGAATTCGAGATTTGTTTCTCGTTCGAGCAGAATGTATAGGTGGTACGCGGTGTGTGTAGATGTCGACCGGTTTCTGGTAAGAATGAGATTTATAAAAGAAACCTCGTTTTGGCCTTAGTCAAAGTTTTAATAATTCTATTTGATTTGAATTTATTTTGAACCGTGCAAATTATTTGTTTGTCCTTTCCCGATCCCAGGATTTCCCGTTAGTATCTTACATGTTTTCTGGTATTTATTAATTTTCTTTCGCAAGAAAATTAAGAAACAAATCGGGTTTATTACTTGTGGGCTGCAGGTTCGTCACCAATTAATAATCATCCCGGATTTGACACACCAGTTTCCCTTGTCCTGGTTTTTATTATTTTTGTTCTCTTTCGAGAAAGCAAAAATGATAACAAAGCTATCGATTATATTTCGTGGGCTGTATGTTTCGTCACCGACTTATAATTGTAGCGGTTTGCTAAACCCCCCGTCCTCGTTTCCCGCTTCCCGTTTTTTTTATTATTTTTGTTCTCTTTCAAGGACGCAAAAATGATAACAAAGCTATAGATTATGTTTCGTGAGCCGTATGTTTCGTCACCGACTCATAATTGTAGCGCTTTGCTAAACCCCCGTCCTCGTTTCCCGTTTCCCGTTTTTTTATTATTATTTTTGTTCTCTTTCGAGGAAGCAAAAATGATAACAAAGCTATAGATTATATTTTGTGGGCTGGATGTTTCGTCACCGACTTATTATTGTAGTGCTTTGCTAAACCCCCGTCCTCGTTTCCCGTTTCCCGTTTTTTTATTATTATTTTTGTTCTCTTTCGAGGAAGCAAAAATGATAACAAAGCTATAGATTATATTTTGTGGGCTGGATGTTTCGTCACCGACTTATAATTGTAGTGTTTTGCTAAACCCCCCGTCCTCGTTTCCCGTTTTTTTATATTATTTTTGTTCTCTTTCAAGGAAGCAAAAATGATAACAAAGCTATAGATTATGTTTCGTGGGCCTTATGTTTCGTCACCGACTCATAATTGCAGCGCTTTGCTAAACCCCCGTCCTCGTTTCCCGAATCCCGTTTTTTTATTATTATTTTTGTTCTCTTTCGAAGAAGCAAAAATGATAACAAAGCGATAGATTATATTTCGTGGGCAGTATGTTTCGTCACCGACTTATAATTGTAGCGCTTTGCTAAACCCCCGTTCTCGTTTCCCGTTTCCCGTTTTTTTATTATTATTGTTGTTCTCTTTCGAGAAAGCAAAAATGATAACAAAGCTATAGATTATGTTTCGTGGGCCGTATGTTTCGTCACCGACTCATAATCATCGCGGCTTTCTGCAGCCAGCTCTCCCGTTTAGATAAAACCTGGAATTTATTAATTTCTTCCTAATTCTCTTTTTATTTTTCATAATTAAAGATTTTTTTCTGTCACGATTATTGCTTCGTTATTGCCACGTTAGACCCGTGTCCCACCGCGACCTTATAAACTTAAAAGTTGGTATAGTTAAATTTTTTATCCGTTTCTTTTGTAAATAACCTGTTACCGTAAGACATATATGCTCTCACCGTAAATTAAACCTGTTAAAGTGGTACCACATTCCGTTTCTATTTGTAAATATTTTTATTTCCGTTTCTTTTGTACATAACCGACATGAACCGAACCGAACCGAACCGAACCGAACCGCGAGACATATATGACCCGACCAGTCCTGTGAAACTTCAAAGTTGGAAAGTTTCGTTTTCTTCCAGTTAAATAGCCGTAAATTTGTAAAATTATAGTATGTAATTAACTACCAGCTGTTTAAGGAAATCTTTCTCCAATTTTTTTTTTGTTGGGAAATGTCTTTTTGGGGCAAAAAGAAATCAGTATTTAACTAACGTCCATCCGATCTAATCGGACCTAACCAAATTTGTTAAATCCTTTTGTTAGAGTTCCGAGGTGATAAGGCGTTGAGTTTTTAGTCCTTTTTCATAACTTTCACTATTTTTTTAAATACCTAACTGTCTGTGCTAGAATAGCGCAAACAAAGTAAACTGGAGTTTTTTTTATTTGACTTGATAGAAATAAGGCATTTATAGTTTTGTTTTATTTATTAAGTTGCAGATATTTAGTTATTTTCTTTGACGGTTTGTACCACTAAATTAAAATGACAAAATACACATAAACTAGTATTTATAGAAATTGAGTTTTTAATGAAATTGTAGTTTACTTACTTGGTTATTCTCCACTGTTTAAAAGCATACCCGAGAGGCAAGGGAGACTCTAGGCTCCCTTATTTCCTAGAGTGGCGCCCGAGGCAAAATTTCGATCGATTCTATCCCTCGAAATCCCAGGATTCAATCGACCGAAACCCTGGGACGTCAAAAGTAGGGGAAAATTCGTTAGATGACGAAACCCTCTTACAATGGTAAATCAATTGCATATACCAGATTTTTATTTTTAATTAGGTTGATTGAAACCAAATATGTTATAACAAATATATATATATATATATATATATATATATATATATATATATATATATATATATATATATATGTATATATATATATATATATTTATAAAAAATTTTCTTTGCCGAGGAAATGTTACAATTTTTCTTTATGTCTTTAACAGACAATTATCTCTCTATTTAGACTACTTAATTTTTTTATATTAATATTTTTTTGTTTTATGGTTCGAACTATGTTCGACAAAATATTTATATATTGGCTATAGGGTATTTTGGTTATAGTTTATTTATAATGGGTTCACAATGTTGTGCCTACATGGGATTTCTAGAATCCAGATTATGATTTTAAGCTAGTAATTAATCCTGGATCTCGCTCTCATTTCTTTTTTGGATAGCTGGGTAACAATTGACAATAGTCACTACGACATGACCATATGGTTAAATTTGAGGTTATAGATATCATAAGCACCTTTGGTTGAAATAGAGTTAGACAGGTTAATACAGCTAAAATTTTATATAGCTATTGCCGATAGCTGGTTTGTTTTTTTTTCATATAGTTTTTTTTATAACCAAAATACACATTTTTGTTTTTTTTTATAAACTTAGGTGATGATTTGTATCCTGAAAAGATAAATAGTTTGGTGTGAATAGACTAAAGTTTTATTTGGTAATTCTACAGAATTACTGTACAGTATGTACAAATTTTTATGAAACTTTAGAATATTTATATAGGGTCTTTTGACGGACCTGATCAGAAAATAAAGTTTTTTTGTTTTTATCGGTGGAAAATGATTGAAACCATAGTTGTATTTTAAAGATTACTTCAAGTATACTGAGTCTAACATTTCCTGGGTTAAGATTGTTTTGTTTTTATGTTATTTTTTTTTCCAACCTCAATTCTCGACAAAACTATTACAACATATGTAAATATTTTTTTTTTACTATTGTACATCAAAAGAAACAAGGTTCTAAAAAGGAAGTATGTCTCTTTTAAGTTATATTTGAACAGTAAAACCTATAATTTTATTAATATCATTTTTTTACTACCTTTTTAAGAAACTGAGTTTCAACAAAAAATTAATATATTTTTTCTTGTTTATATTTGATCATTTGCTTTTTATTTGTTCTTCTTTCTGAAACAAAATAAATGTTGAAGGTTTGTAAACAAAAAGTAATCCTGATCTTTTATTTCGTTCCTGCATTGATACATTGGTAACATGGTGAGTATGAAAAATCTGTCACCATTGTTGTTAATTGTGTTAAAGTAAATAGAGGTCTATTCTCATTTCAAAAATAGAAAATTGACAATATTTTTCTTAAAGGAACTTCACGACCCTAAATAGCTCTACCTAGCCGAGGTAAATTTAAGGTATAATAAAACAAAATCAATAATATACAAAAAGTTATATTATCTAAAAAAAAATAATATAACAAAGTGACGCCCAACGGTATAATATAACAAAGTGGCCCCGAACCATTATTTATCTTGATCTTTAATATAACAAAGTGGCGACCAACGTGTTTTTTTGATAGAAAAATCAAGAATTTAGGGAAATGTTGTCAATTTTTTTTTGGTGTGTTGACTTCTTGGGTTCGGAAGAAAAGTTTTGGAAACTTTAAAATCTTTTTAATTTGAACATTGTTAACCTACTTAACTGAATTTGACTTATTATAATTTTTTTATATATATTTGAAGATTGTTTGGTATCTATTTTTCTGAATTTAATTTGTTAATATAATTTTATTATTTATCTTGATCTTGAATATTGTTGACAATGGCTTTTATTGTGAATGCTTTACATGCTAGTGAGGTAGAATATGAGCTGAAGATTAGGGAGGTTGAACCTACAGGAATGTCGACAGTAAAAGAATAGTTTTGCAGGGCCTTCTGTCTCAAGAAAATGCAAACCGTAGTTTTGCAACGATAAAAAATCCCTTTACTTTTAGTGACGACCATACCCAAATTAAGGGAACTTTAGATAGTTTAAAACAAAAAATTGATTTATTTACGGGTACTAAACAAACGGCTAAATATAAAGAAATCACTACTCGACTTCACCATGTTTCGGGTAGAATTTCGAGAATGAATTGTGAGACAGAAAATCAATGTAGCTCTAGACAAGACCTTTATGTCAAATGTCTAACTTTAGAAGGGACCCTGGAAAATAAATTGTTACCTGCAACTTCGACTCCTAATATTCAGTCTGCCAATATTATACCTCTAGTTCCTTTTCAAAGTTCTATACCAGTCTATAAGTGGGATCTTAAAAAATTCACTGGACATGGCTCGTTAATGGCATTTTTGGAAAAAGTCGAAACGTTGAGAATCTCTAGAAACTGTTCATTTGATGAACTTTTTGCCTCTGCCAGTGATCTTTTTAATGGTCAAGCTTGGACCTGGTGGCATAATAATCACAAGAAAAATCGTTTTTCTAATTGGGAGGACTTGGTGGAAAAGCTTAAACAAACTTATTTACTTAAAAATCATGATAAAAATTTAAAAATAGAGATTAGCTCACGTAAACAGGGTTATAAAGAAAATGTTTCTGTTTTTATTGATTCAATGGAGGGATATTTTAATAGATTGATTGAACCAGTTTCAGAACAAGAAATGGTTGATATTGTTAGAATGAATTTATTACCTGATTATGTCAGAAGAATCTTTACAAGTGACCAATCAATTTCGGAATTTCGGCTTTAAAAATAGAATGGAACCGGACTTAAATCGCCCTTCATTTTCAGGGAATATTGGTTCTATGTCACAAGACAATAGAAGTTACACGGTTGCGTGTTATAATTGTTTTAGGAAAGGGCATAAATATCAAATATGCAGACAACCTAAAACACTTTTTTGTTATTCCTGTGGCTTAAAAGATTTTTCTAAAATAAATTGCCCACAGTGTAATAAAAATAATATTTCAAAAAACAGAGAAAGCTCCAGTGGTTTAAGCCGCCAAACAACCGCAGCAACGGCTACTGGAAACCAAAACCATTCTCAAAGGACTTTCAATCAAACAAAAGGAAAACCACCTATAAAAACAATCAAAAGTAAATTCCCAAAGATTTGCCAATTCTCAACCTAATAATACCTTACAAAATAATTCAAAAAATTTTATGCTTAACAATAATAGTAATAATTTTAAAAATTTACAAAATTTTTCTAACCCTTTACATAATAAAAGTCAAACAAATAATTATATTTCTAATGAGTCGCCAGAAAATAAGTATTTTTCGAGTCAGTCGATTAGTCCTTTGTTTATTAAAAGAGAATTTGATGATAGACCTTATTTGAATATTAGCATTTATACTGAGAAGCTTTTGTCAGTAGTTGATAGTGGAAGTTGCTCTTCTATTTTAGGTTCTGATGGCTTATAAATTTTAACTTCACTAAATCTTTCTTTATCTACTGATTTGTATTTTCATGTTACAACTGCAGATGGACAGCAACAGAATGTTGTAGGTTTTGTGTGGGTACCTGTCACATTAAATAATATTACACGCCCAATAAAACTTTCGGTTATTCCATCGCTTAAGCACACACTAATTTTAGGTGTTGATTTTTTGAAAAGTTTTGGTTTAAGCGTCAATTTTAGGAATTTGTCCTATTCTTCAAATCCTAAAGTCTGTGCAGTAAATACTCTACACAGTGCTAAAGAATTAACTGATGTACAACAAAATGAGCTTTTTGAAATTATGGAGTTGTTTAAATCTATTGCACCTGAGGATAGGTTAGGTCGTACTCATTTAATGACACATAAAATTGATACAGGCACAGCTGAGCCTGTGAAACAGAGGCAATATGCACTTATGCAATGAATAAAATTTTACATGAGAAAGTTGATAAAATATTAGCATTAGACATTATAGAACCTTCTGATTCTCCTTGGTGTTCACCAGTTTGGCTTGTCAAAAAGGCGGATTCATCTTTTCGTGTAGTTTTTGATGGGAGAAAAATAAATAAACTTTGTTCAACGTCAAGTTATCCTATGCCATTAATAGAAAACATAATTTCAAAAGTTCGAGATGCTAAGTATTTAACTTCAATTGATTTAAAATAAGCTTTTCATCAAATACCTCTTGATGAGGATTCTACACCTAAGACAGCTTTTGCAGTTCATGGAAAAGGTCTTTATCATTACAAAACCTTACCATTCGGTTTAAACAATAGTGCTCAAGCGATGTGTAAATGAATGGATATTGTTATTGGTCCTGCTCTAGAACCTAACCTTTTCTATTTTATTGATGGTTTAATTTGCGTTTCTAGTGATTTTGAGACACATTGTGATGTATTACGTAAGCTTTTTCAACGTCTGAAAGATGCCAACTTAGCTATAAATTATAACAAGTCCCAGTTTTGCAGACAATCACTAAGATTTCTTGGTTATATTGTGGATGAAAATGGTTTAAGAACTAACGAAGATAAAGTTTCTGCAATTTTGGAATATCCTAGATCCAAAAATACTACGCAAATTAGACGTTTAATAGGTTTAGTTGCATATTATAGACGTTTCTTAAATAATTTTTCTTCTTTAAGTAGCCCAATCACAGATTTGCTTAAGGGTAGAAAAAAAGGTCAATCTATTAAATGGACTCCTGAAGCAGAAAAGGTTTTCAGGATATTAAAGTTGCTTTAACCACAGCACCTGTGCTTGCTAGTCCTGATTATTACTAAACCTTTTATTTTAATGTGTGATGCTTCCGATACAGGAGTAAGCTGTTGTCTTTATCAGGAAGAAGACGGTCTAGAACATCCGATTGCGTATGCCAGTAAAACGTTAAATAAATGTCAAAGAAAGTATACAACTACTGAGAAAGAACTTTTAGCAATTATATTTGATGTAGAGAGATTCCGTTGTTATATTTAGTGTACTCATTTTACTGTCCATACTGATCATAGTTCTTTAACTTGGTTTTTTAATATGAAAAATCCTAGTCCACGTATAGCTAGATGGATTGTTACTTTATCTCAATATTCTTTTGTGTGGCTGATGCTCTGTCTAGAAGTTTAGAGGATGTAGCTGTCTAAAAATTAACTTCTTTAACATTGGATAATTGGTATAAAAATATGATAAAGAATGTACAATCAGATCCTGATAAGTATCCTGCTTTTAAGGTTGAAAATAATATTTTGTATAAACATATTCTTGCTAAGTATAATTTTGATGGTACATTCTCAAACTGGAAAGTAGTTGTTTCTACTGCACATAGAAAAGAACTTTTGAATAAATACCATAATGAACCTACTTCAGCACATTTTGGCATCTCTAAAACTTTATCGAGAATATCTGAACTCTATTATTGGCCCAATATGCGCCAAAGTGTTTATAAGTATATAAGAAAATGTAAAATCTGTGCTTCATGTAAACCTGGTCACTTACCACAGGCAGGTCTTATGGGGGAGTATAGAAACATAAACTTTCCATTTCAAATGATTTCCGCTGATTTATTGGGACCTTATCCTCGTAGTAAAGGCGGTTATCAGTATCTTCTTGTTGTACTAGATTAGTTTACTCAATACCCTATAGTTCATCCTCTCACTAAAGCAACATCTCAGTCTATTATTAAATTTATAGAAAATCAAATCTTTCTTTTATATGGTGTGTGCCAAATTTTCTGTTGCGATAATGGAAGCCAGTTTATTGCAAAGGGTTTTAAAGACTTTATGGCAAAATATAAGGTTCAGAAGATTTTTTATAATGCGGTATATTACCCTCAGATAAATCATACAGAGAGAGTAAACAGAAGTATTGTAACTGCTATAAGAGAGTATATTCATGAGAATTATAAGTCTTGGTGCGAAAAGATCTATGAGATTGCACAGGCAATTCGATTGGCAAAACATGATATTACTGAATTTTCTCCTTCATTTTTAAACTTTGCTCGAAATATTCCTGTCAGTGGTCTTATTTCAGAAAATCCGACCAATAAGTTAGAAATCTCTAAGAAAGTTCATAATCCGGACACAGTACAAGAACCCCCACAAATTTTTGAGGATGTTCGAAAAAGACTGTATAATTCTTATAAAAAGAGCAAACAACGTTATGACCTGCGCAGGAGAGACGTAGAGTATTTTATTGGGGGTTACGTTTGAAAGAAAAACTATGTTCTCTCTAATGCGGGAAATAATTTTGTTGGCAAACTTGCACCTAAGTTTATTCCTTGTGTAATTATTAGAAAACTTTCAAAATTAGTTTATGGCCTGAAAGACAGGAATGTTAGTGATTTGGGTAATTATCATGTATCTGATATAAAACCTGATGTTACACAGGCACTGGATTCTGATGATTGGACAGAACCAGAAAGTGATATCTCTGACTATTGTTCACATTTTTTTTACCCTAACTTTGTCTAACTCTTTTTGTAGTATTTTATGTAACTATTTTTTTTAAGTTTTAAATTTTTGGTGGTACCTGAACTGAACTTTCTATCTTTATTCCAGTCAGTTACTGAAGGGTGAGTGGTGGAAGACATGACAAGACATGACAGACGGAATGAACCGACAGACATGACAATGACGAAAGGACATGACATATAGCCCGAATATTTAGTGAAATTCTGTGCCTAAATAATTCGAAGCGTGTTTTTCTTTTTTCTTGAAATTACTTTTTACTTTTAATTATTTTTAATGTATTAACTTTTGAGATTTTTTTTTAACTAAATTTTTTCACTTAACTTTTGTAATTTTTTATATAAAAAATAATACTGTATTTTGTGATCTGGTGTAAACTTCGGACCGCATGTGTTATTTCCCATGGTTTGCACAGAAGGGACCATATTTTAAAGTGACCTTCAAAAGGCAATTTTTTTTCTCCTTTCTTTGTTTCAATTTTTTAAAAGAAAAAATTCTCGTCCTGTTGTAAACATTAAGGAGTGCATGTTTATTTAAATGAGGTGTGATCTACAGAAAACAATTTGTTTTGCTGTGGACAATATAGGAGTGCATACTTTTATTTAAATAAATATGATTTACAGAGAACAATATTTAAAAAATTTCATTTATTTTTTAAATTTCTTATATTTTAAGAAAAAAGAAGTATTTTAAGATTATTTTTCTTGCATTCAATTTTTTTATTAAAAAAATATAACAATGGAACATTTTTTTTCAATTGATTTAAGTCTTCCATTTAAAGTTTTCATATATTTCTGGTAACACATTAGATTTCTTTTTCAACTTCTATATTTTTGACATCAGATTAATTTTTCTTACAGAAACTAAGTTTCTAAATTTTTTTACATACCCGGATGTGTCGATTTAAATTGAGTAATAACTCAATCATTTAATTTTTAATATTAATACGTCTTCTGATTGTTGGGGAGTGTTTTTGCATTTCTGGTTGGTGTGGGCAGTCTTGCAGATTACTTTGAGGGCTACTACACGAGACTTTTTGATTGCTATATCAAACTGTGCAATTTTAGCCTGCTTGTTCAAATTTTATCGAAAAAGTAATACTATACTCTTAAAGTAATTTATTTCATCTTAAATTTTCTGTACTTTACTTTGAGAACTAAGCAAACCAAAGTGATCTGTAGACTGTGTTTCATTGCTGGGGTGTTTGAGTGTTTTTCCATCGTTTTGGGAGACAATGCTGTATATTAAGGGGGGGCAATTTAAATAAATTCTAAATTCCTTTTGGTAACTTTTACGGCTTTTTGGTTTAGTGGGTGTTGATTGGCAATATACTCTTTATACTCTTATACAACTTTTAAATTAGTAAACTTTTGGGTTTAAGCTTGGTGATGGGGGGTTGAGATAGCCTCGAAGGTAGCTTAGGCGAGCCTTCACTGTATTACTTAGTTTTAAGTTGTTTTTTATATATAAAAGTAAGTTTCATATTGTAAAACTTGCACATAGGTTTAAGTATGTGCTGGCGCCCATATAATTTTTTTATTATTTAAGTAAAATTGTATATCGCTTAATGTTTTTGAGATTCCTGACCAAGCATATTTCTTTTATAATTTTTGGAATTTGATAGTTTTTTTTGAAAATACTGACAGAAAAAAAAATTAAATAAATTTAATTTTTTTTTAACCGACTATAGGGAGTGTGTTACGAATAAAATTACATTTTTTCCGTAACGCGTTTTTGCTAAGTGAATTAATATTTGCTTTAAAAAAATAACCTCTAGCGACACCTTACGTGAGAGAGTTTAATTAGAATATATTGAACATTTATCCGGTGATTTGCACGCTACCTATCTGTAGTCAGGTTAAGCTCAAGATTATTGACTTTATGCAGCGATCTAACCGCTGGAAGAAGTTCATTTTGAATTTGTTCAGTTTCGGAATAGGATCGACTGAGTTGTCTGTCTCTTTTTTGTCATTCGGGTGAAACAGGGATATAAAGAATTTTCTGGTTGTTCAACTTACGTACGACAGACGTTGCATAATTAAACGTCTTGTATTTTACCCTAAAAAGCTTTGTTTTGCAAAGACTTTAAGATTGTTTCCAAATTTATTTACCTATAAAACAATAAACATATGTTTTTTGTAATTTAAATAAAGTGACTCAAAATTATTCAGTCAGTTTTAGTCTTATTAATGAATACGGATTTGTGTTATTGATTTTCTGGAGAATTAAAATTTTGGGGTTTAAAGGAATCTGATTGGTCAGTGATTGCTATGCAGTTTGGGAGATTGAGAGGAATTTTACAAAAATCGGCCCTTTTCTGTTCGAGATTTTGTCGAGAAACAAGGTATTTTAATTATGTTATAACATAACCTTTTTTTTGTTCATCAAGCATGGCTTGAAATTTTCTTTATAGGATAAATTAGAACTTTGCTCTAATTTTAATTAATAGGAATATGAAATTCAATTGCATATACCAGATTTTTATTTTAATTAGATTATTATATATATATATATATATATATATATATATATTTAAAAAAAATTTCTTTGCCGAGGAAATGTTACAATTTTTCTTTATGTCTTTAACAGACAATTATCTCTCTATTTAGACTACTTAATTTTTTTATATTAATATTTTTTTGTTTTCTGGTTCGAACTATGTTCGACAAAATATTTATATATTGGCTATATTATTATTTATAATGGGTTCACAATGTTGTGCCTACATGGGATTTCAAGAATCCAGATTATGATTTTAAGCTAGTAATGAATCCTGGATCTCGCTCTCATTTCTTTTTTGAATAGCTGGGTACCAATTGACAATAGTCACTACGACATGACCATATGGTTAAATTTGAGGTTATATATATCATAAGCACCTTTGGTTGAAATAGAGTTAGACAGGTTAATACAGCTAAAATTTTATATAGCTATTGCCGATAGCTGGTTTGTTTTTTTTCATATAGTTTTTTTTATAACCAAAATACACATTTTTGTTTTTTTTTTATAAACTTAGGTGATGATTTGTGTCCCGAAAAGATAAATAATTTGGTGTGAATAGACTAAAGTTTTATTTGGTAATTCTACAGAATTACTGTACAGTATGTACAAATTTTGATAAAACTTTAGAATATTTATATAGGGTGTTTTGACGGACCTGATCAGAAAATAAAGTTTTTTTGTTTTTATCGGTGGAAAATGTTTGAAACCATAGTTGTATTTTAAAGATTACTTCAAGTATACTGAGTCTAACATTTCCTGGGTTAAGATTGTTTTGTTTTTATGTTATTTTTTTTTCTAACCCAATTCTCGACAAAACTATTACAACATATGTAATTATTTTTTTTTACTATTGTACATCACAAGAAACAAGGTTCTAAAAAGGAAGTATGTCTCTTTTAAGTTATATTTGAACAGTAAAATCTATAATTTTATTAATATCATTTTTTACTACCTTTTTAAGAAACTGAGTTTCAACAAAAAATTAATATTTTTTTTCTTGTTTATATTTGGTCATTTGATTTTTATTTGTTCTTCTTTCTGAAACAAAATAAATGTGTGTAATGAAGGTTTGTAAACAAAAAGTAATCCTGATCTTTTATTTCGTTCCTGCATTGATACATTGGTAACATGGTGATAGTAAGAAAAATCTGTCACCATTGTTGTTAATTGTGTCAAAGTAAATAGAGGTCTATTATCATTTTAAAAATAGAAAATTGACAATATTTTTCTTAAAGGAACTTCAGGACCCTAAATAGCTCTACCTAGCCGAGGTAAATTTAAGGTATAATAAAACAACATCAATAATATACAAAAAGTTATATTATATAAAAAAAAATAATATAACATATTCTGACACTTTCACATTGAAAACTAACAGTTAATACTTTAAAATTGACATACCAAAGTTAACTAAAGGAAGGCACTATTTATTCCGGTTCATATAGTAAACAAAGGCCGTATGTTGAAAGACCACAGCTGCTATTGCAATGTGAAGGTGTCAAAATAGTGCCTGGCACCATTATAGCCTGGCTTTAACTCCTTAAGTAATAGTGCCAGACAGGGGTGGCTCGATATTTCCTTTTGGTGTACAGGTCAGGGGAAATACTTGGGAAGTACTGGGAAATATACTAGGAAATACCGGGAAGTGCTTGGTAAGTACTGGAAAATACCATTGATATTTGAGGACATAATGGGAAATACAAGGAAATACCGAAGGTATTATACCTTAGGTATTTCCTTTTGGTGTACAAAAATCGGCGATCGAGCCACCCCTCAATGTGCCAGGTAGTATTTTTTTTGTGTATTAGTTTCATGTTGTATTCTGACTGTTGTCACGTCAAAACTGATATACAATAGCAAAGTCAAATTTAAAAATAAGTTGTTTATTTGTCTTTAATAGAGGAAGAAAATATTTATGCCAGTTCTTATAACACACAATAGGGCTTAATATTTAAAGAACAGCTGTGCTCTAACAATGTAAAACAGTCAAAATATTGCCTAGCACTATTACTTCCCGGCTGTGTTCTATTAGCTTAAAATTTAGAAATGTTTAATGCTCTGATCAATAAATCATCAATGTTATTTGATTTTTTAAATATTTGAGAATTTTAAACTTTTATTTTTATTGTGTAGAGTGATTGTGATATAAATGCGTGTTTGGTAGTTTCTTTTTGTAAATGTTTCTCTGTTTTTTTAGTGTTTTTGTTTGCGTTTTATGAATATTTGTATTTTAAATTTTCATATCTTTAAATTTAGTATCATACATTTGTTTACTTATTATTTTTTGTGTTATAGATTTAAGAATCTACATAGTTTAGCAAATAAGATTTGTCAATAAGAAGTTATTTAAAATGTTTGGATAAATACACTAGTATAGATTTTTTGTTAAGCCTCTTTTGTATTGTATTCACTTATAATAGGTGCAAATTTTGTCATATATTAAAAAAAATCTACTATACTATACCGTTGTTTGATCATCTCCATTAAACAAGGATCATCATTTTTTAATAAAGCATCAGCTGTGTTTTATAATTTCATATTATAGTTCAGGCCCTACGTGGTCTGATACTGGTTTAAAATAGAAGCAACACACTTGGTATGGATAGACATAAGACCGAACATTTTAAGAAAGGAAACCACACCCCCACCTCTAGCAGGGGGGTGGCTCCCTCCCCTTAAACGTGCTGTATGATAGTTTTTTGCTAATAACTCGAAAACAGTCAACTTTTTCAAAAATCTTCTAGAGATCATTTTTCAAGCAGATACATATCCTTTCCAGCGATATACTTGGGTGGATAGACATAAGACTCGCCCGAACCCTCTAACGGCAGTGGTGCGCATCCCATTGGCGTACGAAAAAAGGGAAAAATCTTAAAAATATTTTTTTAATCTATTTTTTGTGGTATTTTTTATAGCTAACACAATTTTTTTCTCAAATTTTTGGTTGAAAGCCCATTTTATACAGTTAAATACTTATTAAGCTAGACATATTTTTTTAAATAGCCGCCTTGAAATAAAAATAAATGTGTTTGTAGAAATCCTTAAATCAAACAAAAATTTTCAACAATCATTTTTGTAACTGAATAAATAAAAATGAGAGAGAGTAAAAAATTATTTTTGTAGTAATAACTTAACAAGACTTTTTCTAGTTAGCCTTCTTTAAAGTGGGGGCGAAGGGACATCCCCCCTCTCACCCCCCTCAAAAGTGCTCTCTTACAGTATTTTCCCAATTATTTGCAAACTTTTAACTTGGCAAAAAACAACTAAGTAACAATTATTAAGGCTGATGAAAAGTTCTCTCTAACGATGTATAACACTCCCCCCTTACATCAGTGGCGCACGCATTTAAAAATGAGAGGTGTGGAAAAAACTTTTTTTTTTAATTTTCTTAAATTTTACTGTCCCACATGTCTGGTTTTAAAACTTATTTTTAAAGCTGAAGAAATTTCCTTTCCAACGATGTATATCACTTCCCCCTCAAGGCGGTGGTAGATCTAGCATAGACGCACCAAAAATGGTCAAATTTGATATACACTTGAATCTTCATTTAAGAGAACCATGTTGGAACAGTATTAAAACACACACTACATTCAATGGGAGAAGCAACACACTTGGTATGGATATACAGTATACTCCCCCCAATAATATAACGAGGGGGATCCACCCGCCTACTCGTACTATATAGGCGGCTATATAAAAAAATATGTCTAGCTTAATAAGTATTTAACTGTATATAATCGGCTTTCAACCAAAAATATTTTTTTCAAAAAAAAATAGTGCTAAGGATAAAAAAAAGCACAAAAAATAGATAAAAAATATTTTAAAAATTTTCCTCTTTTTGCGTACGCTAATGGAATGCGCACCATTGCCGTCAGAGGGTACTAAGGTATATCGTTAAAAAGGAAATTGTATCTGCTTAAAAAATGATATCCAAAAGACTTTTGAAAAAAGTTGACTGTTTACGAGTTATTAGCACAAAACTATCAAAAAGCACGTTTAAGGGGGGGAACCACCCCCCCGCCAGGGGTGAGGCTGGTGGTTCCCTTTCGTAAAATGTTCGGGAGAGTCTTATGTCTATCCACACTTAGTGTGTTGCTTTTATCATTAAACGCAGCATATGGCTTGAATCCCGGATGTAGGGCCTGAACTATTTTTTTTTTACGTGTATGCGCACTCGCAAGGAGATCCCTATCACGCTCGAGAAGCGGCAAGTGCGCGGAAATGTTGGTGTGTGTTGGTTTTGAAACGGTTCAGGTTGTAACCTGCAGGGAAAACTGTCGCAGGGAGTTTATTCCACAGCGATCCTGTTCTCCAGAGATATGAATTCTGATATAATGAGGTTCTTGGTGCCTCTATTTTGACAATAAATTGATGGTTACCGTCTGTTTGACGTGTTCGGCTAGTAGGTGCTACTCCCGGGGGGATCATACGTGTCAACTCTTCAGAGCATTTTCCGTGATAATACCTGTAGAAGAGAGATAGATCGCCCACAGTTCTTCGATGTTCGAGACTATCCAAGCTACGGGTAAGTGCGGGATCATTGATCAGCTTGATAGCTCGTTTTTGCACGGTGTTCAAAAGCATTAAGGTATGTTTGGGTGCCGCACTCCATATATGTGAGCAGTACTCCATAGTTGGTCGAATCTGGGCTTTGTAGAGTGTTAGCAGTTGGCTTGGTGTATACAGATGTCTTGTACGAAATAGCACCCCAAGCTTTTGGGACACCCTTTTAGCTATATCTGCCACGTGACTGTGCCAAGACATGTTGGTCTCTGCAGTGACTCCTAAGATGTTCAACTGGCTCTGCAATACGACAGCACTTCCAGATAACATGATGTTTGGCTCACCGGTGCTGGTCTTTTATGAAAACAGGGCTGCTTGGGTTTTCTGTGTGTTGAACTGTCCAAGGTTTTTGTTGCCCCAGTCCTTTATTATCTCTAAGTCGTTATTTATCTGTGATATTTCAGTTAGTCTAAGGAAATGGAATTCACGTGCGGAGAGACATGTGGGTGGTATGACTGAGGAGACTACATTGCCATCATCTGCAAAGCAATAAAGTGGATTTACTGTTTTATCTATGAGGTCATTTACATAAATCAGAAAAAGTGTTGGCACACCAGCATTTATTTGGTAAGAGTTGGAGTTCCGGCCATCCAGTGCAACATAAATGGATCTATCTTTAAGGTAACTTTCAAACCAAGTGCAAAGTCTCGGCGACAATCCCGTTGCTTTGAGCTTGTTGAGCAGATTTTCATGCCAGACTTTATCGAATGCTTTAGATATATCTAAGGCAATTGTTCTTGTTTCACCTCGCAACTCAATCGCTTTTTGCCATAAGTGAGTGAGTGAGTAAATCGCCAGTTGACCTATATTTTCGAAATCCGTATTGCTTGTCGTTGATAATTTTGTACTTGGTTAGGTGATTGTTCACAACTCTTTCCATTACTTGTGATATCACCGGAAGTAGAGCAATTGGTCTATAGTTTAACGGATCTGTCTTTTTTCCTTTCTTTGGAATGGGTTGTACTGCGGCAGACTTCCATGATGATGGATATACTCCTTGCCTATAAGATAAATTGAATAATTTTGCGAAAGTTGGGGTGAATTCGCTAGCACAATTTTTGAGTACTATCGCGGGAATGCCATCTGGACCCATTGCTTTGTTTGTATCCAACTTTTTAAGGGATTTTCGTATTTCTCTGTGACAAAAGGGTATCTCTGGCATACTGTGGGAAACCCTTTCAATGAACGGTGGAGTTTTTCCATTTGGCACTGTTAGGTTTGAGTTGGAGGAAAAGATTTTGGCCAGCATATTGGCTTTTTCCTCTGATGTTGTGGCTAAGTGAGTATTTTTTTCTGTAAGTGGTGGTATGGATGACTTGGTGAAGTTTGATCCAACGGCTTTTGCAAGAGACCAAAAGGACCTAGAACTACTTGGACAATTCAGCAACCTGTTTTTTATTCTTTGATTGTATGTTTCTTTGGCGGCGTCAATAGTAATTTTGCAACTATTTCTGGCTTCTACAAATTCTGTGTGGTTTTAAACGGTTTGTTGTCGTTTCCAAAGGTTATATGCTCTGTGTTTTTTCTGTACAGCCGTTTGACACTGGCTGTTGAACCAAGGTTTTGCATTATCTCTGCGTTTTATTGTATGTGGGATATATGCATCCATTCCAGATAAGATTACTTTTGTTATTTCATTACAGCAAATAGTGGGATCAGCTGTTTTAAAGCAAACCTCTTGCCATGGAAAATCCAGGTAAAACTGTTTAAGGTCATTCCATTTTGCCGATTTATAGTGCCACATTTTACGAGGAAGTGATTGTTGGCTTGGCGGTATGAACATTTCGCACTTTGTTCTTATAAGTTTTTGATCGGATGAACCAAGTGGGGGATCTACTTATATTGTGTACAAGTCAGGATTTGTAGTTAGGAACAAGTCTAAAAGCGCTGCAAATTCACCCCTTTCTGAGATACGGGTAGGTTCATCGACAAGCTGCGTTAGACCACAACTTATGGCAAAAGCTTCTGCTTTCCTGCCTTCGTTATCTGTTTTGTTGTGGTGTTTTAGCCAGGGTATATTGTGGACGTTGAAATCGCCTAAAAAAACAATTTCCGTATGTGGATAGTTAGACTATAAACTATCACAGTTTTCGGATAATGTCGCAAAAAAGTTTTGATACTCGGTGTTACTTGGCGGTCGGTAGAGGCAGCAAATGAACTTGGTCGATGACTTTGAGGTGAATTTCAGCCATATGATATCGAGGTTCGCTGGTTCTAGCTTCTCCTCTCGATGACATAAAAGGTCATTTTTAATGTACACACAGATCCCAAAATTATGTCGAAATCAGTGGTGTAGGTCATAGCCGGGATAAAGATAGATCACAATAGGTGTTGCAGAACTGATTTTAGTTTCAGTGAGAACAAGGATGTCAGGTCTTTGTTCTTCAAGATGTTGGTGAACTGAATTCATGTTGGTACTTAATCCTTTTATATTGCTAAAATCAATTCTGAGTTGAGATTTTGGTCTTCTTTTAATATCTTTGCATGAAGGACCCCCAGGATCACCCGACGTCCGGAGATCCGAGTGGTCGGAATATTTTGATCCTGGAGGCGCCATCATGCTATCTGTTACTCATTGTTGGAACCGGACTGCCAGCGCAGTAGCGGAACGTGGTGATACCACTTAGCGCTACTCAGTTCTGGCATGGTGGTATCTCACCGGTCGACGCCCAATGAGTAAAAAGCGTCTTTAAACCTTTAAAAGTGAAAAAACCCTGAAATCTGGAAAAAAGTTGATGCAAACTGGATTTTTGTATTGTTATTTCTTATAGCATCTGGAACACAACCCCACATATTTTCCGCCAAAATCCCCCTTGAGGTTTACTAGAGATAAAGGTCCTAAAAATCAGTTTTTAGGGTTTTTCTCAAAAATTGATGACGTTTTTTTTTTTAAAAAATGAAGATAGGAAAAATATACAAATTTATTCGTTATATACTATAAAATTAAGAAAAAAACGTAACATTTTAAAACAATATTTATATTTCTTAATTAATTTTTTATCACCCTGTAGACTTGTTTTAAAATGTTAATACTTTATAATAGTGGGCTTGATCCTCACTTGTTCAAAACACCATATACTTAAATTTAGTTTTTCTTTCCTTAAAGTTAAACAACTTTAAGTAAAGATTATGCCAAAAATCAATAGTAGCCGGACCACCAATATGATTTTAAATTTTATAGTAATTTATTAAAATTTAATATAAATATATTAACATTTAATATGAATTCATTAGCCGTTAATAGGAATCTATTAACCGTTCATATGAATTGAATCTATTAGCCGTTAATGGGAATCTATTAGCCGTTGATAGAAATATATTAACAGTTAATACGGATTTATTAACCAAAAATAAGAATATATTAACCACAAATAAGAATCTACTAACCTCCAATTGGAATATATTAACTGTTAATCGGAAGCTATTAACTGTTAATATGAATCTATTAACTGTTAATATGAATCTATTAACTGTTAATAAGAATACATTAACCGTTAATAGAAATCTATTAACATTTAATATGAATCTATCGCCAGTGAATGGAAATCTATAAACTGCGAATAGGAATCTATTAACTGTTAACATGAATCTATTAACCATTAATGTGAATCTATTATCCTTTGATAGGAATATATTAACCGTTAATATAAATCTATCAACAGGTAATATGAATATATTAGTGGTTAATATGAATCTATTAACCTTTAATATGAATCTGTTAACCCTTAACGTTAATCTATCAACCTTTAATATCAATCTGTCAACCCTTATATGAATCTATTAAACATTAATACAAATATATCTATTAACCTTTAATAAAAATCGAAGAACAACTAGGTAATTTATTTAGCGTTAATAAATAGTTAACTTGCTCTAAATAAAGGATCATTTACAGTAAGCAGAAAGGTATTAGTGCTGAAGAAGAAAATGTCTTGTGGTGAATAGGTAAATCGTTTAAGGTAAGCTATTAACCATTAATATGAATCTATTATCCTTTGACGGGAATCTATTAACCGTTAATATGAATCCATTAGCCATTAATATGAATATAGTAACAGTTAGTAGTTATCTATTAACCGTTAATATGAATCTATTAACAGGTAATATGAATATATTAGTAGTTAATATGAATCTATCAACCTTTAATATGAATCTATTAACCCTTAACGTGAATCTATCAACCTTCAATAGCAATCTATCAACCCTTAATATGAATCTTTTAAACATTAATACAAATATATTAATGTTTAATAGGAATCTACTAACCTTTAATAAAAATCGAAGAACTACTAGGTAGTTTATTTAGCGTTAATAAATAGTTAACTTGCTGTAAATAAAGGATCATTTACAGTTAGCAGAAAGGTATTAGTGCTTGAAGAAGAAAATGTCTTGTGGTAAATAGATAAATCGTTTAAGATAAGATGCATTAATACTAAATTAAGTTTCTATTTACCATATACAGTGAAACCTCCCATAAGCGGACACTCACGGTTCCGTCGATTTTGTCCGCTTATTGGAGGTGTCCGCTTATGAGAGGGTACTGGGAAATTTCAATATATATTCATTAACAAGTTCCGCTGCTGGAGTATTTCCGATATTAAATTTTTCAGCGACCTTTCGTGCTGATACCTGTTCCTTCTGCGAAACGTTAAAAACTTCCATTTTTTCACGTAAACTAAGAAGTTTTTTACTAGGCCCTATTTCAAAGAGCTCTATTACTACCCAATTGAACAATAAAAATAAAACACAGCAGTCCCGCCCACGCCGAATAAAATATGTTGTAAATACGAGAATATTGAGTCTCCGTCTTATTAAAACAGAAAGAGGTAATTCCCCGCCTGCAGAGTGCGTTGTTGCCAACATACTACATAATATTTGTGCCCATGTTGTGCAGCGCTCCGTCCCGTTGTTAGAGAATCGCGTCCGGTTAAGGGAGGTTTCAAAGTTTTTAAACCAAAAAATTTTCCGCGTCCGGTTATTAGAGTGTCCGGTTATAGGAGTGAATTTTACATGTAAAGAAATAGGGAAAAGCGTGGTTCCAAAAAATTTGTCCGTCTAAAGGGAGTGTCCGCTTAATAGAGGTGTCCGCAAGGAGAGGTTTCACTGTATAGTTTTTGATTAACTATAAATAGTTTTTCATTAGCCTTTAATAGATCGATCCGTTTACCCTAAATAAAAAGATCTTTTGTCTCATATATAAGTGAAGTATCTATCTAGGATAAGTGAATTCTTATAAATGGCAAGTGGGAATTTTTGTCAGTGATTTCTATTTCTATTTGTTTCAAAGTTACACGCCTATAAATATTGTTTTCAGATAACAATAAAAATAAGTTTGTAAAGTAAATAAATAATAACAAACGTGAAAGATAGTACCCGTGAAATTTAAAAATCAAACATGTTTCGTGGCTATACTGAGAAAACATGGCCAAGTAGGATTCCTACTTAACATTTTCCACTAGTGGTAAGTGAAGTTTCTGTTTATCCTAAAAACAAACCTCACAAAGCTTATGGCCCTTATTTTTTCGCTACTTAGCCTTATTACGTCATATGATTATATTAAGAAACGCTTTAAGCTAAGTAACGAAAAAAAAGTCGGTGAGATGGACCCTTAGTGATTTCTTATTGGCCCTAAGTTAATTTTCTATTTGTCATTAATTTTTACTCATTTAACTTTAATATATTTGTGGCAAAAGAAGTACCTATCTGTGCTAAATAAGTAACTCTATAAACACGAGCGGTCAAATTATTAACTAAGTAACTATTAACACTTAACAATCTTCTATTTGCTGTTAAAGGATTTTCCTAATAAATTTTGTTTATTAGTAGTTTCGTTGTTTGATGATCCATCAAACAACGGTAGTTCTTAAATATTTATTATTTATAAAAAATTCCTTTTTCGTTATGGATAAAAAGTTTTGCTTTATGGATTAATTTATTTCTATTAAAGGTTAATAGATTTCTATTGAAGGTTTATATATCCATATTAAGCGCTAACATATTTCTGTTAATATACTCCTATTAAAGGTTAGTAGATTTCAATTAATGATTAATAAGAATCCTATTAGATGTTAATAAATTCCCATTTACGCATAATAGATTCATATTAACGGTAGCTAGATTCCCATTAAAGGATAATATATTTGTATTAAAGGTTAATAGATTCCTACTAAAGGTTAATAAGATCATATTAAGGGTTAATAGATTTCTGGTAATGGTTTAGAGATGATAATAAGGTAAAAAACAAACTCGTTTTCGTTATTTTGCGAGATATCTTAAACAGGAATAACGTGTCACGCAATTCCGCTGCTGTGCAGTTCCGCTTAATGCGGTCTAAGCATAAGGGGCTAAAAGTCCTAATGTTTTTATCCATGCCCTAATTTATGATCATCTCCATTGAGGACACCCTTTAGCCGTAAAACAATTGAACCTTTTTATTTGTATTAAATGAAAAAAGACAGAAAGGTGACCAAAGGACACTACTTGTTATGTTTCAATCAGCTGATTGTGGTGCTTGGCTTCTTTGCCCATTTGCCTTTGTTTAATGCCTTATTCGTTTTTTAACTATAATTTTTTCAAATTTTACCAGAAAGTTGTATTTGTATTTTTCCTTTGGTGTTCTGTGTTTTTCAGTAAGTTATCAAATTCTACCAGCCAGTCCAATATTCAACATTTGTTACTCATCTCGTAAGTGTGTAAAATACAAACATAACCTATATAAATGTTTGGTTTCCGTAATATTTTTGTTTATGATATTTTTTAAAAGTATAAAAAAAAATTCATTCCTTTTTTAATATTTAGGTTAGATTAGGTTTGATTATGAGTGGTGCGAATGTCGCCCCTCCACTGCGACTCAAGTGGTCTATCGTGGCTTATCCCAACTTAAATATCACCAATACCTATCTCCTTTATGAAGCAGATCAATTTGCTTGGTGATATTTCCTCAAGATCCTGAGGTTCTACCTGTCCAGGTCCGAATATTTTCGCCCTAGTTCTCTGTCTTGCTACACAGTGGCGAATTAGATAAAGTGGCGTTTCCTCCTCAACACCATAGAACCTAATTTTTTAACATTTAAAATTATAACTAGGGATTTCTTGACAATTCAGCTACCCAAATAAACAAAGAAATATCAAAGTTATAGTTCGCCAAGTTCTTTTAAAGGGAAACCCAAAACACGTTAAAAAATAGCTACAGCATGGGGTCTTATGTGGACTTTCGACAAGGTAAGACGTACAATTTTCAACTAAACCATTCTATTATTATTTGTTTATTGCTAGTGATTTTTAAATTCGATATAATATCTTATTGTGCGTCCTAACCAAAGTTGTTGAGTTTCAGAAATCCCTAAAGGAAACCATGTAGGTACTATTATCTGCGATACCCTGTGCGTAGTCATGTCATCGCTTTTGTATGGTTAGTAAGAATGTTAAAGGTTAATCAAAAATAAGGAAAAAAATTATCGTACATTTAAAGGTGAAGGCAAATGGGCCCCAGAGAGAACAAAAGTTGCAGTGGTAGGACGGTTTTAGCTGTAGAAACAGTTGTATCAGATCAGTAGATAATAGTAAGAGGCATTTGGACAAATCGGTGCCGGTAAGCTCGCCTTCTAGCAAATATACCGTCGGCTCAACCGATCTGACTTAATCTGACCTGCGGCGAATTAACTCAGCTGCGTTTTAACTTTGCCGTGGCGGCAAGTTCGCCACAACAAAGGAGAGGCGGCGAGTTGTTCCATTGGCTGGTAAATTAAACGGTTTCGAATAACTTTTTTGACAGAATGAGAATGGCAGCAGATTTTAAAAATATCACATATCATGGAATCTTTACAAAAGTGAAATGTTTGTGGAACTTCAGTAATGTTTTGTTTGGTAACGTTTATGCAAATTCATAATTGGTTTAAAAAACTTTTAAAATCCGTCTGATCCATTGAGTTGTATAAGGCCCTGAAAGGGCCTTAGAGACGGAAAGACAAGGCATTTTTTATTGACCCTATCCAATTTGGTTTCTAGGGGCGGGTATTTCTTTTACAATAAAAACAGAGATAGACATTATTGAACATGTGAAGCGGATAAGACATTTTGCATTTTGCATGCTAATAATACCCTAGATAATTTTATTTATTTATTTATTTATTTATATGGGTACTTTTATCTCTTTCACACTGACGGCATAAGTGCGACAGAAAAGCAGCTGGCCACTTTTAATCCACCTGCCGTATTTTGAGTGATTCAACCTGCTAGTCGTTTTATACAGGGTAAACTGATAGACAATGTTTTCTAAGTACGGAAATGAATTTTTTTAAATTTCATGCGGGAATATGACAAAAAGAAATCTTAAAAACGTTTAAAAACAAGTTTAGAAGTAAATATTTGAGTTCAAACATGGTCCGAAAAAACAACATTTCATGGGTAAGTCGTCTTGACGGATAGTTTTTTCTAAAACACGAAAAAGTTCAATAGCGTCACGATAGATAGTTTTTTCTGCGACCGTGCGATTTTACCCTCACACATTTTGATTCAGAAAGTGTCACTTCCCCGCACTTATAAGATTATTTTTTAATAATAATTTGTCCTGAAATGTGTTGCAGTTTGGGACAACTAGGCGCCGCCAACTGGGCGACGGGCCAACTGGGCGCCGGGCCAACTGGACGCCGGGCCAACTGGGCGCCGGACGAAAATATTTTTTCTTGATAAAATGTGCAAATGAAAAACAAAATTGATTATTTAGCAAAAACATCTTTAAAAAATCCTTTACGTAATATTCTTGAAATTTGGTTTTGTTAGAGTTAAATCCATTAAGTCGAGTGTTGAAATTTTGGTAGATCTAGAGTTCTGGTAACATGGCAAATCCAAAATGGCGGATTTCTTTATTTTTAAACCGATTTGTCTCAAACTTGACAGTTTGAAGTGTTTGGGATCACATCATCACATATCAGTTTTAACCTCAAACTTAAAAAAATTAAAATGGCGGATCGAAAATGGCGGACTTTCTTATTTATGCATCGATATGTATACAATATGGAACTTGGCGGTGTTTCAAGTCGCTGATCATAATTTTTGGGTCAAACTCATAAAAAATTCAAAATGACGGATCGAAAATGGTGGATTTCTGTATTTTTAAACGGATTTGTCTCAAAATTGAAAGTTTGCAGTGCTTGAGATCACTTAATGCAGTTTTATACTCAAACTTAAAAAAATTAAAATGGCGGAACCAAAATGGCGGATTTTCGCATTTATGCACCAATATTCATCAAATATAGAACTTGGCAGTGTTTCAACTCGCTGAATATGATTTTTGACTCAAACTCAAAATGGCGGATTTCTTTATTTTTAAACCGATTTGTCTCAAACGTGAAAGTTTGCAGTACTTGAAAGCACTTAATTTCAAATGACGGATGGAAAATGGCGGATCTTTTTATATGTGCACCGATATGTATCAATCAATAAATAATTTAAAATGGCGGATCCAAAATGGTGGACGTTGCTGATTATCATTTTTGACTTAAACTCATAAAAAAATCAAAATGGCATACAGACATACAGACATACAGACATACAGACATGCAGACATACAGACATACAGACATACAGACATACAGACATACAGACATACAGACATACAGACATACAGACATACAGACATACAGACATACAGACATACAGACATACAGACATACAGACATACAGACATACAGACATACAGACATACAGACATACAGACATACAGACATACAGACATACAGACATACAGACATACAGACATACAGACATACAGACATACAGACATACAGACATACAGACATACAGACATACAGACATACAGACATACAGACATACAGACATACAGACATACAGACATACAGACATACAGACATACAGACATACAGACATACAGACATACAGACATACAGACATACAGACATACAGACATACAGACATACAGACATACAGACATACAGACATACAGACATACAGACATACAGACATACAGACATACAGACATACAGACATACAGACATACAGACATACAGACATACAGACATACAGACATACAGACATACAGACATACAGACATACAGACATACAGACATACAGACATACAGACATACAGACATACAGACATACAGACATACAGACATACAGACATACAGACATACAGACATACAGACATACAGACATACAGACATACAGACATACAGACATACAGACATACAGACATACAGACATACAGACATACAGACATACAGACATACAGACATACAGACATACAGACATACAGACATACAGACATACAGACATACAGACATACAGACATACAGACATACAGACATACAGACATACAGACATACAGACATACAGACATACAGACATACAGACATACAGACATACAGACATACAGACATACAGACATACAGACATACAGACATACAGACATACAGACATACAGACATACAGACATACAGACATACAGACATACAGACATACAGACATACAGACATACAGACATACAGACATACAGACATACAGACATACAGACATACAGACATACAGACATACAGACATACAGACATACAGACATACAGACATACAGACATACAGACATACAGACATACAGACATACAGACATACAGACATACAGACATACAGACATACAGACATACAGACATACAGACATACAGACATACAGACATACAGACATACAGACATACAGACATACAGACATACAGACATACAGACATACAGACATACAGACATACAGACATACAGACATACAGACATACAGACATACAGACATACAGACATACAGACATACAGACATACAGACATACAGACATACAGACATACAGACATACAGACATACAGACATACAGAGACATACAGACATACAGACATACAGACATACAGACATACAGACATACAGACATACAGACATACAGACATACAGACATACAGACATACAGACATACAGACATACAGACATACAGACATACAGACATACAGACATACAGACATACAGACATACAGACATACAGACATACAGACATACAGACATACAGACATACAGACATACAGACATACAGACATACAGACATACAGACATACAGACATACAGACATACAGACATACAGACATACAGACATACAGACATACAGACATACAGACATACAGACATACAGACATACAGACATACAGACATACAGACATACAGACATACAGACATACAGACATACAGACATACAGACATACAGACATACAGACATACAGACATACAGACATACAGACATACAGACATACAGACATACAGACATACAGACATACAGACATACAGACATACAGACATACAGACATACAGACATACAGACATACAGACATACAGACATACAGACATACAGACATACAGACATACAGACATACAGACATACAGACATACAGACATACAGACATACAGACATACAGACATACAGACATACAGACATACAGACATACAGACATACAGACATACAGACATACAGACATACAGACATACAGACATACAGACATACAGACATACAGACATACAGACATACAGACATACAGACATACAGACATACAGACATACAGACATACAGACATACAGACATACAGACATACAGACATACAGACATACAGACATACAGACATACAGACATACAGACATACAGACATACAGACATACAGACATACAGACATACAGACATACAGACATACAGACATACAGACATACAGACATACAGACATACAGACATACAGACATACAGACATACAGACATACAGACATACAGACATACAGACATACAGACATACAGACATACAGACATACAGACATACAGACATACAGACATACAGACATACAGACATACAGACATACAGACATACAGACATACAGACATACAGACATACAGACATACAGACATACAGACATACAGACATACAGACATACAGACATACAGACATACAGACATACAGACATACAGACATACAGACATACAGACATACAGACATACAGACATACAGACATACAGACATACAGACATACAGACATACAGACATACAGACATACAGACATACAGACATACAGACATACAGACATACAGACATACAGACATACAGACATACAGACATACAGACATACAGACATACAGACATACAGACATACAGACATACAGACATACAGACATACAGACATACAGACATACAGACATACAGACATACAGACATACAGACATACAGACATACAGACATACAGACATACAGACATACAGACATACAGACATACAGACATACAGACATACAGACATACAGACATACAGACATACAGACATACAGACATACAGACATACAGACATACAGACATACAGACATACAGACATACAGACATACAGACATACAGACATACAGACATACAGACATACAGACATACAGACATACAGACATACAGACATACAGACATACAGACATACAGACATACAGACATACAGACATACAGACATACAGACATACAGACATACAGACATACAGACATACAGACATACAGACATACAGACATACAGACATACAGACATACAGACATACAGACATACAGACATACAGACATACAGACATACAGACATACAGACATACAGACATACAGACATACAGACATACAGACATACAGACATACAGACATACAGACATACAGACATACAGACATACAGACATACAGACATACAGACATACAGACATACAGACATACAGACATACAGACATACAGACATACAGACATACAGACATACAGACATACAGACATACAGACATACAGACATACAGACATACAGACATACAGACATACAGACATACAGACATACAGACATACAGACATACAGACATACAGACATACAGACATACAGACATACAGACATACAGACATACAGACATACAGACATACAGACATACAGACATACAGACATACAGACATACAGACATACAGACATACAGACATACAGACATACAGACATACAGACATACAGACATACAGACATACAGACATACAGACATACAGACATACAGACATACAGACATACAGACATACAGACATACAGACATACAGACATACAGACATACAGACATACAGACATACAGACATACAGACATACAGACATACAGACATACAGACATACAGACATACAGACATACAGACATACAGACATACAGACATACAGACATACAGACATACAGACATACAGACATACAGACATACAGACATACAGACATACAGACATACAGACATACAGACATACAGACATACAGACATACAGACATACAGACATACAGACATACAGACATACAGACATACAGACATACAGACATACAGACATACAGACATACAGACATACAGACATACAGACATACAGACATACAGACATACAGACATACAGACATACAGACATACAGACATACAGACATACAGACATACAGACATACAGACATACAGACATACAGACATACAGACATACAGACATACAGACATACAGACATACAGACATACAGACATACAGACATACAGACATACAGACATACAGACATACAGACATACAGACATACAGACATACAGACATACAGACATACAGACATACAGACATACAGACATACAGACATACAGACATACAGACATACAGACATACAGACATACAGACATACAGACATACAGACATACAGACATACAGACATACAGACATACAGACATACAGACATACAGACATACAGACATACAGACATACAGACATACAGACATACAGACATACAGACATACAGACATACAGACATACAGACATACAGACATACAGACATACAGACATACAGACATACAGACATACAGACATACAGACATACAGACATACAGACATACAGACATACAGACATACAGACATACAGACATACAGACATACAGACATACAGACATACAGACATACAGACATACAGACATACAGACATACAGACATACAGACATACAGACATACAGACATACAGACATACAGACATACAGACATACAGACATACAGACATACAGACATACAGACATACAGACATACAGACATACAGACATACAGACATACAGACATACAGACATACAGACATACAGACATACAGACATACAGACATACAGACATACAGACATACAGACATACAGACATACAGACATACAGACATACAGACATACAGACATACAGACATACAGACATACAGACATACAGACATACAGACATACAGACATACAGACATACAGACATACAGACATACAGACATACAGACATACAGACATACAGACATACAGACATACAGACATACAGACATACAGACATACAGACATACAGACATACAGACATACAGACATACAGACATACAGACATACAGACATACAGACATACAGACATACAGACATACAGACATACAGACATACAGACATACAGACATACAGACATACAGACATACAGACATACAGACATACAGACATACAGACATACAGACATACAGACATACAGACATACAGACATACAGACATACAGACATACAGACATACAGACATACAGACATACAGACATACAGACATACAGACATACAGACATACAGACATACAGACATACAGACATACAGACATACAGACATACAGACATACAGACATACAGACATACAGACATACAGACATACAGACATACAGACATACAGACATACAGACATACAGACATACAGACATACAGACATACAGACATACAGACATACAGACATACAGACATACAGACATACAGACATACAGACATACAGACATACAGACATACAGACATACAGACATACAGACATACAGACATACAGACATACAGACATACAGACATACAGACATACAGACATACAGACATACAGACATACAGACATACAGACATACAGACATACAGACATACAGACATACAGACATACAGACATACAGACATACAGACATACAGACATACAGACATACAGACATACAGACATACAGACATACAGACATACAGACATACAGACATACAGACATACAGACATACAGACATACAGACATACAGACATACAGACATACAGACATACAGACATACAGACATACAGACATACAGACATACAGACATACAGACATACAGACATACAGACATACAGACATACAGACATACAGACATACAGACATACAGACATACAGACATACAGACATACAGACATACAGACATACAGACATACAGACATACAGACATACAGACATACAGACATACAGACATACAGACATACAGACATACAGACATACAGACATACAGACATACAGACATACAGACATACAGACATACAGACATACAGACATACAGACATACAGACATACAGACATACAGACATACAGACATACAGACATACAGACATACAGACATACAGACATACAGACATACAGACATACAGACATACAGACATACAGACATACAGACATACAGACATACAGACATACAGACATACAGACATACAGACATACAGACATACAGACATACAGACATACAGACATACAGACATACAGACATACAGACATACAGACATACAGACATACAGACATACAGACATACAGACATACAGACATACAGACATACAGACATACAGACATACAGACATACAGACATACAGACATACAGACATACAGACATACAGACATACAGACATACAGACATACAGACATACAGACATACAGACATACAGACATACAGACATACAGACATACAGACATACAGACATACAGACATACAGACATACAGACATACAGACATACAGACATACAGACATACAGACATACAGACATACAGACATACAGACATACAGACATACAGACATACAGACATACAGACATACAGACATACAGACATACAGACATACAGACATACAGACATACAGACATACAGACATACAGACATACAGACATACAGACATACAGACATACAGACATACAGACATACAGACATACAGACATACAGACATACAGACATACAGACATACAGACATACAGACATACAGACATACAGACATACAGACATACAGACATACAGACATACAGACATACAGACATACAGACATACAGACATACAGACATACAGACATACAGACATACAGACATACAGACATACAGACATACAGACATACAGACATACAGACATACAGACATACAGACATACAGACATACAGACATACAGACATACAGACATACAGACATACAGACATACAGACATACAGACATACAGACATACAGACATACAGACATACAGACATACAGACATACAGACATACAGACATACAGACATACAGACATACAGACATACAGACATACAGACATACAGACATACAGACATACAGACATACAGACATACAGACATACAGACATACAGACATACAGACATACAGACATACAGACATACAGACATACAGACATACAGACATACAGACATACAGACATACAGACATACAGACATACAGACATACAGACATACAGACATACAGACATACAGACATACAGACATACAGACATACAGACATACAGACATACAGACATACAGACATACAGACATACAGACATACAGACATACAGACATACAGACATACAGACATACAGACATACAGACATACAGACATACAGACATACAGACATACAGACATACAGACATACAGACATACAGACATACAGACATACAGACATACAGACATACAGACATACAGACATACAGACATACAGACATACAGACATACAGACATACAGACATACAGACATACAGACATACAGACATACAGACATACAGACATACAGACATACAGACATACAGACATACAGACATACAGACATACAGACATACAGACATACAGACATACAGACATACAGACATACAGACATACAGACATACAGACATACAGACATACAGACATACAGACATACAGACATACAGACATACAGACATACAGACATACAGACATACAGACATACAGACATACAGACATACAGACATACAGACATACAGACATACAGACATACAGACATACAGACATACAGACATACAGACATACAGACATACAGACATACAGACATACAGACATACAGACATACAGACATACAGACATACAGACATACAGACATACAGACATACAGACATACAGACATACAGACATACAGACATACAGACATACAGACATACAGACATACAGACATACAGACATACAGACATACAGACATACAGACATACAGACATACAGACATACAGACATACAGACATACAGACATACAGACATACAGACATACAGACATACAGACATACAGACATACAGACATACAGACATACAGACATACAGACATACAGACATACAGACATACAGACATACAGACATACAGACATACAGACATACAGACATACAGACATACAGACATACAGACATACAGACATACAGACATACAGACATACAGACATACAGACATACAGACATACAGACATACAGACATACAGACATACAGACATACAGACATACAGACATACAGACATACAGACATACAGACATACAGACATACAGACATACAGACATACAGACATACAGACATACAGACATACAGACATACAGACATACAGACATACAGACATACAGACATACAGACATACAGACATACAGACATACAGACATACAGACATACAGACATACAGACATACAGACATACAGACATACAGACATACAGACATACAGACATACAGACATACAGACATACAGACATACAGACATACAGACATACAGACATACAGACATACAGACATACAGACATACAGACATACAGACATACAGACATACAGACATACAGACATACAGACATACAGACATACAGACATACAGACATACAGACATACAGACATACAGACATACAGACATACAGACATACAGACATACAGACATACAGACATACAGACATACAGACATACAGACATACAGACATACAGACATACAGACATACAGACATACAGACATACAGACATACAGACATACAGACATACAGACATACAGACATACAGACATACAGACATACAGACATACAGACA
>OY755040.1:81326820-81426820 GCA_963576565.1 Aspidapion aeneum
AGACATACAGACAGACATACAGACAGACATACAGACAGACATACAGACAGACATACAGACAGACAGACAGACATACAGACCGACATACAGACCGACATACAGACAGACATACAGACAGACATACAGACAGACATACAGACAGACATACAGACAGACATACAGACAGACATACAGACAGACATACAGACAGACATACAGACAGACATACAGACAGACATACAGACAGACATACAGACAGACATACAGACAGACATACAGACAGACATACAGACAGACATACAGACAGACATACAGACAGACATACAGACAGACATACAGACATACAGACAGACAGACATACAGACAGACATACAGACAGACATACAGACAGACATACATACAGACAGACATACAGACAGACATACAGACAGACATACAGACAGACATACAGACAGACATACAGACAGACATACAGACAGACATACAGACAGACATACAGACAGACATACAGACAGACATACAGACAGACATACAGACAGACATACAGACAGACATACAGACAGACATACAGACAGACATACAGACATACAGACATACAGACAGACATACAGACAGACATACAGACAGACATACAGACAGACATACAGACAGACATACAGACAGACATACAGACAGACATACAGACAGACATACAGACATACAGACAGACATACAGACAGACATACAGACAGACATACAGACAGACATACAGACAGACATACAGACAGACATACAGACATACAGACAGACATACAGACAGACATACAGACAGACATACAGACAGACATACAGACAGACATACAGACAGACATACAGACAGACATACAGACAGACATACAGACAGACATACAGACAGACATACAGACAGACATACAGACAGACATACAGACAGACATACAGACAGACATACAGACAGACATACAGACAGACATACAGACAGACATACAGACAGACATACAGACAGACATACAGACAGACATACAGACAGACATACAGACAGACATACAGACAGACATACAGACAGACATACAGACAGACATACAGACAGACATACAGACAGACATACAGACAGACATACAGACAGACATACAGACAGACATACAGACAGACATACAGACAGACATACAGACAGACATACAGACAGACATACAGACAGACATACAGACAGACATACAGACAGACATACAGACAGACATACAGACAGACATACAGACAGACATACAGACAGACATACAGACAGACATACAGACAGACATACAGACAGACATACAGACAGACATACAGACAGACATACAGACAGACATACAGACAGACATACAGACAGACATACAGACAGACATACAGACAGACATACAGACAGACATACAGACAGACATACAGACAGACATACAGACAGACATACAGACAGACATACAGACAGACATACAGACAGACATACAGACAGACATACAGACAGACATACAGACAGACATACAGACAGACATACAGACAGACATACAGACAGACATACAGACAGACATACAGACAGACATACAGACAGACATACAGACAGACATACAGACAGACATACAGACAGACATACAGACAGACATACAGACAGACATACAGACAGACATACAGACAGACATACAGACAGACATACAGACAGACATACAGACAGACATACAGACAGACATACAGACAGACATACAGACAGACATACAGACAGACATACAGACAGACATACAGACAGACATACAGACAGACATACAGACAGACATACAGACAGACATACAGACAGACGTACAGACAGACGTACAGACAGACATACAGACAGACATACAGACAGACACACAGACAGACATACAGACAGACATACAGACAGACATACAGACAGACATACAGACAGACATACAGACAGACATACAGACAGACATACAGACAGACATACAGACAGACATACAGACAGACATACAGACAGACATACAGACAGACATACAGACAGACATACAGACAGACATACAGACAGACATACAGACAGACATACAGACAGACATACAGACAGACATACAGACAGACATACAGACAGACATACAGACAGACATACAGACAGACATACAGACAGACATACAGACAGACATACAGACAGACATACAGACAGACATACAGACAGACAGACATACAGACAGACATACAGACAGACATACAGACAGACATACAGACAGACATACAGACAGACATACAGACAGACATACAGACAGACATACAGACAGACATACAGACAGACATACAGACAGACATACAGACAGACAGACATACAGACAGACATACAGACAGACATACAGACAGACATACAGACAGACATACAGACAGACATACAGACAGACATACAGACAGACATACAGACAGACATACAGACAGACATACAGACAGACATACAGACAGACATACAGACAGACATACAGACAGACATACAGACAGACATACAGACAGACATACAGACAGACATACAGACAGACATACAGACAGACATACAGACAGACATACAGACAGACATACAGACAGACATACAGACATACAGACAGACATACAGACAGACATACAGACAGACATACAGACAGACAGACATACAGACAGACATACAGACAGACATACAGACAAACATACAGACAGACATACAGACAGACATACAGACAGACATACAGACAGACATACAGACAGACATACAGACAGACATACAGACAGACATACAGACAGACATACAGACAGACATACAGACAGACATACAGACAGACATACAGACAGACATACAGACAGACATACAGACAGACATACAGACAGACATACAGACAGACATACAGACAGACATACAGACAGACATACAGACATACAGACAGACATACAGACAGACATACAGACAGACATACAGACAGACATACAGACAGACATACAGACAGACATACAGACAGACATACAGACAGACATACAGACAGACATACAGACAGACATACAGACAGACATACAGACAGACATACAGACAGACATACAGACAGACATACAGACAGACATACAGACAGACATACAGACAGACATACAGACAGACATACAGACAGACATACAGACAGACATACAGACAGACATACAGACAGACAGACATACAGACAGACATACAGACAGACATACAGACAGACATACAGACAGACATACAGACAGACATACAGACAGACATACAGACAGACATACAGACAGACATACAGACAGACATACAGACAGACATACAGACAGACATACAGACAGACATACAGACAGACATACAGACAGACATACAGACAGACATACAGACAGACATACAGACAGACATACAGACAGACATACAGACAGACATACAGACAGACATACAGACAGACATACAGACAGACATACAGACAGACATACAGACAGACATACAGACAGACATACAGACAGACATACAGACAGACATACAGACAGACATACAGACAGACATACAGACAGACATACAGACAGACATACAGACAGACATACAGACAGACATACAGACAGACATACAGACAGACATACAGACAGACATACAGACAGACATACAGACAGACATACAGACAGACATACAGACAGACATACAGACAGACATACAGACAGACATACAGACAGACATACAGACAGACATACAGACAGACATACAGACAGACATACAGACAGACATACAGACAGACATACAGACAGACATACAGACAGACATACAGACAGACATACAGACAGACATACAGACAGACATACAGACAGACATACAGACAGACATACAGACAGACATACAGACAGACATACAGACAGACATACAGACAGACATACAGACAGACATACAGACAGACATACAGACAGACATACAGACAGACATACAGACAGACATACAGACAGACATACAGACAGACATACAGACAGACATACAGACAGACATACAGACAGACATACAGACAGACATACAGACAGACATACAGACAGACATACAGACAGACATACAGACAGACATACAGACAGACATACAGACAGACATACAGACAGACATACAGACAGACATACAGACAGACATACAGACAGACATACAGACAGACATACAGACAGACATACAGACAGACATACAGACAGACATACAGACAGACATACAGACAGACATACAGACAGACATACAGACAGACATACAGACAGACATACAGACAGACATACAGACAGACATACAGACAGACATACAGACAGACATACAGACAGACATACAGACAGACATACAGACAGACAGACATACAGACAGACATACAGACAGACATACAGACAGACATACAGACAGACATACAGACAGACATACAGACAGACATACAGACAGACATACAGACAGACATACAGACAGACATACAGACAGACAGACAGACAGACATACAGACAGACATACAGACAGACATACAGACAGACATACAGACAGACATACAGACAGACATACAGACAGACATACAGACAGACATACAGACAGACAGACAGACAGACAGACATACAGACAGACATACAGACAGACATACAGACAGACATACAGACAGACATATAGACAGACATACAGACAGACATACAGACAGACATACAGACAGACATACAGACAGACATACAGACAGACATACAGACAGACATACAGACAGACATACAGACAGACATACAGACAGACATACAGACAGACATACAGACAGACATACAGACAGACATACAGACAGACATACAGACAGACATACAGACAGACATACAGACAGACAGACATACAGACAGACATACAGACAGACATACAGACAGACATACAGACAGACATACAGACAGACATACAGACAGACATACAGACAGACATACAGACAGACATACAGACAGACATACAGACAGACATACAGACAGACATACAGACAGACATACAGACAGACATACAGACAGACATACAGACAGACATACAGACAGACATACAGACAGACATACAGACAGACATACAGACAGACATACAGACAGACATACAGACAGACATACAGACAGACATACAGACAGACATACAGACAGACATACAGACAGACATACAGACAGACATACAGACAGACATACAGACAGACATACAGACAGACATACAGACAGACATACAGACAGACATACAGACAGACATACAGACAGACATACAGACAGACATACAGACAGACATACAGACAGACATACAGACAGACATACAGACAGACATACAGACAGACATACAGACAGACATACAGACAGACATACAGACAGACATACAGACAGACATACAGACAGACATACAGACAGACATACAGACAGACATACAGACAGACATACAGACAGACATACAGACAGACATACAGACAGACATACAGACAGACATACAGACAGACATACAGACAGACATACAGACAGACATACAGACAGACATACAGACAGACATACAGACAGACATACAGACAGACATACAGACAGACATACAGACAGACATACAGACAGACATACAGACAGACATACAGACAGACATACAGACAGACATACAGACAGACATACAGACAGACATACAGACAGACATACAGACAGACATACAGACAGACATACAGACAGACATACAGACAGACATACAGACAGACATACAGACAGACATACAGACAGACATACAGACAGACATACAGACAGACATACAGACAGACATACAGACAGACATACAGACAGACATACAGACAGACATACAGCAGACATACAGACAGACATACAGACAGACATACAGACAGACATACAGACAGACATACAGACAGACATACAGACAGACATACAGACAGACATACAGACAGACATACAGACAGACATACAGACAGACATACAGACAGACATACAGACAGACATACAGACAGACATACAGACAGACATACAGACAGACATACAGACAGACATACAGACAGACATACAGACAGACATACAGACAGACATACAGACAGACATACAGACAGACATACAGACAGACATACAGACAGACATACAGACAGACATACAGACAGACATACAGACAGACAGACATACAGACAGACATACAGACAGACATACAGACAGACATACAGACAGACATACAGACAGACATACAGACAGACATACAGACAGACATACAGACAGACATACAGACAGACATACAGACAGACATACAGACAGACATACAGACAGACATACAGACAGACATACAGACAGACATACAGACAGACATACAGACAGACATACAGACAGACATACAGACAGACATACAGACAGACATACAGACAGACATACAGACAGACATACAGACAGACATACAGACAGACATACAGACAGACAGACATACAGACAGACATACAGACAGACATACAGACAGACATACAGACAGACATACAGACAGACATACAGACAGACATACAGACAGACATACAGACAGACATACAGACAGACATACAGACAGACAGACATACAGACAGACATACAGACAGACATACAGACAGACAGACATACAGACAGACATACAGGCAGACACACAGGCAGACACACAGACAGACATACAGACATACAGACATACAGACATACAAACATACAGACATACAGACATACAGACATACAGACATACAGACATACAGACATACAGACATACAGACATACAGACATACAGACATACAGACATACAGACATACAGACATACAGACATACAGACATACAGACATACAGACATACAGACATACAGACATACAGACATACAGACATACAGACATACAGACATACAGACATACAGACATACAGACATACAGACATACAGACATACAGACATACAGACATACAGACATACAGACATACAGACATACAGACATACAGACATACAGACATACAGACATACAGACATACAGACATACAGACATACAGACATACAGACATACAGACATACAGACATACAGACATACAGACATACAGACATACAGACATACAGACATACAGACATACAGACATACAGACATACAGACATACAGACATACAGACATACAGACATACAGACATACAGACATACAGACATACAGACATACAGACATACAGACATACAGACATACAGACATACAGACATACAGACATACAGACATACAGACATACAGACATACAGACATACAGACATACAGACATACAGACATACAGACATACAGACATACAGACATACAGACATACAGACATACAGACATACAGACATACAGACATACAGACATACAGACATACAGACATACAGACATACAGACATACAGACATACAGACATACAGACATACAGACATACAGACATACAGACATACAGACATACAGACATACAGACATACAGACATACAGACATACAGACATACAGACATACAGACATACAGACATACAGACATACAGACATACAGACATACAGACATACAGACATACAGACATACAGACATACAGACATACAGACATACAGACATACAGACATACAGACATACAGACATACAGACATACAGACATACAGACATACAGACATACAGACATACAGACATACAGACATACAGACATACAGACATACAGACATACAGACATACAGACATACAGACATACAGACATACAGACATACAGACATACAGACATACAGACATACAGACATACAGACATACAGACATACAGACATACAGACATACAGACACAGACATACAGACATACAGACATACAGACATACAGACAAACAGACATACAGACATACAGACATACAGACATACAGACATACAGACATACAGACATACAGACATACAGACATACAGACATACAGACATACAGACATACAGACATACAGACATACAGACATACAGACATACAGACATACAGACATACAGACATACAGACATACAGACATACAGACATACAGACATACAGACATACAGACATACAGACATACAGACATACAGACATACAGACATACAGACATACAGACATACAGACATACAGACATACAGACATACAGACATACAGACATACAGACATACAGACATACAGACATACAGACATACAGACATACAGACATACAGACATACAGACATACAGACATACAGACACACAGACATACAGACATACAGACATACAGACATACAGACATACAGACATACAGACATACAGACATACAGACATACAGACATACAGACATACAGACATACAGACATACAGACATACAGACATACAGACATACAGACATACAGACATACAGACATACAGACATACAGACATACAGACATACAGACATACAGACATACAGACATACAGACATACAGACATACAGACATACAGACATACAGACATATAGACATACAGACATACATACAGACAGACATACAGACAGACATACAGACATACAGACATACAGACATACAGACATACAGACATACAGACATACAGACATACAGACATAGAGACAGACATACAGACAGACATACAGACAGACATACAGACAGACAGACATACAGACAGACATACAGACAGACATACAGACAGACATACATACAGACAGACATACAGACAGACATACAGACAGACATACAGACAGACATACAGACAGACATACAGACAGACATACAGACAGACATACAGACATACAGACATACAGACATACAGACATACAGACATACAGACATACAGACATACAGACATACAGACATACAGACATACAGACATACAGACATACAGACATATAGACATACAGACATACATACAGACAGACATACAGACATACAGACAGACATACAGACAGACATACAGACAGACATACAGACAGACATACAGACAGACATACAGACAGACATACAGACAGACATACAGACAGACATACAGACAGACATACAGACAGACATACAGACAGACATACAGACAGACATACAGACAGACATACAGACAGACATACAGACAGACATACAGACAGACATACAGACAGACATACAGACAGACATACAGACAGACATACAGACAGACATACAGACAGACATACAGACAGACATACAGACATACAGACATACAGACATACAGACATACAGACATACAGACATACAGACATACAGACATACAGACATACAGACATACAGACATACAGACATACAGACATACAGACATACAGACATACAGACATATAGACATACAGACATACAGACATACAGACATACAGACATACAGACATACAGACATACAGACATACAGACAGACATACAGACAGACATACAGACAGACATACAGACAGACATACAGACAGACATACAGACAGACATACAGACAGACATACAGACAGACATACAGACAGACATACAGACAGACATACAGACAGACATACAGACAGACATACAGACAGACATACAGACAGACATACAGACAGACATACAGACAGACATACAGACAGACATACAGACAGACATACAGACAGACATACAGACAGACATACAGACAGACATACAGACAGACATACAGACAGACATACAGACAGACATACAGACAGACATACAGACAGACATACAGACAGACAGACAGACGGCGCGACAAAAAAGTTTCAAAATCATCTGAAACGCAAAGATATATAAAAAATTTTGAAATCGGAGCAACTTTTTTTTTCTCACTACTATGGTATACATTACCGTACCACACTCAAATCAAGCAGCATATCTCGGTGTGACACTTAATGACAAATTTCACTGGAAAGCAAATGCTAAAAAAAAAGTTAAAGTATTGAAAAATGAACTGACTAATTGGAAGGAAGCCCAATTCAACCACTCATAAAGAGGTACTGCTTTATAGACAAAAGGAACTTATTGGAATAAAACCTGACTTTATTTTAGAGTCGACTTTATTGTGACACATTCACACAGAAAACTAACAGCTGACCTCTCAAAATTGACATACCAACGCCAAATTTAATAATACAGTCGCTAACTTCCATTTAATAAATACCGACACTAATAAATCCGGTTTTTAAATACACAAAGGCCGAATTTTGAAGCAAAGCAGCTGGTTTTTATACGTAAATCTGTCACCATAGGGTCGATTTTAAAATAAGGTCAGGTTTTATTCCAATAAGTGTCTAAAGACTGCAACCAGTATGGGCATATGTTATTCAACATTAGGGTTGCACAAAAGGGAGTAAAATACTAGTTAATACACATCGGTGCGTTTGAAATAGTGATCTTCATCGGGACCTAAAATTTGAAACTGTAACAGAAACTATAAATAGTATAGTATATTATAGACTCCATTGACATGTGAATGTGGAAGGGATTAAGCTTCTAGATAATACTATGCTAGTTATAAGACTAAAAGAGCAAAGTCTTTTGTGCTAGTAAACTAAAAAAAATAAATAAAACAGTATAATACAGTCGAATCAAAGCGCGAAGTGGAGTGAACCTAAGTTTAACTTAGGTAACTAGTAAATTAAGTTAAAAAAAATTGTTCCTAACAATTTTCTATATTCTCACTTTAATGAATGAAAACAAAATATCAAATCAAAAAGTACCGAACCGATAATCGCAAGGAAAAAGATAAATAAATTGGTAAAAAAAAAATTTAAGTCACAAGCTTTAATAAAATGCACTAAAAATTAAAAAATAATTTTCTAACATTCTAATATTATCATAATAGTAAATGCGATGGCCGACTGATGGAAATTTTGACGATGTTCGCACGATAAGATATCCGTATCAATTAAATATCACTATTTGCAAGAATCAATCTAGCAGAAAAATGCAAAGGTTCCAAACCCACCCAACCCGACACAAGATACCCCAGCATTTCTCTGACATAGGTATGGCAATGGCATAACATTGCGGCACATCAAACATATCTTTGATGACCTGCTATGTTTGAATATTCTTTAAGTGTTTAGATCACAAATTTAGATTAACTTATGCTTTGATTTGCGGCCATTGCTTTTATTATTATGGTAATATTAGAATGTTAGAAAATTATTTTTTAATTTTTGGTGCATTTTATAAAAGCTTGTGACTTAAAATTTTTTTTTTACCAATTTATTTTCTACTTTTTAGTCTCAGCTATCTACTCTATTAAATGGAAATATTTGTTCAATAACAGAACAGAAGAGTTTATTCTAGATTATAATGAAATCGTTTGGGAACTCATTTTCTATTGGGGGAAGGAGAGGGGGGGGGGGGTAGAGGCCGAAATATATTTTTTGTTTGGGCTGTATTGCCATCAGACCTTTCTGCATATACCAAATTTTATAAAAGTCATTTGAAGTGAAGTGTGTCAAAAACGCATTTTTTATGGAAGGGGGTGGGGGTAGGGGTGGAAGAACATTTTTTAATTATTGTTGTATTCTCATCGGACCACTATATGAATACCAAATTTCATCCAAATCAGATAATGGGAAGTGTGTCAAAAACGCATTTTTCTATAGTTGGGGGTGGGGGTAGGAGTGGTAGCATTTTTATCTTCAATGTTGTATTGTCATCGGACCACTATATGTATACCAAATTTCATCCATATCGGATAATGGGAAGGGTGTCAAAAACGCATTTTCTATGAAAGGGGGTGGGGGTAGGGGTGGAAGGATATTTTTTTTTAATGTTGTATTGTCATCGGACCACTATGTGAATACCAAATTTCATCCAAATCTGATAATGGGAAGTATGTCAAAAACTCATTTTTCTATGAAAGGGGGTGGGGGTAGGGGTGGGAGGATATTTTTTTCTTAATATTGTATTGTCATCGGATCACTATATGTATACCAAATTTTATCCAAATCGGATAACGGGATGTGTGTCAAAAACAAATTTTTCTATGGAAGGGGGTGGGGGTAGAGGTAGGAGGATATATTTTCTTATTGTTGTATTATCATCGGACCACTATGTGTGTACCAAATTTTATCCAAATCGGATAACGGGAAGTGTGTCAAAAACACATTTTTCTATAGAAGGGGTGGTAAATATGCTTTATAAAAATAAATAAGTATGCAAATAGGGGTGCTTGGATATTTTTTCTTAATGTTATATTGTCATGGGACCACTATGTGTGTACCAAATTTCATCCAAATCGGATAATGGGAAGTGTGTCAAAAACGCTTCACAAGATTTGATAGATAGTTAGATAGATAGTTAGACAGAACATCTGAAACTAAATAAAAGCTTGTCAAAAGATCCAGTCTAAGCTGAGGAAGGTAAGAGTGATATAAAAATATCAGAAAACGTTATAGAAATTAAAGGACTACTTGAAAGGTTTGGGATTTTAATTATCGATACAAAACGACCCTAAATATTTAATCTTCCTTTGTATATCAAAGCATCAACATACCCTAAAAACGTAACTTTATCATTCGCATCGTTAAAGTGTCGCCACGCTGTTTAAGAGATGGTATCTGTGACAAAAGCGTTTTTTAATAAATCCGGCCAAACGTTTTCCGTGCCGTGCAGCAGTGCAGATAAATTTTACACATCCCGTGACTTTTAACTCGGCACAATTACTTATTATTATAAAGGCCCTTTTGGACCCTTCCGGCTGTTTCTATGCCACCAGAAAATGACGTTCAAAACGATCACCTATATTATAATCTGGACCAGTTCAAATAATTTATGGAAAGAAAAAAAATATTAAGATCATAGTTAATTGTTGGAAAAAGAGGATATAATGCAACCAACAGGAAAAATAAAATAAACTCGATCCTAGTTATTAGGTTGAAATTACCCCACTATTATGGCTTTTCACGATTTTCAGCGAAACCAGACCTCCTGTCGAAAAAAGTTAAATTTAAAAGTTATAGGTAATAAAAAACTCTACAACTTTTGAAAATAAAAAAAACAATTTTTTTCGTTTTTACCTTCCTAGCCCGCGCAGCAATGTGTAAAATGTGTAATTTGGGTGTATCTTGACCTTGGCAATATCGTCGTGATCACGGTCTGTGTGTGTTTGTGTGTGTGTGTGTGTGTGTCTATGTCTGTCCGTAACACGATAGCTCCTAAACCGCTCAACCGATCGTCAAACTTGACTGCGTACCATTAATATAAGTAGCCTGTCGACTGGATTGTTTAGTTTACAGTTGAAAACGGTTAGTGAGTGAAAACTCAATAATGCAAGTCCGAAATTTTGATTTTATCAAACATTATCTAAAAGCTTAAAATAAAAAGGACATAAGCATGATATATATACATGCGTAGACTAAAAACTTAAAGTAATAAAAAATAAAGAAAACTCGTAGCCCCGTTTACGAAGGTAATTCATTTATTTGTTTGTAATCAATGTAGCCTTTCCGCTATTGCACACTATAGGTATACAGGGTTCGTCAACGATCGTTTGGCCATTGAAAATACGTGAATTGAAGTAAGATCGCTATTTAAATAAATGGCACTAAGAGAGATAAATAGTTTAGCGCTGTTGTCAAGTTAGCAATTCAAGAAAATGGTTTTCTTTTCGCGATCTAATGACGTTACTCTTACCGGCTGAGTAGGCCAAAGACGGCGATGCATAAAATCCTTAAAACCCCTAATAATCAATCTCTATCTATTTAGCCTTCTTCGATCCATCTTTGGACATAGGCCCCCCCCAATATCTTCCACTCCTCTCTGTTCTTCAAATCGTCTGCCCATCTCATTTGGGGTCTTCCCCTACTTCTTTTATTTTCCCAAGGTCTCCAGTCTACAATGCATTTGTTCCAACGATCGTCTTTCTGTCTGCTATTATGACTGGCAAATTTCCATTTTAATTTTGCTACCTTTCCTCTGACATCCCTTACTTTTGTTTTATTTCTTATCCATTGATTCCTTTTTCTATCTATTAGCTTTACATATAACGTTTGTCTTTCCATTGATCTTTGGGCTTTTGTTACTTTATCCATGTTTGATTTTGTAAGCGTCCAGGTCTGGGATCCATATGTGAGCACAGGAAGAAGACATTGTTTATAAACTTTCGTTTTAAGGTACTGAGGATATTTTTTAATATGTAGCTTAATTTACCGAATGCAGACCAGGCCAATCTTACTGTCTCTTGATTTCAGCCGTTTGGTTTTCTTTTTTTAGTTTAATAATTTGTCCCAGATATATATATTCCTCTACTTGTTCTATTTTTTCTTGGTTTATTCTGATCGTGATATCTTCATCTGTGTTTATTATGATTTTAGTTTTAGTGTAGTGCATACTCAAGCCTATCGCCTTTCTTGTGTAGAATAATGGTTACTGATTCTTTCCAGTTGTTTGGGATTATTTTTTCTTTTAGAATTTTACTGAGGAGAATATGGAGGGTATTAACTACAGTTTTACCACCCTGCTTTAGCATTTCTGCCGTTACTCCGTCTTTCCCAGGTGATTTGTTATTTTTCATTTTCTTTAATGCTCTCTTTATTTCCGTTTTGCTTATTTCGGGTTGTAGTTCTGAGTTTATTTTCTTTATTTTTGTTTGGTGTTTCTTTATGGTTTCTCGCGATGGTTCTCTTTTTGTATGGTATAATTCTGTAAAGAATAGCTGTGTGAAATTTATAATATCCCCTTAAACGTTAGTTTCTATGCCGCTCATATCCTATATTTTAATTATTTCATATCTACCTAGAGTCGGTCTTAGGCATTTCATATTCCTGTTATCCTCTATAACTCTTTCAACTTTTATTTCTTGGCTCTTTCTTTTATTTTCTGTTATCATTTTTCTTATAGTTTTATTTATTTCTGTGTATTCTATTAATGTTCTCTTTCCTATTTCTTCCAGGTTCCGCCTTTTTTTCCATGAGTTTATTTATCTCTTCTGATATAAAATTTTCTCTTTTCACCCTTTGCGACATCTTTTCCGACTTGGGTCATAGTTCAGCGTATCATTTATTTTATCTATATTTTCGTTCTCGCATCTTAAGTTTTGGGTTAGCTGTTCCTTTAACATTTCTTTGTATATAGCTTTATTTTCTGTAAGTTTATTCATGTCAAGTTGTTCATTGTTATTGTTAATTTTTCTTTTCATTTCGATATTGCTATGAATGCACCATCCTGTGATCACTGCCTGTTGTAAAGCTATTTAGGACCGTTACATCTCTAACGATGCTTTTTTCAGTAGTCAGTATGTAATCAATTTCGTTTTTTGTTATTCCGTTAGGGCTGAGCCATGTCCACTTTCGTTGCGGTTTCTTCCTATAGAACGAATTCATTGCATACAGGTGTCTTTCCTCTAGATAGTTCACTAAGGTTGTGCCCCTGTCATTCCTTTCGCCATATCCAAAATCCCCTATTTTCCTCTATGTTCATTTTCTTACCTAATTTGGCATTGAAATCTCCCATTACTATTGGAAGATGGGTCTTGTGTTATTCTATAGCTTTGGATATATCTTCATAAAATGCTTCGATGTGTTCGTCTTCGTAGGTAGATGTGAAAGCGTTTACTTGTATAACTTTAAGGGATTTTTTTAATAAAAAATAATCAATACCTAAAGCAAATCTGTAATTAAGTGTATAGGTAGAGCTTTCTAACATGGCAAAAATGTTAAAGGAGGTTATTACACGCAAAAACAAAATATTCCACAAATTCAACTTTATGGATAACAAATTTCTTGGTGTTTATCTGTACAGATTTATTCTCAACCAGAGTTAGAAACCAATACTTTGAAAAGTAGCTATTACATTACAAATTACTTTACAGGATTGTACTTAGAAAACTGTGTAATTAATTACAACAAAAAAATAACTTAATTATAAATGTCCTACTTGCAAAATAAAAAAAAGTAGTTGACAATTATTTTTTATTTATTTCTTTCACTTTCTCATAATTTACAAAATGTGAAAATGTTTAATTTAGGAGCCCTCTTCCTTCGTAATACATTCCGAACCTCTTCAATTCAGTACGAAACGTGGATTGCTTTAAATAATAAAAGCAAAATAGCTTTTGACAAATAATAACAATCACTTTAGTAATTCAATTGCATTTTTATAATTTCATTATAATTTTAAAATAATTTTTCAATTATTTTAAAAACTTAAATAATTGCAATTACCATAACACCGCATTTCAACTTATTGTTTTTTTAAGAGGATTGGCCCCGCCATTTAAGGGGCAAAAACTAAATTTTAAAAGGAGTAATAAAACGTGACAAACCTTTTTTTCTGCAGACTGAAACCAGTAGAGGGGCAAGAGGTTTAGGGCTGTCGTACATCCCTACCCCCAAAAATGTTATCCCCTATTCTGTTTCCTGGATAGTGTATGGTGACTTTTAGTAACTTGAGTTCGTCAGCCTCCGCCAGGAGATCGAACACTTGAGCGGTATTTAAGCGTGACTTTAATAAAAGAGCAAGGTTATTGTGGAAGAAAAAATTATTAAAAAATTGAATTTTTCTCGATTTAATGTTTCCTGATTAAAGCTAAAATAACGAAATAAATAATAGTGCTTTGATTTGGCTAGGCTATTTAATCAGGCATATGACATCATATTACGTATTTGGTGTTAGAAGGGCCGGGTTTGCCTTTGAGCTACTTGGATTATATCCCCAGGGAAAAAGGGAATCCAAATTGTTCCAACAATTTTAGCCGGCATTAAGCCAATATACTATTTTATTATTTTAAAACGCGGCTTTTCTGTTTGGAGAGTTACAGCACTACTAACAATCCAAACGAAAATTTCATAAGATTGTTTTAAATCTAATAGCAATTTCTTACAAAATTTATTTGCGGGACAACTTTTTATATTTCTTTCACAAGAATTGCCAAATTTTAGAAAATTTCCTCATTTTACCTGCATTAAGTACTAAATTTCAGACATTGGACTTCAAAAAAATTAGTTTGTGTTTTGCTGTCCCTCCAAATTTTAGTAGTTTCGCACAGCAAAGCTTAAGTTTGAGGTACATCGGTTTGTAAATAAAAAAGTCCGTCATTTTGAATTTTTTACGTTTGAGTTTAAATTATATACAGCGACCTAAAACACCCCAAGATACGAATTTTATTTATATCGATCCATAAAAAGTTCACCATTTTGATTTTTTTAAAGTTAGAGTCAATAATCGCATTGAGTGATCCTAAACACTGCGAAATTTCAAGTTTGAGGCAAATCAATTTATAAATAAGAAAGTTTGTCATTTTGGATCCGCCATGTTGAATTTTTTAGTCTGGAACACCCCCATGTTCTGAATTTTATACATTTAGGTTCATATAAGGTAAATATAATCTACTAAGCTTAGAACATGACAGCGTAAAAAACTTATACAAAAAGAGACTGAATGAAAAACTAAGTACAAGTTCAGGTGAAACCCCAGATGAGGAATACGAATGTATTAAAGCATCCACCAAGCTGCAAAAGAAGCACTAGGATTAGTGGAAGAAACTTCTAAAAGAAGAAAATCATACTGGTGGGATGCTGAGATTGAAAGAGAAATAGAGGAAAAAAGGAAATTATATCACACCTACTTATCCCAAAAGACAGATAGAAGCAGATAAGAATACAAAATCGCGCAATCAAAGGTGAGAAGAATGATCAGTGATAAGAAAAATCATTCGTGGTCGCAAAAGTGCCAGAAAATAGATTCTTACTTAGGAGGTAGGAGAACTACCGAAAGCTGGAAAACTATAAGATCGATTAAAAAAGAAACATGCAGAGATATCATTTCACCAATACCAGACAAAGAATGGGATGAGCATTTTAAAAAACTTTTAACTGAAGATAGAGCAGAATTCAAAGAAGACGCAAGAGACAATATAATTAGAACGATGGGATCTCCAGTACCCCTCACAATCTCTGAGGTCAAAAACGTGTGCACAACCTTAAAAAGCGGTAAATCTGCCGGACCCGGAAATATCCCAGCCGAACTTGGAGATTACGGAATCTTTTCCAAAAATATTTAAATGGAACTGTAGTACCAACTGAGTGGAAAACGTCATATATATCCACAATACACAAAAAGGGAAGGAAAGATATATGTGACAATTATAGAGGTATATCTGTGACTAGTACGCTAAGCAGAATATACGGTAAAATAATAAGAAATAAAGTGGAGAGCCAATATAAAGACATGGAGGCAGAAGAACAAGCTGGTTTCAGGGCGGGTAGATCGACTTCAGATCATCTCTTTTGTATAACCCAAGTTATTGAAAAGAAAATGGCATACGGACAAGAGCTGCATCTGCTTTACGTCGATTTGCAGAAAGCATATGATAGTATACCACTAAATCTACTTTTGAAAGCGTTGGAAAACACAAACATAAGCGTACAACTGATTAAGGCCATCAAAGAGTTAACCGCAATAGTAAGGCAAAAGTTAAAATAAAAGCAAAACTAACCAAAGACTTTCAAGTAAATAAAGGTCTTAAACAAGGTTGCTGTATCTCGCCTACGCTCTTCAAGATATACTTGGAACAAGTCCTTAAAGTATGGAAGAGAAAATGCCAAAACATGGGAATTCCGTTGGACGAAACCACCTTGTATACTTTATGTTTCGCCGATGATCAGATAGTAGTGGCTCAGGATTATGACGACCTCGAATATATGACACGAAAACTAATAGAAGAGTACAATAAGTGGGGACTAGAGGTTAATCTCAATAAGACAGAGTATATGTGTATCGGTGGAATGAAACAGGATCTAATCCTAAATACCGGGGAGCGAATTCAGTCCTGTGATGAGTATAAATACTTAGGTCTAAAAATTACAGCTGACGGAACACTAGACAAAGCTATAAAAGATCGAAACGTACAAGAAAGAAAAGCAATAACTTTATTAAATGGAATAACTTGGGACCAAAGTATATCAAAACATAACAAAAAGCTTACATATAACACCTTTGTAAAAAGTATTATTACATACGGCTCAGAAGTATGGCCAATCAAGGATAGAACAGAAAAAATGCTTTCCGCTACGAAGATGGACTCTTGGAGAAAAGCAGCAGGGAAATCCAAAAGAGAAAGAGTTACAAATCAAAGAATAAGAGAAATTATGACAGTGGGGGAACGTACTTTAGTGGATGATATAAGAACGAAGCAACTGGTGTGGTACGGACATGTACAAAGAATGAATGATGAAAGACTACCTAAACAAATACTACAATGGAAACCAACTGGCCGAAGAAAACGAGGACGGCCAAGGAGAAGCTGGAGAGAAGGAATAGACAGTGAAATAAGAATAAGAGGCCTAGATGATGAATTATGGGCAAACAGAAACGAGTGGAGATTGGGTATCGGAAGACGTAGAACGTTGTGAAACCGATAAATATATATAGGTTCATAAATAATAATAAAGTCCGCTATTTTGTGTCCGCCAATTTGAGTCAAAGATTGTATTGAGTAACGTTAAGCAACGTGAAATTTCATGTTTTGGACAAATCGGTTTATAAATTAGAGAGTCCGCCATTTTGGATCCGTCATTTTCAATTTTTAAAGGTAAAGTTAAAAATCATATTCAGCGACCTGAAACACCCCAAAGTTTCGATTTTGATACATATTCTGTTCATAAATGGGACAGTCCGCCATTTTGATGCCGCCATTGTGAATATTTTAAATTATATGTGTATTGCGTGACCTTAAGAACCGCGAAGTTTTAAGTTTGAGGCAAATTGGTTAATAAATAAGATATTCCCCCACTTTGAATCGGCCATTTTTATTTTTTAAAGTTTATTTTAAAAATCATATTCAGCGATCTAAAACACCCCAAAGTTCCGAATTTGATTCATATCGGTTAATAGATGGGAAAGTTCACCATTTTAGATCCGCCATTTTGAATTTTGTTAAAGTTGGAGTTAAAAATGATATTCAGCATCTCAAAACACCCCAAAGTTTCAAGTTTGATAAAAATCTGTCTATAACTAAGAGAGTCCACCACTTTGACTTCTCCATTTTATTTCATTTTTTTTATTACAAAAAATGGTGTATAGTATTGTCAGTACTATAAGTTCACTAAGTAAATTTAAAACGATGTTATAAAGAAGCAGATAAACAAATACACTGAAGTTCGCATATAGCGAACCCGTTTATAATGAAAACTTGCTTATAGGAAACCCCGTTCAAAATACCCAAAAAAATTTTTTCTTAGGTATACAATATTCTTATAGTAAACCTCGGAGATAGCGAACCAGTTTCCGTGCAATCTTCGAGTTCACTATATCCGGACTTTACTGTATACCGGGTGGGCCAAAAAAAACCGAACAATATTTTTTTAATTATAACTTTTAAACTATACTATTGATTTTAATGGTACACTTAGTAGAGAATTAATCAGGGTTTTGAATAAATGAATTTGTTTGTCGGCCATCTTAGAATCCAAGATGGCGGACAAAATTAAATTGTACCCTTCAAAGATGCTCGTTTATTCTTGTGTTGCGAACATGTTTTTATAATTTTTTTTAAATAATTAAAAAAGCTGCATTCTTGCCACGCACAACAGGGTACGAACCAGCAAAATCGGTTTAGTGGTTCTAAAAAAATATTTTTGTTTCAACCATTGTTTTCATATTATACGATTGCCTTACCAATCATGTCTACATTTATTTCCTTATAAATTCATTACTACTAAACCGATTTTAAAGAAATAAAAAAAATCGTGGTGAGACCTGATTGCTCTTTAAATATTATAATCTATAATTGCCGAAATCTTAGAATTTAAGATGTCGGACAGAATCATACTTGATTCTTCAAAATAGCGTCTCCTTTCTTATTTTCCGAAAATGTGTTTTTTTTACTACTACTATGTCGGTTTAGAACGGTTTTCTAGGTTGTCCGTCGCCTATTCTCCACCTCCTTCGATCCTGACATTTATCTTCCGTCAGGTTTTTTTGACTCATTGATCTTTGGATTGACTGTTGCCATTCCAGTTTAGGATGCCCTCTTTTTCTGCGCCCTATTTGTTGCCATTCTAGGACCTGCTTTGGTAATCTTTCGTCGTTCATCCGTTGTACATGGCCGTACCATATCAGTTGTCTTTTAGTGGTGTCATCCGTTATGCTTCCCTCGATTCCCATTATTTCTTTTATGATCTGATTTCTTATATGATCTGTTCTAGATATTCTCATTGATCTTCTTATTGCATCCATTTCGACAATTTCCATTTTTGCTATGTATTTTTCTGTTATGCGACAAGTCTCTATTCCATACAGCAGCGTGCTTTTCACAATTGTTTCATATATGTTAAATTTTACATTCTTTTTGTCTGTCTTATCAAATGTGACACCCAAATATACATACTGGAGATATTGTTTATCCATTGTCTAGTTCTAACTCACTTGATTCGTTTCCAATACATAAAGTAGTGTGTCTTGTCCACGTTCACTGTTAACCCCCACTTTTGGTATTCTTCCGTTAACTTTCTCATCATATACTCCACGTCTTTTTTATCATTAGCTACAATTACTTGGTCGTCAGCAAACTGTAGTGTGTATATGGTAAATCGGTTGTTAAGTTGTATTTCCATGTCGTGTACTTTACGTTTCCAGTTTTCTAGAGCTACTGCGATATATATTTTAAAAAGAGTTGGAGAGATACAACATCCCCTGTCTTAAGCCTTTCGTTACCTGAAATTCGTTTGAAAGTCGATTTCCAATTTTAATTTTAGATTTTGACCCTTTGTAAAGTTCTTTTATCGCTTTTATATATGTATAATTGATATTAGTTTGTTCTAACACTGCCCATAATTTTTCTACTGGAACGGTATCATATGCTTTTTAAAGGTCCACAAAGGCAACATGCTATGTCTCTATATTTCTGGCACTCCTTTTCTCAATTACTTGTTTAAGACAAAAAAGATTATCACTACAAGATCTGCCTGCACGAAACCCACATTGCTTTTCTTCTTCTTGATCATGAAAATCATTCTCTATTAGGTCTCTAAGAATCCTACCGTACAATCTACTTAGAGTACTTGTTACTAAAATTCCTCTGTAGTTGTTGCAATCCAGCTTGTTTCCCTTTTTATGTATTGAGGATATGAATGCTGCTTTCCAATTATCAGGTACTGGATGCCCGTTAATGCATTGATTGATAATATATGTAAGATTTTCTAGTAGTTTTTCTAATCCATATTTGAGCATTTCAGCGTATATTCCCCCAGGTCCGCTAGCTTTTCCGGATTTAAACTTTTTAATACTATTATTTATAATTTCTTTTTCGATATCACTTCCTCTCCATATACTTCTATGTCTCTCCTCGGAGAGGCTGACAGATATTCGGGTTTTGTTGCCTGCAGCAGTCTCTTGTAGTGTTCTGTCAATTGTTCTGGTTTGATGATCTGGATGTTTACTTTTTCTTTTGTTGGGTTTTTTAACGTGGAAATGAATTTCCATACTTCATAACTCTGCCTACCTCCTACGTGTGTATTTATATCATGGCATTTTCGCTCGAACATTTAATTTTTTTCCGTGCGTATCAGATTCCTTAGCTGTCTTCTGGTTTCCCTGTAGATTTCTAGGTCTTTTTGGTCTTTGGTACTGAACTGGTATTCTCATAAATTGGCTTAAAAACGTTACGTTTTGAAAACGCTAAGCGAAACGCACAGCACCCTTCTCACATGGCATTTGCGCTGACCGATCGAATTTGATATTCACGTTGGTAAACGCGCCTTTGGGATGAAACTCGCTAAGCAACCTTCAAATTCTCGCTTTTTGTTTATATTTTTTGACATTTGTGGCGTAAATTAGTAGAGATTTTTTTTTAACCTAGTTAGTTATTTTTGGCATTTATTGATTAAAAAATCTAAAGAAGGTGATGATTAAAAATGGTTTTAATGAGAAATGTTGGGCTAGCGGTGTCTTAACATGATTGTAATGACCCCTATACTCCTAGGGTATAATAATAAAGGTTATATAGACTAAATTTTCATCATATTCTAACAAATAAAATAAAGTTTTAAAAGAAAATTTAGTTAAAAATCTTAAATAATTATTAAAATTTAAATTTTTTAAAGCTTTGGCACCGTGGTGGTGGTGGGATTTAAAGTAAATTTCTGTGCAATAAATGCTAAATTTAGAAATTTATTTTCAATAATTTTATTAAAAAATATAACATAATATGCCTGTAACAAAAGTGTAACAACTTAATTTCTATTAATATTAACAGTTATGTTTACCCCACTGCAACTAGCCAAGTGAAAAAATGGTAAATTATCATTATTACAGCTGTTATTTTTATTAATTAAAGTGTTTTGGAAAATTGTAGCTGTTGTCGTTGTCGATGGCACCGACGATGTCGTTGGTGTTTCATTTTGTACAATTGGAATCGAAATCTCTGAAGACGTTTCAGTGGAAGTACCAGTAAAAAGTTGATCTGCCATACTTTTTTTCTGGATCACTTCTACATCAATGTACCAATTTTCAACATTTTACTGTAAAAAACTTCTGAATTATAGAAAATAACCAAAATCATGTCAAAAATTTATGAAAAACAGAAAAATGGCTATATCCTAGCCAATAATTTTTTTTGAAAGCCAATATTTTGGCTTTTCTCTATTCTCCAGGTAAGTAATATTCTCATAAAAAATCAAGAAAATCGGAGGGGGTGAGGGACAGGTCCGGCTTTTCTTCAATAATTTTGCTCTATAGCATAATCAATAATTGATCTAAGATTTCCTGTTGGCTGAATCCAGGTATATCTATGAATTTCCTTATGTTGAAGAAAACCATTATTTATTTTTAGATTGTGGGTTTCACACAATTGCATCAGTCTCAAGCCATTATCATTTGTTACTTCCTCTCCAAATGGTCCTACCACTTTGCTTTTGGTTTGCCTACCAGTTCGACTATTAAAATCGCTAAGCAGAATTATTTCCCTAGTATTGCCGATTTTACTGATAGTCTCATCAAATTGGTCGAAGAACATTTGTTTTATAACTACCGTTTCGTCATTTGATGGTGCGTAGGCTGCTATTATGCTTATATTGTGTCCAAGCATATTCATGTTAACTCGAAGTAAGTTTTCGTTAATGCACTCGTAGTCTGTAATTTTATGTTTGAGGTTTTTCTTTATTAATAAGGATACCCTTCTGGCTGCTCTTCTTTTTTTGGGACAGTGAATAAGTGAACAAAGTTACCGACACTACTTGTACCTGTTCCTTTCTTTTTTGTCTCTGTAAGGGCAATAATGTCTATCTTACTATTCTGCACTTCGGTTGCAATAATGACCAACTTTTGGTTTATTCCCTGTACGTTCCATGTAGCTATATTCAGAGTCCTTTGTCTTTGCTTTTTTCGTCTTTGAGATTTTCCGTCCATTGTTCCGAGGCTTTGTTTAGGCTTTATGGTAATATCTTTGTTTTTTTTTTAATTTTATTAAAACACTATTTTTCTCCTGCATAAAGAGGTACAAATTACTAAAATCAGTGGAGTGGTTCTCACAAAATCTAAATTTGTTTTAATCATTGTTATTCAAATTATACGATTGCATTGCCAATACTATCTGCATTAATTTCTTTATAAATTCATTATCACTGAACCGATTTTAGTGAAACATCATGGTGCAAACTGATTGATCTTTAAAGAAAATGAACTGAATGCAGACAGGATTTGCAATGACATTGTATAATTTGTAAAAGAATGATTAAAATAAAATCAGATTTTGTGAGAACTACACAACCGATTTTATTATTTTGTACCTTGTTAATCGGGAGAAAAGTAGTGCTTTTCTATAGATTAAAAAAAAGCTAAAACATTTTTGAGAAATAAGAATAAACGTGCGTCTTTCAAGGGTCAAGTATGCTTCTGTCCGACATCTTAATTTTTAAGATGGCAGCAAATTTCGATTATAATCTTTGAAGAACAATCAATTCTCACCATGATTTTTTTATTTCACTAAGATCGGTTCAGTAATAATGAGTTTGTAAGGAAATTTATGCAGACAGGATTGGCAAAGCAATTCTATAATTTGTAAAACAATGGCTGAAACAAAAATAGATTTTTTTTGAGAACCGGTACACCGATTTTACTAATTTGTACCTCATTCGACGGGAGAAAAGTAGTGCTTTTCTATAAATTAACAAAAATTAATTTTTAATTTTTAAAATAAGAATAAACACGTCATTTTGAAGAATCAAGTATGATTCTGCCCATCTTAAATTTGAAGATGACGATAAATTTTGATCAAGATCTTTAGAAGGAATCAATTATCACCAAAAATCGGTTCAGTAGTAATTAATTTTTAAGGAAATAAATGCAGACATGATTGGCAAGGCAAGCGTATAATATTCAAAACAATGGTTAAAATAAAAACATTTTTTTTAGAACCACCAAACCGATTTTGCTGATTCGTACCTTGTTGTGCGTGGCAAGAACGCATATTTTTTACTAATTTAAAAAAATAATTAAACCATGTTCGCAACAGAAGAATAAACGAGCATCTTTGAAGGGTTCAACTTAATTTCGTCCACCATCTTGGATTTTGAGATGGTGTACAAAGATATATTTAGTCAAAACTCTGATTAATTCTCTGCCAAGTGCAGTTTGTCCCATTAAAATCGACGATATAGTTCAAAAGTTATAATGAAAAAAAAATTGTCCGGTTTTTTTGGCCCAACCGGTATGTAGCGCCTGCCGCGAACAGGACCGCGGTCAATCAGACGGCGACGAATCAGCCGCGACGAATCGGTGAATTGTCCCATCCTTAAAGTTACCAGGCGTAACAGGCTAGGTTAGGTAAGTAATAAGTAAATCTAATCTCATTATTTTTACCTTCCTAGCCCGCGCAGCAGTGGCTAGAGAAGGTATTATTTTCGACGAAAAAAATTAATTTTTTTAGATAACGCCGAAAATGTGTTATTTGGGTGTAACACGATAGCTCCTAAACCACTGAACCGATTGTGATAAAATTGTTAGGTAAAATAGTGTTCGACACTCTAACGAGCTAAGTTCAGCGGAGTCGACGTTTTGAATTGTTGGTGTTTTTTACTGTGTTGGATTTTATTTTTACCAAAAAGAACTTATTTGGACGTAAAAATTAACCAGAAATGCTATATTTGTGAAAATATTGAAAAAATTCAGCCCAGTTTGGTTTTTAATACAAGAAAAATTACGCGACGCGGCCGTGTTGCCGTTGGTCGTCGGGGCTGTTTCAATTCAAAGCTTTAAGGAATGACCCCCAACAATAGGGAAGTTTACATGAGCCCCGGCTGATGAGTTCTCTTTATTTTTTATTACTCTGAGATTAAAACTGTTTTAGCAGGTATAATACTATATAATATTGCTGCATTTTGATTTTCTACTTGGAGAACAAGTGGCATTCACCCCCGCATTCCGCGATAGGAGAGGAGAGTGAGTTTCATTGTAGCATCCCTATGGGGTCCGCGGCGCTTTAGAGCGGACTGCTCGCAAAAAGCCACCCAGCCAATAAAGTAGGAACATTTATCACTGTTCATAATTCCCTCTTTTGCTTTGATTTTCACAACGATTTTATGGCTTGTTATTGCGTGGTTATTTTAATAATTGCGCTCGTTCACTTCTTGCGCCGCATTATTTAAGCAACCCCCGGACAACTATTATTAGTCCGCGGCAATAGCATCTTTCGTGGGCTTTTTGATTCCATCAACAAAAAAAGGTTAGGGTGTCGGTTCGGTTCGGTTCGGTGTCAAAATATATTTTTCAATTCTGAACGGCTTAAGCTAGAGTAATGAAACTTGGCACGCACATCAGCCTTCACTGTATAACTGTACTTTATTGCCTTCAAAAATTTACATTTTCATACAATATAGTATTGCTGAAATTTTCTACAATAAGAAAAATAAATTACCCAAAAAGCAAAATATGTTTCTAGATTATGTATTATATTGTCTAAAGAATTTCACCTGCACAACTGTGCCTTATAAACAAAATTCAAAGCTATTAACTAGGCCTCCTAGGTGGTATGGTCGTCGGCTTCACATGCAGAAGGTACCAGGTTCGCGTCTCGAACAACAACGCTAAAAGAAAAAAAAGTCGCGTCGCCCTGCCACCCACTTCCTTTTCAGCGTTTAACAGTCGACATCGAAATGTTGTGCACACAACAACATAAGTTGGCCTAGTACATCGAGAATATATGCAGGTGTGCAGTTGGAACGGCGCCAGCAAAAATCTCCGAAAGTCAACTCACGACGACCACGACTGTTGCGCTGAAAAGGAAAGAAGTATATCGTCTATAACAGTTCTGCTGGGATGAAACCAATGTTGGATGTAAGTCTACCATGTAGCAGGACCAATTTTCGGAAGAGGTGTAAATGCGTGGGTCCAGTGTATACTTGCTACGCAGTATAAAGATCGACAAAATCTGAAAATTACTCATTCAAGATATTTTATTGGGTCGGTTACATATCATAAAAAGACAAACATTTTTATCTTTAGGGGCGGCCCCCTACACAGGGGTTATAAATTTTAATGTTCAAGCAATTTAAGGGCCATAAAGATAATTTTTTGTCACAGGTAATGGATCAATAAACGAAGTCCGATATAAATTGTCACAAAAATTAGCTTTTTTAAATTTGCAACGTGTAGAAAGATGAAAATTTTTGTACTTTGTTGACCAATGCAATAAAGTATCTTGATTGAGTGATTTTCTAATTTTGCGGTGGGGTCAAAATAGTATGTTATTTATTTATTTTATTTTATTTATTTTCTATTTTTAACGGCAGAGCCAATTTACGATAATATTACAGAGTAATTAATTAATAACAAGATGGCAAAAAAAACTAACAAAACTAATTAAAACAAACAAAAAAAAAACAATAATTTTATTTTATTTTTTATTTTATTTTATTTTACAGCCACTCAACAGGAACAAACTCAATTACAGAGTGGGAAAAATACAGTTGAAGTTGATTACAGCTAATAAACGATACAAAAAAAAATAGTGTTTATAAAAGAAATAAATAATAAGTTAATAGTGATTTAGGACAGCCGTAATTTTTTTAAATAAGCGATACTGCAATTAAATATGTCACATCGATCATTGTAAGAATTACAAGTGTTGCAGGCTCTTGTTAAAGGGGCATTTTTGCAAATGTTGGTTCGTTAGTTTGGTAAATAAAATGGCACTGTCGATCGAGCCGAAGTTCTAGGTACTAAAAAGTTTAATTGTTGCAATAGTTCCGGCGAGTCGATTTGGTTGTTAATAATTTTATAAATGAACTGTATCTCGGCCAAACTGCGTCTATCTTTTAGAGAACTGATATTAAACCTATTACAAAGGACCTCATTTGGTGTTCCTATTTCTGGGTATACACCGTCCAATTTAAAAGCCAGGTGTTGGTGCAAGCAATGAATTTCCTATTTTTCATTTTCTTTTCCTTTTCTGCGCGTTTAAAATAATTTAAATTTTCGCGCTCTTAAATATGCATATGGGTTTTTACGGCACCGCACACGTGCGAGGACAAGCAGCGCCGCGATGAGTGCGCAAACAACCACCGTCACAACAAGACACTAGAAAAATCACGTTCCCGAAAAAGTGAATTTTGAGGTGAAAAACTGGACGTTTAGACGTTGACTGGAGCCGCAAGAGAGTCCGAGGTAGGTGCCTTTTCATATAAAATTCCATATGTATCGTAACTTTCCATTTACAATCGTCAATACCGACAATTATTTTTAAATGTGCTTGTAAAGCCAAACCGGCGACCTGTCGAAGGAAATTCCATTATTTTTCAGTACTTGCACGCACATTTAATAGCTCTTCTCTCCAAATTAATAGTTTTCCAAACTACCTAGACTCCTGTGGTTCACCAATTTCCTACAAAAATTCCAAATTTCCATATATTTTCAAAATTTCATTTCCAAAAGTGAGTCGGCTATTTTCTTATCGGTAATCACGCCATATTGATTCACACCGGTTGGACATATTTTCCTAAAAGTTGACCGCAGTTTTCATTACGTTTCAAAAATAACTATCGCCAATGTGCATATTTTCAAAGTTGATCGCTTTGTTCATTACATTTTCAGTAAAAGTGGCGTCAATACGCCGAAAGTGAAATTTTAAGGCGGTTCTTCCATCTACTTTCCTTTAATTATCGATTTTACAGGTGTCGCGTTAACGCGCAGGTGCAAGTGTCGCCGTCACCAGGGTCATCCCGCTTGAATAGTGACGTGGGTCTCACGTTGCGCGCTCGTTGTTTCTTCGAATACCGACTTTTCTTAAAAACTTTCAAACAGGACCGCTAGTCGTATGCACAGAGTGTGCGACTTGGAATCGAGAGATACGGGGTTCAATCCTTGGTGAGACATAAAAGTTTTTTTTAAAGGATATATTCAAATAATAACATACAGACAAACTTACAAACATTTCATTTCAAAATTTTCGAAAAAAGTTAATAAAATTAAAATAATAAAGTTGTTTAATTTTTGCTAAAATTCGGGTTATATTTTAAGCTATATTTTAAGCATTTTTTTGGGTAATTTTAAAAACAAATTAACTTTCAAAAACAAAAATTTATACGCAAAAACAGAAAAAACTTTGCGACAAAAGGCTTTTGAGCTTCAACCAAATGGCGGAAGCTCACGAGGTAGCTTTGAAAGCGAACTCGGATACAGCGTTTCACTTTTTGTTTAAATCCAGATATGAAGACGTCGAAGAATGTCATGCTCAATTCTATAATTTTCATAACCAAATTATTGGCTCTCTCGAAGAGTTTAAATATTCATTTGACGAGCAGGATAAAACTAGAAAAGACTTTGACAACCTTTATTATGAATGTAAGGGTATTTACTACGACCTTTTTAGGGCCAACCCTGTCAATTACGTAGGCAACCCTAACCAACAAAATATTGTTCAGAGGTCAAATACAAGATCATTTCCACAACCAAGGTTGCCAATTTTCGATGGTAATTATAAAAGCTGGCAACACTGGTTTGACTTATTTAAAGTCATGGTACATCAAAATTCTGATTTAAGTGATATAGAGAAATTTCAACAATTGCGGAGTTCTGTTCTGAATGAAGCCCTTTCTCTAGTAAAAACCATTCCCCCCGCAGATAGCAATTATCACATTGCGTATGAAACCTTAGTAAAGAGGTATCAAAATAAACGAATTATTGCTACTACCGCTTTGAATGCTATTAACTTTCTTTCAACTAAATCCAGTTCTGGGAAAGAATTACGTTCCATGTTGGATACATTTTCTGAGAATCTAGCCATCTTAAATGAGCTTGGTTTTCCTACAAAAGAATGGGACTTTCTTACTTTTAACATGATGCTCTCAAAACTTGAAGTCAAGATGAGGACTGATTTCGAACTTTACTATAGTAGAGAGGAAAACAATTCAGAAATTCCGTCCTACACTGATCTTTACACGTTTATAGAAAATCATTGCGTTGCGCTCGAATCTGTAGTGCAAATGCCCAGTTTTAGTAGGCAAAATCAAACCCCTAGACAACCTCAAACTACGCGTAATTCTCAACAGAACAGTTTTCAGAGAAACACTTTTAATAATTTTAATTCACCTTCTGCTTTCAATACAACTATTTCAAATCGAAGTTCAAATTCAAGAAATCAACAAAATACTTTACAAAATAGCAATCAACGCAGCAACCCTCAAATACAAAATAATCAGAACAGAACTTTTAATCCAAAAATAAAATGTTACCTATGTTCTTCGAATCACGCATTATCAAAATGTATCGAATTTCAAAACAAAAGTCCACAGGAAAGGATGGGTTATGTTCGGCAGGTGAATCTATGTCAAAATTGCTTACATTTTGCTCACCAGACCGTGAATTGCCCCTCCTCCTACAACTGCATCACGTGTGGAGCCAGACAGCGCCCTCTGTGAGTGTTAATTCATATCGTCCAGAGAACGCTAATATTCCACTTTCCAATTCCAATAGCACCCCTATGTCAGGAAGCCATTCCACAAACTGTCATGCGACAATGATTTCCAAAAATTCCACTTTTCTACTTTCTACCGTTGTAGCTGACATGTTAGACTCAAGGGGACATTACCAACCAGTTCGTATCTTACTCGATTCTGCCTCAGAGGCAAACTTTATTTCAGAAAAATGTCTAAATCGTTTAGGTCTTCTAGGAAATTCTACTTAATTTTCGAATTCATGCTGTAGCCTTTGTTACTGACATAGTAAAAATGTTCCGACAGATTTTAATTATTCCTGAGCACACGCGTTATCAAAATATTCTATGGAGATTTTCTGAGGATGATCCTGTCCAAACCTACTCCTTAAGAACAGTTGTTTATGGACTTAAGTCATCACCTTACTTAGCTATTCGTACTATACAAGAACTAGCTAAACTTGAGTCTGAAAGTTATCCTAATGCTTCCAAGGTGCTTCTTAAAGACATTTACGTCGACGACGTGCTCACTGGGCAGGATTCTGTGGCCTCTGCCAAAGAACTTCAGTCGGAGTTAATCTCCCTGTTGCGCCTAGGAGGGTTTGAACTTAAAAAATGGGCGAGCAACAGTCCGGAACTTCTCTCCTCATTCTCAGAATCAGAAACACAAATGTCCATTCGTTTCGACAAATCCGAACCAAATTTTGTAAAAATATTAGGTCTCCAATGGAATCCTATCTCAGATTCGTTTACCTACTTGGTCGTACCAGAAGATAAACCATGCACCAAGGGAGGTATCTTATCTCAAATTATGAAAATTTTTAAACCCTTAGGTTTCTGTTCTCCCGTTTCTTTACTTGCTAAGCATCTCATGCAAGATCTGTGAAAGGAGAAGCTGGACTGGGATTCTCAGCCTCCTCCTAGCCTAGTTTTCCAAACTACCTAGACTCCTGTGGTTCACCAATTTCCTACAAAAATTCCAAATTTCCATATATTTTCAAAATTTCATTTCCAAAAGTGAGTCGGCTATTTTCTTATCGGTAATCACGCCATATTGATTCACACCGGTTGGACATATTTTCCTAAAAGTTGACCGAAGTTTTCATTACGTTTCAAAAATAACTATCGCCAATGTGCATATTTTCAAAGTTGATCGCTTTGTTCATTACATTTTCAGTAAAAGTGGCGTCAATACGCCGAAAGTGAAATTTTAAGGCGGTTCTTCCATCTACTTTCCTTTAATTATCGATTTTACAGGTGTCGCGTTAACGCGCAGGTGCAAGTGTCGCCGTCACCAGGGTCATCCCGCTTGAATAGTGACGTGGGTCTCACGTTGCGCGCTCGTTGTTTCTTCGAATACCGACTTTTCTTAAAAACTTTCAAACAGGACCGCTAGTCGTATGCACAGAGTGTGCGACTTGGAATCGAGAGATACGGGGTTCAATCCTTGGTGAGACATAAAAGTTTTTTTTAAAGGATATGTTCAAATAATAACATACAGACAAACTTACAAACATTTCATTTCAAAATTTTCGAAAAAAGTTAATAAAATTAAAATAATAAAGTTGTTTAATTTTTGCTAAAATTCGGGTTATATTTTAAGCTATATTTTAAGCATTTTTTTGGGTAATTTTAAAAACAAATTAACTTTCAAAAACAAAAATGTATACGCAAAAACAGAAAAAACTTTGCGACAAAAGGCTTTTGAGCTTCAACCAAATGGCGGAAGCTCACGAGGTAGCTTTGAAAGCGAACTCGGATACAGCGTTTCACTTTTTGTTTAAATCCAGATATGAAGACGTCGAAGAATGTCATGCTCAATTCTATAATTTTCATAACCAAATTATTGGCTCTCTCGAAGAGTTTAAATATTCATTTGACGAGCAGGATAAAACTAGAAAAGACTTTGACAACCTTTATTATGAATGTAAGGGTATTTACTACGACCTTTTTAGGGCCAACCCTGTCAATTACGTAGGCAACCCTAACCAACAAAATATTGTTCAGAGGTCAAATACAAGATCATTTCCACAACCAAGGTTGCCAATTTTCGATGGTAATTATAAAAGCTGGCAACACTGGTTTGACTTATTTAAAGTCATGGTACATCAAAATTCTGATTTAAGTGATATAGAGAAATTTCAACAATTGCGGAGTTCTGTTCTGAATGAAGCCCTTTCTCTAGTAAAAACCATTCCCCCCGCAGATAGCAATTATCACATTGCGTATGAAACCTTAGTAAAGAGGTATCAAAATAAACGAATTATTGCTACTACCGCTTTGAATGCTATTAACTTTCTTTCAACTAAATCCAGTTCTGGGAAAGAATTACGTTCCATGTTGGATACATTTTCTGAGAATCTAGCCATCTTAAATGAGCTTGGTTTTCCTACAAAAGAATGGGACTTTCTTACTTTTAACATGATGCTCTCAAAACTTGAAGTCAAGATGAGGACTGATTTCGAACTTTACTATAGTAGAGAGGAAAACAATTCAGAAATTCCGTCCTACACTGATCTTTACACGTTTATAGAAAATCATTGCGTTGCGCTCGAATCTGTAGTGCAAATGCCCAGTTTTAGTAGGCAAAATCAAACCCCTAGACAACCTCAAACTACGCGTAATTCTCAACAGAACAGTTTTCAGAGAAACACTTTTAATAATTTTAATTCACCTTCTGCTTTCAATACAACTATTTCAAATCGAAGTTCAAATTCAAGAAATCAACAAAATACTTTACAAAATAGCAATCAACGCAGCAACCCTCAAATACAAAATAATCAGAACAGAACTTTTAATCCAAAAATAAAATGTTACCTATGTTCTTCGAATCACGCATTATCAAAATGTATCGAATTTCAAAACAAAAGTCCACAGGAAAGGATGGGTTATGTTCGGCAGGTGAATCTATGTCAAAATTGCTTACATTTTGCTCACCAGACCGTGAATTGCCCCTCCTCCTACAACTGCATCACGTGTGGAGCCAGACAGCGCCCTCTGTGAGTGTTAATTCATATCGTCCAGAGAACGCTAATATTCCACTTTCCAATTCCAATAGCACCCCTATGTCAGGAAGCCATTCCACAAACTGTCATGCGACAATGATTTCCAAAAATTCCACTTTTCTACTTTCTACCGTTGTAGCTGACATGTTAGACTCAAGGGGACATTACCAACCAGTTCGTATCTTACTCGATTCTGCCTCAGAGGCAAACTTTATTTCAGAAAAATGTCTAAATCGTTTAGGTCTTCTAGGAAATTCTACTTAATTTTCGAATTCATGCTGTAGCCTTTGTTACTGACATAGTAAAAATGTTCCGACAGATTTTAATTATTCCTGAGCACACGCGTTATCAAAATATTCTATGGAGATTTTCTGAGGATGATCCTGTCCAAACCTACTCCTTAAGAACAGTTGTTTATGGACTTAAGTCATCACCTTACTTAGCTATTCGTACTATACAAGAACTAGCTAAACTTGAGTCTGAAAGTTATCCTAATGCTTCCAAGGTGCTTCTTAAAGACATTTACGTCGACGACGTGCTCACTGGGCAGGATTCTGTGGCCTCTGCCAAAGAACTTCAGTCGGAGTTAATCTCCCTGTTGCGCCTAGGAGGGTTTGAACTTAAAAAATGGGCGAGCAACAGTCCGGAACTTCTCTCCTCATTCTCAGAATCAGAAACACAAATGTCCATTCGTTTCGACAAATCCGAACCAAATTTTGTAAAAATATTAGGTCTCCAATGGAATCCTATCTCAGATTCGTTTACCTACTTGGTCGTACCAGAAGATAAACCATGCACCAAGGGAGGTATCTTATCTCAAATTATGAAAATTTTTAAACCCTTAGGTTTCTGTTCTCCCGTTTCTTTACTTGCTAAGCATCTCATGCAAGATCTGTGAAAGGAGAAGCTGGACTGGGATTCTCAGCCTCCTCCTAGCCTAGTTTTCCAAACTACCTAGACTCCTGTGGTTCACCAATTTCCTACAAAAATTCCAAATTTCCATATATTTTCAAAATTTCATTTCCAAAAGTGAGTCGGCTATTTTCTTATCGGTAATCACGCCATATTGATTCACACCGGTTGGACATATTTTCCTAAAAGTTGACCGAAGTTTTCATTACGTTTCAAAAATAACTATCGCCAATGTGCATATTTTCAAAGTTGATCGCTTTGTTCATTACATTTTCAGTAAAAGTGGCGTCAATACGCCGAAAGTGAAATTTTAAGGCGGTTCTTCCATCTACTTTCCTTTAATTATCGATCTTACAGGTGTCGCGTTAACGCGCAGGTGCAAGTGTCGCCGTCACCAGGGTCATCCCGCTTGAATAGTGACGTGGGTCTCACGTTGCGCGCTCGTTGTTTCTTCGAATACCGACTTTTCTTAAAAACTTTCAAACAGGACCGCTAGTCGTATGCACAGAGTGTGCGACTTGGAATCGAGAGATACGGGGTTCAATCCTTGGTGAGACATAAAAGTTTTTTTTAAAGGATATGTTCAAATAATAACATACAGACAAACTTACAAACATTTCATTTCAAAATTTTCGAAAAAAGTTAATAAAATTAAAATAATAAAGTTGTTTAATTTTTGCTAAAATTCGGGTTATATTTTAAGCTATATTTTAAGCATTTTTTTGGGTAATTTTAAAAACAAATTAACTTTCAAAAACAAAAATGTATACGCAAAAACAGAAAAAACTTTGCGACAAAAGGCTTTTGAGCTTCAACCAAATGGCGGAAGCTCACGAGGTAGCTTTGAAAGCGAACTCGGATACAGCGTTTCACTTTTTGTTTAAATCCAGATATGAAGACGTCGAAGAATGTCATGCTCAATTCTATAATTTTCATAACCAAATTATTGGCTCTCTCGAAGAGTTTAAATATTCATTTGACGAGCAGGATAAAACTAGAAAAGACTTTGACAACCTTTATTATGAATGTAAGGGTATTTACTACGACCTTTTTAGGGCCAACCCTGTCAATTACGTAGGCAACCCTAACCAACAAAATATTGTTCAGAGGTCAAATACAAGATCATTTCCACAACCAAGGTTGCCAATTTTCGATGGTAATTATAAAAGCTGGCAACACTGGTTTGACTTATTTAAAGTCATGGTACATCAAAATTCTGATTTAAGTGATATAGAGAAATTTCAACAATTGCGGAGTTCTGTTCTGAATGAAGCCCTTTCTCTAGTAAAAACCATTCCCCCCGCAGATAGCAATTATCACATTGCGTATGAAACCTTAGTAAAGAGGTATCAAAATAAACGAATTATTGCTACTACCGCTTTGAATGCTATTAACTTTCTTTCAACTAAATCCAGTTCTGGGAAAGAATTACGTTCCATGTTGGATACATTTTCTGAGAATCTAGCCATCTTAAATGAGCTTGGTTTTCCTACAAAAGAATGGGACTTTCTTACTTTTAACATGATGCTCTCAAAACTTGAAGTCAAGATGAGGACTGATTTCGAACTTTACTATAGTAGAGAGGAAAACAATTCAGAAATTCCGTCCTACACTGATCTTTACACGTTTATAGAAAATCATTGCGTTGCGCTCGAATCTGTAGTGCAAATGCCCAGTTTTAGTAGGCAAAATCAAACCCCTAGACAACCTCAAACTACGCGTAATTCTCAACAGAACAGTTTTCAGAGAAACACTTTTAATAATTTTAATTCACCTTCTGCTTTCAATACAACTATTTCAAATCGAAGTTCAAATTCAAGAAATCAACAAAATACTTTACAAAATAGCAATCAACGCAGCAACCCTCAAATACAAAATAATCAGAACAGAACTTTTAATCCAAAAATAAAATGTTACCTATGTTCTTCGAATCACGCATTATCAAAATGTATCGAATTTCAAAACAAAAGTCCACAGGAAAGGATGGGTTATGTTCGGCAGGTGAATCTATGTCAAAATTGCTTACATTTTGCTCACCAGACCGTGAATTGCCCCTCCTCCTACAACTGCATCACGTGTGGAGCCAGACAGCGCCCTCTGTGAGTGTTAATTCATATCGTCCAGAGAACGCTAATATTCCACTTTCCAATTCCAATAGCACCCCTATGTCAGGAAGCCATTCCACAAACTGTCATGCGACAATGATTTCCAAAAATTCCACTTTTCTACTTTCTACCGTTGTAGCTGACATGTTAGACTCAAGGGGACATTACCAACCAGTTCGTATCTTACTCGATTCTGCCTCAGAGGCAAACTTTATTTCAGAAAAATGTCTAAATCGTTTAGGTCTTCTAGGAAATTCTACTTAATTTTCGAATTCATGCTGTAGCCTTTGTTACTGACATAGTAAAAATGTTCCGACAGATTTTAATTATTCCTGAGCACACGCGTTATCAAAATATTCTATGGAGATTTTCTGAGGATGATCCTGTCCAAACCTACTCCTTAAGAACAGTTGTTTATGGACTTAAGTCATCACCTTACTTAGCTATTCGTACTATACAAGAACTAGCTAAACTTGAGTCTGAAAGTTATCCTAATGCTTCCAAGGTGCTTCTTAAAGACATTTACGTCGACGACGTGCTCACTGGGCAGGATTCTGTGGCCTCTGCCAAAGAACTTCAGTCGGAGTTAATCTCCCTGTTGCGCCTAGGAGGGTTTGAACTTAAAAAATGGGCGAGCAACAGTCCGGAACTTCTCTCCTCATTCTCAGAATCAGAAACACAAATGTCCATTCGTTTCGACAAATCCGAACCAAATTTTGTAAAAATATTAGGTCTCCAATGGAATCCTATCTCAGATTCGTTTACCTACTTGGTCGTACCAGAAGATAAACCATGCACCAAGGGAGGTATCTTATCTCAAATTATGAAAATTTTTAAACCCTTAGGTTTCTGTTCTCCCGTTTCTTTACTTGCTAAGCATCTCATGCAAGATCTGTGAAAGGAGAAGCTGGACTGGGATTCTCAGCCTCCTCCTAGCCTAGTTTTCCAAACTACCTAGACTCCTGTGGTTCACCAATTTCCTACAAAAATTCCAAATTTCCATATATTTTCAAAATTTCATTTCCAAAAGTGAGTCGGCTATTTTCTTATCGGTAATCACGCCATATTGATTCACACCGGTTGGAAATATTTTCCTAAAAGTTGACCGAAGTTTTCATTACGTTTCAAAAATAACTATCGCCAATGTGCATATTTTCAAAGTTGATCGCTTTGTTCATTACATTTTCAGTAAAAGTGGCGTCAATACGCCGAAAGTGAAATTTTAAGGCGGTTCTTCCATCTACTTTCCTTTAATTATCGATTTTACAGGTGTCGCGTTAACGCGCAGGTGCAAGTGTCGCCGTCACCAGGGTCATCCCGCTTGAATAGTGACGTGGGCCTCACGTTGCGCGCTCGTTGTTTCTTCGAATACCGACTTTTCTTAAAAACTTTCAAACAGGACCGCTAGTCGTATGCACAGAGTGTGCGACTTGGAATCGAGAGATACGGGGTTCAATCCTTGGTGAGACATAAAAGTTTTTTTTAAAGGATATGTTCAAATAATAACATACAGACAAACTTACAAACATTTCATTTCAAAATTTTCGAAAAAAGTTAATAAAATTAAAATAATAAAGTTGTTTAATTTTTGCTAAAATTCGGGTTATATTTTAAGCTATATTTTAAGCATTTTTTTGGGTAATTTTAAAAACAAATTAACTTTCAAAAACAAAAATGTATACGCAAAAACAGAAAAAACTTTGCGACAAAAGGCTTTTGAGCTTCAACCAAATGGCGGAAGCTCACGAGGTAGCTTTGAAAGCGAACTCGGATACAGCGTTTCACTTTTTGTTTAAATCCAGATATGAAGACGTCGAAGAATGTCATGCTCAATTCTATAATTTTCATAACCAAATTATTGGCTCTCTCGAAGAGTTTAAATATTCATTTGACGAGCAGGATAAAACTAGAAAAGACTTTGACAACCTTTATTATGAATGTAAGGGTATTTACTACGACCTTTTTAGGGCCAACCCTGTCAATTACGTAGGCAACCCTAACCAACAAAATATTGTTCAGAGGTCAAATACAAGATCATTTCCACAACCAAGGTTGCCAATTTTCGATGGTAATTATAAAAGCTGGCAACACTGGTTTGACTTATTTAAAGTCATGGTACATCAAAATTCTGATTTAAGTGATATAGAGAAATTTCAACAATTGCGGAGTTCTGTTCTGAATGAAGCCCTTTCTCTAGTAAAAACCATTCCCCCCGCAGATAGCAATTATCACATTGCGTATGAAACCTTAGTAAAGAGGTATCAAAATAAACGAATTATTGCTACTACCGCTTTGAATGCTATTAACTTTCTTTCAACTAAATCCAGTTCTGGGAAAGAATTACGTTCCATGTTGGATACATTTTCTGAGAATCTAGCCATCTTAAATGAGCTTGGTTTTCCTACAAAAGAATGGGACTTTCTTACTTTTAACATGATGCTCTCAAAACTTGAAGTCAAGATGAGGACTGATTTCGAACTTTACTATAGTAGAGAGGAAAACAATTCAGAAATTCCGTCCTACACTGATCTTTACACGTTTATAGAAAATCATTGCGTTGCGCTCGAATCTGTAGTGCAAATGCCCAGTTTTAGTAGGCAAAATCAAACCCCTAGACAACCTCAAACTACGCGTAATTCTCAACAGAACAGTTTTCAGAGAAACACTTTTAATAATTTTAATTCACCTTCTGCTTTCAATACAACTATTTCAAATCGAAGTTCAAATTCAAGAAATCAACAAAATACTTTACAAAATAGCAATCAACGCAGCAACCCTCAAATACAAAATAATCAGAACAGAACTTTTAATCCAAAAATAAAATGTTACCTATGTTCTTCGAATCACGCATTATCAAAATGTATCGAATTTCAAAACAAAAGTCCACAGGAAAGGATGGGTTATGTTCGGCAGGTGAATCTATGTCAAAATTGCTTACATTTTGCTCACCAGACCGTGAATTGCCCCTCCTCCTACAACTGCATCACGTGTGGAGCCAGACAGCGCCCTCTGTGAGTGTTAATTCATATCGTCCAGAGAACGCTAATATTCCACTTTCCAATTCCAATAGCACCCCTATGTCAGGAAGCCATTCCACAAACTGTCATGCGACAATGATTTCCAAAAATTCCACTTTTCTACTTTCTACCGTTGTAGCTGACATGTTAGACTCAAGGGGACATTACCAACCAGTTCGTATCTTACTCGATTCTGCCTCAGAGGCAAACTTTATTTCAGAAAAATGTCTAAATCGTTTAGGTCTTCTAGGAAATTCTACTTAATTTTCGAATTCATGCTGTAGCCTTTGTTACTGACATAGTAAAAATGTTCCGACAGATTTTAATTATTCCTGAGCACACGCGTTATCAAAATATTCTATGGAGATTTTCTGAGGATGATCCTGTCCAAACCTACTCCTTAAGAACAGTTGTTTATGGACTTAAGTCATCACCTTACTTAGCTATTCGTACTATACAAGAACTAGCTAAACTTGAGTCTGAAAGTTATCCTAATGCTTCCAAGGTGCTTCTTAAAGACATTTACGTCGACGACGTGCTCACTGGGCAGGATTCTGTGGCCTCTGCCAAAGAACTTCAGTCGGAGTTAATCTCCCTGTTGCGCCTAGGAGGGTTTGAACTTAAAAAATGGGCGAGCAACAGTCCGGAACTTCTCTCCTCATTCTCAGAATCAGAAACACAAATGTCCATTCGTTTCGACAAATCCGAACCAAATTTTGTAAAAATATTAGGTCTCCAATGGAATCCTATCTCAGATTCGTTTACCTACTTGGTCGTACCAGAAGATAAACCATGCACCAAGGGAGGTATCTTATCTCAAATTATGAAAATTTTTGATCCCTTAGGTTTCTGTTCTCCCGTTTCTTTACTTGCTAAGCATCTCATGCAAGATCTGTGAAAGGAGAAGCTGGACTGGGATTCTCAGCCTCCTCCGCATATCGTAAATGTTTGGAATCAATTTCGAACCGAACTTCCAAATCTTTCAAATATTCATTTACCTAGACGCCTTTCCATTGATCAACCACGTAGCATTGAACTTCGCGGCTTTTCAGACGCCTCTATGATAGGTTACGCGGCTACGGTCTATTTCAGAATGGAGTCAGTTTCCGGAGAAATCCATACCTTTCTTGTAATGGCCAAATCTAAGGTCGCACCAGTGAAAACAGTCAGTCTTCCGCGACTGGAGCTTCTTGGTGCCACTTTACTTTGCGACCTAATTTCCTTTATTCAAAACACTTATTCAGATATTCTTAACTTCAACCAAATCTGTGCATGGTGTGATTCCCAAGTGGTTCTATGCTGGTTGGCGGCTTCACCTCACAGGTTTAAAACGTTTGTGGCAAACCGTACCTGTCACATTCAAGAAACCATTTCTCCTACGACCTGGAAATATATTCCATCAGCGCTAAATCCAGCCGACTGTGCTTCGCGCGGTCTTATGCCTAATCAACTTGTCAAACATTACTTGTATTGGGAAGGTCCTTGTTTTCTTAGGCTACCAAAAGAGAGCTGGCCTGATGATTTTCGCTGTCCAGACCCTCCGGAAAACGGGGTTATTCTGGAAGAACGCAAATCAGTATTTCAAACATGCACAGTTGAACCACACATGCTTGATACTTTTCTTTCTCGTTACTCTTCCCTAGAGAAAATTCAACGCATAATTTCCTATATTTTTCGCCTTACCGAAAAGAAATCTAAATATCCTAACGAAAATATTACCGAAGTAGAACTTCAACATTCTCTTATTGTTCTCGTTCGGCATGTTCAACGTTCCATCTTTGCTGATCTCATTTCACGTTTGAATGACGCAAAGCTACTTCCTAAACAATTTCGTAAACTTTCACTTTTTCTAGATACACAAGGCTGCTTAAGAGTCGATTACCACATTCTTCCGAACTCTCTTATTCAGCAAAACACCCTTTACTTTTACCACGTTCTCACCGTCTTACTCAACTTGTCATTGAGTACACTCACAAAAGGTACTGTCATCCCGGTCAAAAAACGTTGCATTACCTCTTGAGACAACAATTTTGGATCCTTTCCCCTCGCTATGCAATCGAGAGTATAACTTCTCATTGCATTTTATGCTATCGATTAAATCCTAAACCTTCCGTACAAATCATGGGCAACTTGCCTGCTCAACGCATCTCTCAAGTAAAGGCATTTTCACATGTTGCCATAGATTATTGTGGTCCCTTTCCAATTACAATGGGAAAGTACCGAGGTGCAAAGGTATCCAAAGGTTATATTCTTGTCTTAGTCTGCTCCGCAACAAAGGCAGTTCACCTAGAACTTACCTCCGATATTTCCACCCCTACCTTTCTTGCGGCTTTTAAGAGATTTGTGGCAAGAAAAGGAAGAATTTCTGACATTTACTCAGATTGTGGTAGCGCGTTCTTGGGAGCTGATCGTTTACTCAAACAGTACTCCCGGGAAGCATGTCACAGTCTAAAAATTACCTGGCATTTTTCAAGTCCTGGTAGTCCGCACCTAAACGGACTAGCCGAGGCAGGAGTTAAATCCACCAAGGCAAATTTAAAACGTGTAATAGGTGAGCAACGGTTAACCTATGAAGAGTTTTTTACTTTTTTGTGTCAGGTCGAATCCATACTAAACAGCCGGCCTCTGTATGCCCAAAGTATGGATCCGAATGACTTTCTTCCACTGACCCCTGGTCATTTTCTTACCCGGGAACCGTTGAATTCCGTACCAGAACCCGATTTTTCTGATTCCAAGTTGAACACCCTGTCCCGCTGGCAGCTGATGCAAAGGCTCCAGTCCGAATTTTGGAAACGCTGGAACTTGGAGTACCTAAACACCTTGGAACAGCGTTCTAAATGGACAGAGGCTTCTAACAATATTAAACTAAATACTTTAGTCGTGGTAAAGAATGAACAAAAACCGCCATTGCAATGGGCTGTTGGGCGAATTGTCGACATACACCCTGGCTCAGACGGTCATATTCGTGTTGTGACCGTTAAAACAGCTACAGGAACTTATCGTCGACCAGTAGTGAAACTATGTCCTTTGCCTATGCCCGACGCATAAGGCAAAATTTTCTTTTTCTTTCTTAATTTTTTCTAAGTATTTTTTTTCTCTTTTTTTAATTTTAATTTACATGCATAATTTAATGCATATTTGGGTTAATTTTAAATTGTATCGTTTAATTGCTAATAGGAGAATATTATTTAATTTTTTTTCCTTTCCTTTTCTTAACTAAGTAAAAACACACGTGTTTTGGCGGCCGGAAAATGTTGGTGCAAGCAATGAATTTCCTATTTTTCATTTTCTTTTCCTTTTCTGCGCGTTTAAAATAATTTAAATTTTCGCGCTCTTAAATATGCATATGGGTTTTCACGGCACCGCACACGTGCGAGGACAAGCAGCGCCGCGATGAGTGCACAAACAACCACCGTCACAACAAGACACTAGAAAAATCACGTTCCCGAAAAAGTGAATTTTGAGGTGAAAAACTGGACGTTTAGACGTTGACTGGAGCCGCAAGAGAGTCCGAGGTAGGTGCCTTTTCATATAAAATTCCATATGTATCGTAACTTTCCATTTACAATCGTCAATACCGACAATTATTTTTAAATGTGCTTGTAAAGCCAAACCGGCGACCTGTCGAAGGAAATTCCATTATTTTTCCGTACTTGCACGCACACCAGGTATTTTAAAAATTTGCGCTGAATTTTTTCAATTGAGTCAATATGTGTTTGGTAGCACGGTGACCACACAATATTCTAATCTTGATCGGACGTACGCAAAATATAATAATTTTAAACTAGCGATATTCTTAAAATGTTGAGAATTGCGGATTATAAAACCGAGCATTTGATAACTCTTCTTAACAATATCCCGTATATGAGGGACAAAAGAAAGAGCACTGTCGAATGTTATACCGAGGTCTTTAAATTCCAGTGATCTAGGCAATATGGCGCCATCCAAAGAATAGTCAAACTGAATTACCTGTTGCTTAAGAGAGAAGGAGACAACGTTACATTTGATAGGATTTAGTGGTAGTAAATTAGAGTAACACCAAGTATTAACTCTATTTAGGGCATTTTGAAGTCTTTCGCAGTCAGATAAATTATTTATTCGACAAAATATTTTAAGATCATCAGCATATAATAGACAAATAACCTGAATGTCGTTTAAAATACTATTAATAAAAGCAATGAAAAATAATGGGCCCAATATCGATCCCTGAGGGACCCCAGAGCTAGCGATAATTGTAGATGAAGCTCGACCACAACATTCAACGTATTGGGGTGTCTTATTTAGGTATGATTTGAGAAAAATACAAAGATCATCAGACAGTCCAAAGTGTTCAAAAGTACGTTGTAAAATGCTGTGGTCCAGCCGATCAAATGCTTTAGAAAAGTCTGTATAGACCACATCAACTTGAGCATTCATATCTATTGATTCAGCAATAAATTGGGTAACAGTGACTAAATTAGTGGAAGTTGATTTGTTTTTTATGAATCCATGTTGTCTCGAGTCAATCCGGCCAGACAAAGCAGGGTAGAGTGAAGTATGAAGGACACGTTCGAAGCATTTTGAAAAATTGTTAATAATGGTGATGGGTCTGTAATTTTCGATTAGGCTTTTTTCTTGTTTTTTATAGACTGGTATAATCTTAGAAGCTTTCCAAGTGTCCGGAAAAGTTTTTTGTTTCAAGGATAAATTAAACAAAATAGTCAAAGGATAAGAAAATATATGGGCACAGTCTTTCAACAGACATGCTGGAATTTTATCTGGACCAACAATAGCTTTCGGTTTTAAACTCCTCAGGGCTCGCAATACCTCAGATTCCTGAAACTTTTTAAGCGATATTTCATTAGTAATCAAAGGGTCTTCAGTATTCGTATGTGCTATGGGGATCTGTTGATCTGAGGTATACGATGACTGAAAGTATTTGGCGAAGGCATTGGCGATACTCTGTGGGTTAGATAAGCACTCACCGTGTTGGTTTTGCATGTTAGGAGGTAAGCTATTGATTTTCTGTGAGGATTGAATAAGGCGCCAGAAATTTCCAGGCTGAGATGCTAGGTTTGACTCAAGCTAAGTACAATGGTTTTGATATGAGGTTTCTATATCGCGCTTTATTTTATCACGTAATTCCCGAAATTTATCTAAATAAGTATCATTGCCAAATTTTTTGTGTTTTTGGAAAAATTTATGTTTTTGTTTTATCGATTTAATTATGTCAGAAGTAAACCAAGGAGGATATTTTCGCCGATTTTTAAGTGTTTTAGGCACAAGGTCATCCAGACAAAGATACAGTTTATGATAAAAAAATTTCAACAGCTGTGTTTACATCACCTATTGATTCAAGAATTCGCCAGTCGATTTCTGCTAAGCTTGGGTATAAAATTCCTTAAGCTTTTTGTCGCCATTTATTTGATATTTTATTAACAAGGTAGGATGGCACCTGTCTTCATTAAGCAGAAAATCATGACATCTCTGCAAAAAGGTTAAATTAGGACAAGAAGATAAGACAATATCAAGTAATCGATTAACAGAGTTTTTTTATAGTGTTTATTTGCTGCCAATCCAAAAAACTCATAAAGTTAACCAAATGATTTAACCTACTAGAAGGAAGTGCTCCTTCCACATAAGCTACATATTCCAAGTAATTAAAGTCTCCTAGAAAGATTACTTTTTCGTTAAATAAATAAGTAAGAGAGGACAGGTATTCAAAAAGGTGTTCATATAGAAAAGAAATTTTACCTGGCGGAATGTATGTTAAGATTAATTAATAATAAGAAACTAGGACTAAGAAAATTGACTAAAGACAAAAAGTTTTCTCTTTTATTAAAATATAGGAACTGTAAGTTTTACTATAGTAATTCCCTAATACTAGATAGAGTCAATGGTGAATAATAACCATATTTGGCATGATAAAAGGGAATGCGAAACATTGGCGAGTTATGCTTACGCTGAATAGTGTTGAAACCGATAATCTTCAATAAAGAAGAACAAAAGCAGATACCGTTTAATATTTTATAAAAAGTTATAACATCAGAATATGTCCTTCTTCTTTCCACAGTTTCAAGTCCAAATGGCTGACTAATGGCAAACAACAATTTATGTTATAATTGTTGTTGTAAATGTCAATATGAGCCCTGAATGCAAGAGAACGAAGAAAAGTTCTCTGTACAGACTACATGTGAAACATTGGCGAAACATTGGCGAGTTATTCCTACGCTGAATAGTGTTGAAACCAATAATCTTCAATAAAGAAGAACAAAAGCAGATACCGTTTAATATTTTATAAAAAGTTATACCATCAGAATATGTCCTTCTCCTTTCCAAAGTATCAAGTCCAAATGGCTGACTAATGGCATTATAATTTATGTTATAATAGTTGCTGTAAATGTCAATATGAGCCCTGAATGCAAGAGAACGAAGAAAAGTTCTCTGTACAGACTCCAAGCGATCAATGTGGCAGACATAGTGTGGTGATCATACCACTGACGCATATTCCAGTACAGAACGAACTAGTGAGCAGTACAAGAGCTTAAAACAATATGGTGATAGCTCGGAGCTGTTACGAGTGATAAAGCCAAGGTTCGCATACCCTTATTATTAATATCGTCATAATGAGGCCTAAATGACAACTTGCTATCAAATAAGACACCCAAGTCCCTGACTGTCGCTACTGATTCAAGAGCAGTACTATTTATGACATATTTATCCTGAATCAAATTAGATGATCAACTGAAAGTAATACTTTTTTAACATTTAAATTCAGACCATTATTACTACACCACTCACTAATGTTATTAAGATCACTTTGAAGTAACAAACAATCAATATAAGTTTCAATCAACCTTGTGAACCAAAGCTTAAAATCATCAGCAAATGCCAGATGATCCGAACTAACAATTACGTCACTAAAGTCATGAATAAATAAATTAAAGAAAACTGGGCCAATGTGTGAACCTTGCGGAACACCAGAGTCCACTTGAATCTCTCCAGAAACGCAATCGCCAATCCGGACCAACTGTGTGCGACCAGTAAGGAAACTCTGGGCAAGCCTTACCAGAGTCTCGCCCAACCCCACAGCCCTTAACTTGCTCACCAAGTGTGCATGACTCACTCTTTCAAACGCCTTCGAGTCTGTGTAGACACTGTCCCCCTCAAAGCCTCAAAGGCACTCAACAGCGTGTGCTGATAAGATAGCAGATTAGTCACCGTTGACCTGCCTTGAGCAAACCCATGCTGGCTATCGGATAAAATGCCCTTGCAATGCCAGGAAAAATGATGACAAAATAAATTATCAAAAAGTTTTGGTATAACCGATAGAATACTAATACCACGATTATTACGAACATCATTCCTGTCACCATTCTTAAAAATAGGTGTCGAAAAACTGACTTTCCAGTAATCTGGAAATGTGCGAAAAGACAAGGACATATTAAACAACCGATGCAAGGGTCTCCTCAGCGTGCAAACACAATTTTTGATAAAAACAGATGGAATGCCATCAGGACCATGGGAGTATTTAGTTTTTAAGTTGCTGATCCCTTCAAAAACTTCCACCATAGAGAAGTAAATAAAATTCAAGTCCAAACTGTAATTAAAAGAGTAGGGAGGAATTTCCTCGTTATGTTTTTTGTATGTAGAAGCAAAGTTCTTTGCAAACAAATTAACAATCCCTTGACCGCACTCAGCAGTCTCATAATCCAGGTGTATATTATATCCATAGAAAATTTGGATCTTGCGAGACCTCCGAATTAACATTAGATATGTATTGTTACAAATTTAAGTTATTTAAATTTTATAGTTAGCATTTATTTAGGTGTAGTGTAGTATTAGGTTGACTTATTTTATGGTTGTATTCTTAGTCTAGGTTTTAGTTGCGTTATCTTTGAAACACTCGTGCTCGGTCCGCGTTCTAGAAAAGGCTGGTATAATCGTGAATCAAACAAGGATGGATAATTCCGGAAAGTTCGATGACTCTATAAATAGGGTCGGATATCGCGCATCGAGTCAGTCAAAGATAACGAAAGGTAGTGATCGCTAGATATTAACACAAAGTTAATCGGCCGATTAAAGTAGTGAATTATTAGCAAGTTATTAGTAAGTTTAAGTGCGTGTTTTTGTGCATAATTGTCGAAATAAATTGACATATCGTTTTTGACATTTGCGAGTTTTATTTGAAGCAGTGTACCCGTAACCATTGGTGTCAGAAGTGAGAATAAAAGAACTAAATAGTGCAAAGACTATCCTTACATAGTACCACCGGCTAGGACAATTGTTCAAGTTCAAATTCAAAAAAGCTTTATTGTCCAAAATTACCGATAGAAATTTATTGACAAAGCAAATCCCATTCTAAAAAATTGATAATAATTATTATTTGATATAAAATCAACTAGTGTATGTATTCCTTAAAAAAGTGAGAGTAAGTGTATTTAATATTCAAAAAAGTGAGAGTGAGAATTCACATCTCTCTCGGTCGGGACCAATAGAGATGCGGAATCTTAGGGAAAACACATGCATAATTTGAGTTTCCTCTGATTTTGAGGGAGTACTCCATCCCACTCATTCAGGAATCCATTCACAGTACAAAACAAAAAAAAAACACTTAAGAACTACATAAATAATTTTTTTTTAAATATATTAGTTAGAAGATATTAAAAAAATAAAAGCAAAACAAGAAAACATATCTTTAACTTAAGTATTTATACACAAATTAAAACAATTTACAAGTAAAAAGTCCCAATCCAAAAGACAATTAAATAATAGAAAACTAAATTTGAATTTAAATTATATCACAGAGCATTTTACTTATTAACGAAATCAACAGAACCATAGATAAAGCAAATAATAAATCAACATAAAAAAAGAGTAGAAGTAAAGTAAAGTAGTAAGCACATGAATTGTATACTCAGACATTAAAAAAATAAATAAATAAATAAAATGATAAAATTAAAAAACAAAAAACAAAAAAAAAATGGGAAACAAAATTTACTAAAAATTTATTTAAAAAAGAAAAAAAAATCAAAAACTACAATTAAAAAAAATAAAATAAAATAAAAAACTACAATAAAGCATATTCATTCATAAAATTCTCGGAGACTGTAAAATGCTTTGGTTAATAAAAATCTCTTTAGGTGAGCGCGAAACGTTCTATGTTCATTTAAAGTTCTTATGTTTTCCGGCAGTTTATTAAACAATTTTATTCCCTCATAAATTATGGAATGTTTTGTAAGTTCTAATTTTGGAATTAGGAGAGGCAAGCTGTTTTGGACAGAAGAAAAGTAAGTGATTTTTTCAGAATATTCGAAGAAGTTCGATATTGTTTTATTCAAAAACCAAAAAAGATATTTGAGAACCGACTTCGACATTAACTTTACAGTCCAAAAATTGATAATTAGAGAAAACTTCCTGAAAATTCCATAACATTCTTTGACATTCTATTCGAGAATCAAAAGAGATATCCAAAAACCGACTTCGACATTAGCTTAGTTATTCAAAAAGTAAGAATTGGAAAGAATTTCTAAGATTCCATAACATTCTACGACGTTCTATTCTAGAACCCGAAGAGATATACAAAAACCGACTTCGACATTAGCTTACTTATTCAAAAAAATTAAGAATTAGAAAGAAGTTCTAGAATATTCCATAACATTCTACGACGTTCTATTCGAGGATCAGAAGACGTATTATAGCCCAAAAAAAAAGACATTTTAAGTGATTTATCACGAAGTTGATGCTTACTAGACAAGGATCGGGAAAGATGGAAGATCTAACTAAAATGATGCAGGCTCTAGCAGCTCAAATGGCTCAAAACCAGAACGATATAAAACACACCTTCGAACAAAACCAGGACGACATGAAACAGGCCATGGAATAAAACCAAAAGATTATGAGACAGACCATTGAACAAAACCAGAACGACATGAAACCGACCATTGAACAAAACCAAAACGATATGAAACAGACATTTGAGCAAAGATTAGATGGCATTCAAGAAAACTTCGATCAAATAAAGAGCAACTCCGAACAGCTGAGAGAAGAGTTCAAGACTGCAACCAAAGATCTTAAGGAAGAAATAACTCAAAGAGTGCATAGTGTGGAACAAAAGGCACAAAATAAATTGGAGAATGTAGCAGAAAAGGTACAAAACAAATTGCAGAATGTTGAAGAAAAAGTGGAGACCAAACTACAGAATGTTAGGGAAGAAGTTTTTCAAACCATGGAAGAAAAATTCCAGAACATGTCAAAACAGTTTATACAGCTTCAGAAAGAACACAACAAAACAAAAGCTCAGGGATATGTTGTGAATTCCAACCAAAACATTAGGCCTCCAAATTTTGATGGTCTTCCTGGTCCACCTACAAACAACAGTTTGAAGCTGCCGCTGCTGCAAATGGCTGGGACGATGACGAAAAAGCTAGAGCTTTGTTGGTAGCTCTACGAGAACCTGCTCTGGGACTTTTACGGTCCATTCCAGCCGAACAAAAAGAGAGTTACAATGCTTTAGTGGCAGCGTTAGAAAGAAGGTATGGAGACGAACACTTGCGAAATTCACATTGGTCAGAATTAAATATTCGTCAGCAAAGAGCAGGAGAGTAATTACAAGAGTATGAAGCAGATATCAGGAGGCTGATGTACTTGGCTTACCCAGAAATGCCAGAAAATTACAGAGATCCCTTCTCGGTAGACCGCTTTATTAATGGCTTGCGAGACACGGACTTAGCAAAGTTACTTCGCCGAGAACGATTCCATAACAGCAGCGAAGTGTTGATTCGAGCCCTGGAAATTGAGTCATCAAATAATATGTCCAGGCCAAAAGTTAGGACTATCTCAATTCAGGAGGGTGAAGAAATGAGCAATTAACAAGAGGTTTCCTCAAAGACGCTAGCCAAATTCTTTAATCACTGATAGAGAAGATTGACTATTTGAAAGAAAGTAGACGATCCCCTGCAAATGGAAAGTGTTTTGGATACGGACGTACAGGGCATATCCAACGCTATTCTCGTGTCCAAATGAAGTCTCGCCTTCCATCTAGCGGGAACGAGTACAGAAAAAGAAATCAAGAAGAACTAAAACTAGATAACGCGGAAGGGCGGGTGATAATTAATAATAGGGTAGCCCCTAAAATTTACTCTATTAAGAGCTTAAAACATACTGCTGACAGCTTGAATATCGACGGACTTATAAATGGAAGACAAGTTAATATCACAGTAGACACCGGTGCAGCCATATCATTGCTTAAGTCCAAAATTGCAATGAGATATACATTCGACCAACAGGAGAGAAAATAACACTTAAGACTGTGACTGGCAGACAGACATAGACCTACAGCTGGGGAGGTTGAAGATTCGCCACTCTGTATTAGTTGCAGACATAGAAGACGAATTTATTTTGGGAATGGACCTGATAAGTAAACATGGATTTGCGTTTGATAATAAACTTAATACCCTAAAATTTGGGAACGAAGAGTTCATCATTTTGTCAAATAGTCACATCAATAAAGAACCAATAAAGGTGGTGGCAGTATGCACAACAAGACTAGTCGGAAACAGTGAGACCATATTTTTTGGGAGGCTAGGAAGTAAAACACCAAGCTGCGTCGGACTCATAAGCCAACTGAATACACCCAACACCTACCTCGTTGCAAACTCACTACTTAGATCCGATAGAAACATCCCGATTAGAGTCGCCAATATTTTTCCAAATATTCTCAAAATTAATAAGGGGGAAGTGGTAGCATTATTTGAACCAGTCCAGAAAGTGACAAGATGTGAAGAGTCGATTTCCAAGGATAAAAGCAAGTTACCAACGAAGGTACTTCAGCAATTTCAGTCAACTTGGCAAAATCTCACTCCAGAAGAATTTCGTAAAGCGAGTGGAGTTTATAGAAGAGCAAAGCAATATCTTTGAAACTCAGAGTAGTTCGGGACGCACAAACCTTATTCAACATTCTATTAACACTGGCGATGCCGAACCAAGAAGACTACCAATGGCCAAAAAGAGTCATCAAGTCCTTGGTCATCTCCTGTGGTGTTGGTCACTAAAAAGGATGGAAGTACTATTTTGTGTCGACTACAGGAAACTTAACGATGTGACCAAGAAAGATAGTTACCCACTGCCAAGAATAGACGACACATTAACAACATTGGCAGGATCATATTGGCTTGCTACTCTTGACCTAAAAAGTGGGTATTGGCAAGTAGGAATCTTTAAAAGAGATAAAGAGATGTGATGCCATTTGGCCTATGCAATGCCCCAGCTACATTTGAAAGACAAATGGAAGTCGTTCTACGAAGCCTTACTTGGAAAACCTGCTTAGTCTTTTTGGATGATGTCATAGTAATGGGACAATCATCTCAAGATCATCTAGACAATTTACGAGAAGTATTTTCAAGAATCAGGAACGCAAATCTTAAATTAAACTCAAAGAAATGTTTTCTATTCCAAGAAAAAGTTGAGTTCCTGTGTCACGTCGTTTCCCGAGAAGACATCCAAACCGACGAAAAGAAGTTAGAAGCAATAAAAGAATGGCCTTCAACTTTTTGGGTCTGTGTACATACTACCGACGATTTGTAGAAGGATTCGCCAAAATAGCGTCTCCATTACATAGACTTACAGAAGATAAAGCTTCTTATAAATGGAATACCGAATGCGACCAAGCATTTAGAAGACTAAAAGCAGCATTATGTTCTAGTCCGATTCTTGCATATCCCATCCCAAAAGGAAAATTCATTGTTAAAGAAGAAGAAACGAAAAGTCCTGCCTACTTACTTACTTACTTGGAAAATTCATATTAGATACTGATGCGAGCAACGATGTCATAGGAGCAGTACTCTCCCAAGTACAAGATGGAGAAGAACGGGTCATTGAATTTTTCAGCAAGAAGCTATCCAAACCAGAGAGAAATTATTGTGTTACCAGAAAGGAGCTCCTAGCCATCATTAAATCCGTAGATCACTTTCACAATTATCTCTATGGACAAAAGTTTCTGATTAGAACGGATCATGCTGCGTTACAGTGGCTCATGAAAATAAAACAACCTGAAGGGCAAGTCGCGAGATGGATAGAAAAGCTACAACAATACCACTATCAAATTATGCACCGAGGGGGAAGAGTGCATAATAATGCAGATGCATTGTCCAGAAGACCTTGCCCTGAAGATTGTAAACATTGCAGGAGAATTGACCAGAAAGAAGGAATTACCTACGTGCGTCAGATAAAATTAGAACCAGATGAAGAATGGATGTCAGCTTCAATTAAAACCACACAACTTGACGACAAAGATGTAGGACCTATTTTGCGATTAAAAGAAGAGAACAAGCCACGACCATCATGGCAAGATATCGCAAACCAAGGGATGATATTCAAATCACGGTGGGCACAATGGGATTCACTGATAGTAGAAGAAAACATTCTTAAACGTGCCTGGGAAAGTGCCGATGGCCTTACTGTGATTAATCAAGTAGTAGTTCCTAGGAGCATGGTAGACAATATAATGGCCTAATGCCATGGTGGAAAATCAGACGCGCACCTAGGCATAAATAAAACCATGGACAAAATTCGAAACCGATTTTATTGGGTCAATTACTTTCAAGATGTGAAAAACTGGTGCCGCCGATGACCGACTTGTGCAGCCAGCCAAGGTCCCAAAACAAGGTCCAGAGGTCAAATGAAACAATATAAAGTAGGTCTGCCATTTGAACGCAGTGCTATTGATGTGGCCGGACCATTTACAGAAACTAAAAAGGGCAACAAATACATCCTTATTGTCATGGATTACTTTAGCAAATGGCCAGAAGTTTTTGCTTTGCCTAACCAAGAGGCCGGCACAGTTGCAGAAGTTCTGGTAAATGATGTTTTCAGCAGATTTGGCATTCCTTTGGAACTACATTCAGATCAAGGGAGAAACTTTAAATCAAAGTTCTTCCAGAATATCTGTGACCTTTTAGGAATACATATAACACGAACTACTGCTTTACATCCGCAGTCAGATGGTATGGTTGAAAGATTTAATAAAACAATAGAACATCTTTGCAAAGTTGTTGATGAGCACCAAACAGATTGGGACCAATATATTCCATTATTTTTGATGGCCTACAGAGCCGCCATTCACAATACGACAGGAGCTACTCCATCTAGTATCCTGTTAGGTAGAGAACTGCGTTTACCATGTGATATCATGTTTGGTTCTCCTGAAGAAGAACACTTAGAAATTAATGACTATGTAGAACGTTTAAGACAAAAGTTGCACGATATCCATGAGGTGGTTAGAGAGCGAATAGAAATAGCCAGTGACCGCATGAAAGCAAGATATGACCTGAAAGCAAACTATTCAGGGTTCAAAGAGAATGATCAAGTCTGGCTATACAATCCTCAACGAAAGAAAGGAAGATCACCTAAGTTGACACCACCATGGGAAGGACCTTATAAAGTTGTTAAGAGAATTAATGATGTAGTCTACCGAATACAAAGAAGCCCGAAATCCAAGATGAAAGTTGTTCATCTGGACTGACTAAACCTTACCTGGCAAATGTTGATCGAGACGATCAAACCTGAAGAGGAGGGTAGTGTTACAAATTTAAGTTATTTAAATTTTATAGTTAGAATTTATTTAGGTTTAGTGTAGTTTAGTCTAGGTTTTAGTTAAGTTATCTATGACACACTCGTGCTCGGACGGTCTGCGTTCTAGAAAAGGCTGGTATAATCGTGAATCGAACAAGGATGGATAATTCCGGAAAGTTCGATGACTCTTTAAAAAGAGTCGGATATCGCGCATCGAGTCAGTCAAAGATAACGAAAGGTAGTGATCGCTAGATATTAACACGAAGTTAATAGACCGATTAAAGTAGTGAATTATTAGCAAGTTAGGTGACAGTCTCTGTCGGTAAAAAACGGTATATATTTTTTTAAGCAGCATTTTATTGAACTAGTCAGTGGTTGTAATTTCGATGATAATAACAATAGACACTTTCATGCGCCGCAGGCAAAAATGTTGAAATTTTATTAGCAAAAACATGACTTTTTACTCATTTTTTGTATATTCAAAAAATTCTCGGGGGGGGGGGTAAGTGCCCCTAGTGCCCCCCCCCTGGATCCGCCACTGATAATAATTTACATGTCTATTATTATCCAAGATGGCGGCGGTCAAAATATAAATACAACAGTATCTTTTTGGTTTAGTAAAACTTTTTACCAAGATATGTAGTTTTATATTAATCTTAATTAGTTTTAAATTGTAATGTACAAAAAAAATAGAATATATATTTGTCACGTGCCGGGTGATTTGAATAAATTGACATATTTTACTTAAAGCTATCTCCGATAATATTAATCTAACAGTAACAACGTTTAAATTAGCAAAGTTAAATAATTTTTTCTAAATCATCAGAATCTTATGTCAAAAATGACATATGTCATACACTTGTCGAACTATTGACATATGGTTTATTTGTTTAAATAAAACACCCTGTATATAATGTTTTTAGGTGATAGGGCTCCTTTTTCTGATTTCAAAAATATATAATATGTTAACATTTAGTCCAGCCGTTGTTGAAATATTTGCATTTTAAAAATTATATTCATTAACACTTATTGTTTATTTAGGTTATTAAAATGCAAATATTTCATTAACGGCTGGTCTAAATGTCAACATATTATATATTTTTGAAATCAGAAAAACGCGTCTTATCAACTAAAAAAATTATATACAGGGTGTTTTATTTAATAAAAATAAACCATATGTCAAAAGTCTGACAAGTGTATGACATATGTCATTTTTGACATCAGATTCTGATGATTTAGAAAAAATTATTTAACTTTGCATATTTAAACATTACTGTTAAATTAATATTGACGGAGATAGCTATTAAGTAAAATATGGTCAATTCAATCAAATCACCCGGTACGTGACATATGTCAGCTTTTTTGACATTTTGAAAATATCTGTGTTTTGTTTACCGAGATGTCTTGTTTTTTCCAGTTTTTTTTGTTAAATTTCGAAAAAAAAAAACAAAAATGTTTTTTTTTACTTTTTCGACCGCCATCTTTAAAAAATAAAAAAATAATATTATTTTTGTACATTATGACTTAAAAGTAATTAAGAGTAATATAAAACTAAATATCTTCGTAAAAAAAATTGCCAAACCAAGAAGGTAATGTTGTTTTTATATTTTGAACGCCGCCATCTTGATTAACAATAGACATGTGTCATTTATGGTGAAATATTTAAAATCGGCGACCCCTATTTAGTATAAATCGAGATATTACACGGCTATACTAGTTCTGTCAAACAAGAACAAAAAAATAACTTTTTTATCTGAACTTCGGCCGCCATCTTAAAATTTTTAATGTCAAATTGTAATGTTTTTTTAATTTTTACAAAACTTGGCTTGCTATTGATAAAATCCAAAAAAAAATATTTTTTATTTAATTTGGTCTACAGGTTATAAAGGTCTCTTTTATTTTTGACATATTAAACGCCATCTTTGTGTCGGCTGAGAAACTAATAACTTTTTTTCATTAGGTTTAAAGAGCTGGTCAGTGGCTTTAATATGAAGTATTAAAAATAAATATCGCGCAAAAAATAAATAAAATATCGAAGAAAAACGATTTATTTTTTTAAAATATAGCCGTCATTTTGCCAGTGACAGGTGTAATTTTTTTTACATTTTTGAATTAAGTAGGTCCCACTTAAAGTAAGTTTATCAAAATTAATTTTATTTGTCTTAAAACAGGGAATTCATTTTTTTTTCATAACTTTGGCAGCCGCCATCTTGGATTCCGATGCCGGAAATCAGGGAATCCTCGATTGAAAATTTAGCTTTTGATGTTAGCTACTACCATGCCAAATATAAAAAAATATACCCTTTTTGCAGCTTTTTATTGAAATGAACCCTACAAATTTACTCAACTAAAGGAGGGGTTTGAGTTTGGTTTTTTCAGTTCATTTATTTACAGGGTGATTTAAATGGGAGAGTTTTAATTAGGTTCGGATACTTTTAGAGGAGATCGAGGAAAACCAGGCAAGGCTCAAGTTTCAACTCAACCCATCTTTGAGCTAGCTCAGGGTTTTTATGAAAAAAACTTCCTTTTGGATTTGGCACTCTATGTTTATTTTTTAATATTTTTTTTATTACACACTTAACATTTTTTGAAAAAACCATTGAACACTTCGATTTTGTTTACGAGGGCGATACTTTTTGACTATCTTCGAGGGGTAAACTTTAGCTCTATATTTTGAATAAGGAAATGTAGACATTTTAAAAGCCTATTCGTTTTTGACAACAAGGACCGATAAAATAAAAATAAAATAAATGAGAATAAAAACTGCAAAATATTTCTTTAATTAAAAGACAATCCACGTATTTGTGGAATTCATAAGAAAATCCCAGAAATGTATGTAAAAAACGTTTTCTTATCGCTACATTGTAACTTTGGAAGCAATTATCCCAAAAGCGAATCGATGGATTTTTACACGGTTGTAAAGACATTCAAGCGTACAAAAAAAAATGTTATATTAAAAATTAAAGAGCATTAAATTCCCTAAGTTTGTAGGCTAACCTAAACTTTAACTGTAACAGATTTTGAGATAGTGGCAACCAAAAACCGTTAATTTTTGCAAACACACATTTTTGCCCCATATTTTTATCAGACTTCTTCATCTAAAACTCTTGTTTTTAATTTTCGAAAAAATCTTTAATAACGAAAATGTAGTGCATGCAATTTTAAAAAAGAAATTTATTTATCTTTAAATATGTGATCATAAATAAAAAGTTACAGGTGTTTTAGTTGTAAGTTGATATTTCTGATTTTCTACAAAAAACTGTATAATTACTTTTACTATCACCTTCTTAATCATCATCTTCATTATGAGTCTTCGGTCAAGCTATCGACCTTAAGGGCACTAGGACTGGGGTAAACTAAAAGGAATAAGTAATATTTGAAAGGAAACTTAAAATGTTCCCACTCCAGTTGGAATCACAATTGAAGTATTATTATTGCTTTTAAGGGTTATAAATTTATTGAGCCAGCTAAAAGATTGGATACCTAGTCATTGATAGTTAAGTGTTTACACGTATAATAAGAACAATTTTTAGATTGATTTATATCAATTAGCCTTCTATAAAGCATTCTTAACATATTGTATTGGCGAAAACTTATACATCGGTAGATACAAAAAATGATTCAATTCTGTACGAACGTAGTAATATTTGGATAGAGGTGGTGTGAAAATCTTTATAATTAATATTATCATAATTATTTTGTTTGTCTTCCTTTTTTGAATTTCTGGCTCGACTCCTTCATCTTCATTATGAGTGATTAAAACGGACAAACCCTTTCAAAATTATCTCTGACAATTGTGGCATAAATGGAACATGGACATCTTTTTGCAGCTATATTTGGTGCTGTTGTAGTCAGTTACGCATCTACAAAAAATCATCCTTAAAATTTTTCTTGATGCCACTGAATATTTTCCCATAGTTCTGGAGCTAGTTGTTGTTTTGCTGTTAACACACTTGGGAAATGTGATAATGAGTAATATTTGGATAAAGGTGATGTGAAAATGTTTGCAACTAATGTAATTATAATTATTTTTATTTTTGTCTTGCTTTCTTAGGTTTCTGCTGCATTTCACAATGTTTTTAAGGTCAATAGTTCCATATTTGCCTCTGATTTTATAAATAAAGGACATCTGTCGGCATTTAGGGAACTTTCAGAAGAGATACCATTTTAGCAGATATAACTGTTAAGCAAATTCTACTTCAGCATGCAAAGAGCGGGGTTTGTTAAACACTTTAGCTGGTTTTTGGATTTTAGGGTATTTTTGGTAAAGCTTTATAAATCCTAGCTGACCCCTCCAAAATGCGTCTGATGTTCAATCGCAAGCAGTAAAAGCATGCAGGAACAATATTTATTTACGACCTGGATTACCGAAAAATCTTTGTTCTACAATGACCACTGCATGGAGTTTGAAATTGCAGAGCTCACAATATCCTGTGATACTTGCAGCGTTGTGATTACCTGTACTTTATTAAAGTTTTTCTTTAAGTAATTTTATAAGACAATCTCTGCTTTAGGATTGGAAAGAAATTCCTGACTTACACTAGATTATCAAAAGTTAAATAAATTGATTTTTTCACACAATAGCGTCTTTTTTGCAGCCATTGTACTCTATTTTTAATGTTATATCTTTATTAAAAACAATCTTAGAGGATTGAATTTATTTAATTCAATGCTCTAAGAAAATAACAGTGCAAAACTTGCCTAAATAATGGGTCTTGAAGAATTTGACTTAGGTATTCATTACAAAGGTTGGTTGTTTGGGTCGGTTTATTAGGTTGGTTGGTAAGGTTGGTTTAATAATTGAGGATCTTTTTTGCCACCACATCGTATGCAGTAAAAAGACCACATCATAGTTTGATTATTTTTTCCCAACAGAAGATTTACAAAAATTGCTCTAATTTTGGATCCGCCACTGCCTTTAATTATATTTTTTGTATATTAAAATATGTTTATTTAGTTTATTTTATCAAATGTATAACTCTTGAATAATACAAAAAAATAATAAAAAAGAAATTGTAAAAATTAAGAAATCTGGTTAAAAATTTTAATTTGCTGTATCTTTTGATATGTTATAGATAAATTAGTAAATGCTACATATTTTTAAACTAAATTGATTGGTTTGCAGCTTTCATATTGAGAAATTTCTTCTAAAATTAAAAACAAAAGTGTTAGATTAACAAGTTTGATAAAAAATAAGGGGCAAAAATGTGTTTTTCAAAAATTAACGGTTTTTGTTGGCCACTCTCTTATAATCTGTTACACTTAAAGGTAAGGGATGCATAACCGTTTTGTAGGGAATTTGATGCTCTTTAATTTTTAATTAAACATTTTTTTTGTACTAACTAACAACAAATAATCGAGTTTTAGGCTAAAATCCGAAAAACGGCACCTTTTCACCCCCCTCCGCCACTGAAGCGGGAGGGGTAGGGGTGAGGACTTTTGATATGTTAACGTCCAAACTACTCTAAACATGCAAAAATGGAAATTTTGTATTTCGTGCAAAAAATCTTTATTGGTCTATGTCATAGGCAGAGCGCTTTCGACCATTTTGTGGTCATCATCAGTGCCTCTGAAATAAAGGGAGCATGTTCTTGATCTTTGTGTGGTTCTTTAAGCCGTAAAACAGATTAAAATTGTCATACAAACACAAAACACGTTAAAATATAATATAAAAAGTTACAATTTCCTAAAACTGTAAGGTACTCTGGGTTTCAATCTAAGTCGTGTTTTAAAAAAGTTAGTTCCATTTTGGAAAATAGTTTATAAAATTTTTCTTAAAATCTAGGTTAGGAACTTATTGTTTGTTTTTATTGATAGATTTTTTGCACGAAAAACAAAATTTCCATTTTTGCATTTGAAAAAACGTGCACACAACCAACGCCTCCTTTGTACTCTAAACATATTCCCTGAGAGAAAAATTCTCCCCCCTCCATGCACTCTACAACCTCTTAATGGCCATTCATTGACTGAACTATAAAGATTTTTAGTTTATTTAACAGAAAGTTAAGAAGATAAAAAGTGAAATTTTATTAAACAAAACGGGGGACATACAATGCAATTTTATCTCCAAAATGAAGGATAAATAATGTATGTTTCCCTGTTTTGCTTTGATTTTCATAACGATTTTATGGCTTGTTATTACGGAGTTATTTTAATCATTGCGGTCAGTTTTTGAGCCGAATTATTGCCCTGCTTCACTGAAAAGCCACTCAGAGAAAGTCAACTACAGACTTACTATAAAATCTAACATTTTTTAATATAATTTAAAGAACATTTTAAAGTTAAAGAAGAAGTAACACTTTAATTAATAAAACAAAAATGTATGTTTTCTACTTTTGCTTTCATTTTCACGATTTTATGGCTTGTTATTGCGGGGTTATTTTAATCATTGCGCTAATTTCTTGAGCCGCATTATTTGGGTAAACCCTGTTTCCCTGTAGAGTCCCTGTATGTGACAGATATTGGCGCCAATATCTGTCTGTTCGCTCCGCGAATGTTACTTTTTAGTTTTTGTTAATTTTTAATATTTTATTTTATTTTTTTAAGTGAGGCCTTCAAAACTCGTAGGCCCTGGCAATTTACAAATATTTCGTGAAAAATAATATTTTTGATCCATAAGGTGGCTCCCTCATTGGCACGTGTGGGAATCAGGAACTAATGATAGAGAAAAAATTGTTAAAAAACAATTGCTTTTCGGCAGCCATCCTGCTACAAGTCATTTTATAAATTACTGCGATTTCGCTATTTCTTTGGCAGTCCCATTGACTGTTTGTGTTTGAAAAATACTCAAAAAACGGTCTACAGTGTGCCGACGAAGTTGGAGGAGAAGAATTGGAGAGATCCTGCAAGTGAGGCGCAGTGGCGGATCCAGGGGGGGGCACTAGGGGCACTTGCCCCCCCCCCCCGAGAATTTTTTGAATATACAAAAAATGAGTAAGAAGTAATGTTTTTGCTAATAAAAACTCAAAATTTTTGCCTGCGGCGCATGAAAGTGTCTATTGTTGTTATCATCGAAATTACAACCACTGACTAATTCAATAAAATGCTGCTTAAAAAAATATATACCGTTTTCTACCAACAGAGAATGTCACCTAAAGTGCCCCCCCCGAGAAGCACCTCTGGATCCGCCCTTGGGGGGGCGCCCCAGGACCGACAGGAATCACACAAGAGGTTAGTGCCATTCGCCACTTTATGATCAGCTTTTTCTCGCCATTTCTTACTTTTTGGACAGGCTTACACCTTGGCCCTAGAGTTTTTTGAGATATCCATAAATTTTGTGATAATTTAAAACCAGCAACATTAATAAATTACAGTCCATTATAATAATTTTCGTGATAAAGAACCCCGGCGATTCATTTATTCTCTTCGAGCCGAATTTGTAAGTTTGTGTAGGTGACTGGTGGAAGTAACCCGAGTAAACCTGAGTTGTGCGCCTGCTGTGTGTGTGACAGCAACCGATATACCCGCGATCAGTTGTCGTGTACTTGAGCGTTGGGAATTTATCAGTGGACTGGCCAGGATTATGTTTACTTCGCAAGACCGCAATCGAATAAACCATTTGCATATAAACGTGTGTGTATAGTGGAGTAGGTAGGTTACCCGTTGTGAGTTAGCCGTTCTAACACACAGGATTTCTTTTTGAAACCGTGATTTTCGGTGCCTATGAAAACACTAGGCCACAGTTTTAGAAAAATTTGAATAACCATAAAATATTTTTTGATCGTTTTCGCAACCTTTTGCATGGTGTACCTTGCTGCCAACGTACATACATAAATACGTATAGTGGTATTTTTACAAAAATTTTGTATTTTGAGGTAAAGCTATTGGCAAGATTTTTTTAAAATAATTTTATTAATTATTATGGCTGGTGAAAAACTAAAAAGACTTTTGATGAAGCGTACCGCCGCTCTTAATAGGCTTAAAGAAACCTTTGATTTAGGCAAAACATTAGAAACGGATACTGCGAAAAAAGTGCAATTTTTGGTTCGCGCAGATGAAAGCGAGCAAATGTATGATGAGTTTTGTAAAAATCATAATTCTATTATAATGTGTCTCGAAGACGATTCGGAATTTGACACCCATGATGCTGTACGAAAAATGCAGACCAGTATTATTATGGGATAAAATCATTTAAACGTGTTATTTATGAAGAAGATGCCCCTGCATCTTTACAAAACACTAGCCATACCGTACAGGATAGTTCTCAAAATAACTTGCGGATTAAACTAGATGTCCCTAGCTTTGAAGGTGACGTCAAACAATGGTCGTATAACGCCAACTTTTCTGATATACAAAAATTTCATTATTTACATATGTCTCTTAAAAAAGACGCTTTTAACGTTATTAAAAACTTACCAATAACTGAGAATAATTATTTAATTGCTTACGAAGCTTTGTTAAAGAGATATGGCAACAAGCGCTATACCGCTACTGCTCATTATCAAGAACATTTTAACGCTCCCGCAGTTTTAAAGCCCTCTGCCAAAGAACTCCGAGCATTATTGGATACATTTTGTGAAAATATTGCTGCCCTGAAAGGTTTAAAATTTGATGTTGACAGTTGGGATTTTTTGCTATTTAATTTGATGCTACCAAAATTAGACGAAAATACTCGCACTGAATTTGAGAAAGAATATTGTAATACGGAAATGCCTACTTTTTCAAATTTATGTAATTTTTTGGAGGAGTATTGCAAAGCATTAGACTCTGCGCAATTAATGAGTGTCCCTAGTACTCATTCTTCCAAAAAAGTGTTTCATTCGGGGAATAAAAAACATAATTTTTCAAGTTTTATGACTGAACAAAATCAAGGCGATAAAAATAATCTAAAAATGCGCTGTATTGCCTGTTCAGGTTATCATGTTTTATATAGATGCCAAACCTTTTTGGCAAAAACACCCTAGGAACGATCGCAGTTAGTTCGAGAGCACAAATTTTGTTTTAATTGTTTAAAAACTTCGTCCCACTCTTTCAAACAGTGTCCCAACTCAGTTTGTTGCAAATTCTGTAATTACCCCCACCACAGTCTTCTTCACTTTCCACGAAGAGAGTCCGAGCAGGGTTCCAATTTGAGTGCACCTACATTAGGTCACGGTAATGTGGTACCCCCTCTACCTCCATTAGGTGATTCAGACTCAACTTGTGGAATGACCCTGCCCTCAAATGTTCCCTGGTTGGTTCTTCCCTTCTCTCGGCCCAATCGACAATCCTTTTGTCAACCGTAGAGTTTTAAAAGGTACGTCTGATGTTGGATTCAGTAGTAGTAGTAGTAGTAGTAGTAGTGGTGGGGAGACCATTTTTGGTCTAGCGACTAGGCACACGGCGCGCCCTTTTCGCAAACCCCGATTTGTCCGTACATCATATATCAAACTGATGCACGTGCCCCTTAGGATGCAAGTTTTTCTTTCTCTAAGAGGACTTAATTTTGCCTGACTCCTCTTTGTCGAGGGCAGGGATCTTTATACTGCGTAGCAAGTATACACAGTGGACCCACGCTTTTACACCCCTTCCGAAAGGTGGTCCTGCTACATGTTAGACTTGCATCTATCTAACATGGCTATCGTCCCAGCAGAACTTGGTTATAGACGATAGACTTCTTTCCTTTTCAGCGCAACAGTCGTGGTCGACGTGAGTTGACTACTGTAGGAGATTTATGCTGGCGCCGTCCTGGTTTTGACTATATAGCACTTATAGCAGGCTCCTGGGTTATTATCCCTGGTTCCTCGGTTGGCTGCGTGTCGGCTCCTGGACTACACCTGCGTATATTCTCGATGTTCAATGTCGACTTATATTTTTTGCGTGCAACGCATCGCATGCTTATTCGATGACGGCTGTTGAACGCTGAAAAGGAACTCGGCGACAGGGCGACAGATTTTTTTTTGTTTTTGCATCGTTCGAGACGCGAGCCTGGTACCTTCTGCATGTGAAGCCGACGACCATACCACGGCACTACCCTGCCGCCATGTTGGATACAGGTAGTATGGGTCATTTCATCTCTCAGGAATGTGCTAATAGATTGGGTTTACCATGTCAAAAGTTTTCTATTTCTATAGAAGGGCTAAACAATATGGCTTCTGTCTGTAGGCGTGGCTTAATTCAGTGCCAAATCCGCCCTTGCGGGAAATCTGAACCTCTTTTTGATTTTAAAGCAATCATATAGCCAAAAATCTGTTCAAACCAGCCAAAAATGGTTGTTGATTCCTCCAAATGGGAGTACATTCGAAACCTGCCCATGGCAGATCCTAAATTTCATATTCCTGGCCCAGTTGATATTTTAATTGGGACTGAATTATTCCTTATATTTTAGAGACTGGAAAAGTCGTTGGTAGTTCTGACCAATCGGTCGCTCTTAAGACTGCTTTTGGTTGGATTTTGCAGGGCAGAGCCCAATGCTCAACCCTTTCTAGCCACTTGACCAGCCTTCATGTTTCCACTGAGCCCACGCTCGATTTGTGCCTACAAAAGTTTTGGGAACTAGAAAATATTTCCAAACCTCTCCCTATGTCCCCGATGGGATAAAATGTGATAAGATCTACAAAGATACCACTTATCGTGTCCCCTCTGGACAATTTGTAGTCTCACTACCTTTTAAATAGGCCGAGCCCAAGCTTGGAAATTCTTATAATCTGAAACGGGCCGAGTGTGTAATACCTTCTTCGCTAAGGAGCTATGGAGCTACCACTCAATCGGACACCTACTGTAAACAATAGGGAGCGCGAGAACAACAGAGCGTAATTTCAGCGGACCCAGTGAGGTAGGGAAACGACCCTTAATGGGTATAAAAAGGAGAGAAAAGGAGCTAAAAAAGAGTTATGTTTGAAAAAAATTATTACTTACCTCGATGGTGTTTTCTTTAAAAGAAAGGGTACCATGGAAATCGAGTAATCCGATGATCATGAGTCTTCTTTCGGCATTGTTAACTCTTTTTTAGTTTTTATAGGGTTTATGGTTTTAACCGCACTAATATATCTTTAATGCACTGTTATGTTTTTGCGCGCGCGCGGCTTAACGATTTTGAATTTTTGTTTAATTATGTTTAGTTTGACACTAATTAATTCGGCAAGGGCCGTAGATTGATGCCACAGGGCGGCTATGATCAACCCTTTTTCAGTATGCGTTTGGCACGATTAAAGCACACTCTCTTACAATTTTTCGTTGTTTTCTTCTCTCGCTTCTTGACTCCACGAATATAGGTAGGTACACTCGTATTTTTAAATGGGTCAGTTTAAAGGAAATAGGAAAACGGAATATCAGGTGTGATAAACAAGGACACATCGAGATTGGTGTGAATTAGAATGGCTCCAGTTTTAATTTTAATATTTTAAAATCAAATAAGCAAAAAACATATCTGGTTTTCTTATCCCAAGGTACCGAGTGTTATTTATTTTTAACACCGGGTTGAAATCAAATTTCAAAAAATAAATAAATAAAATAAAATAAAAATGTATTGTAGTTCAAAAACTTAACTAAGGGCGTGAAAACGAACCATTTCTCCCCGACCCTGAGAACAGCCAGCGTGCTGTTCTAAGAAGCAATAGGCAATTGGCAAAGCTTTACCGATGGCCGTTTGAGTACGCCAGTGGCTGTTTGCACATTTGCTACCCTCGGAACATTATCCTTGCCAGGAAATAATTCTATAATACGGCCTAGCAACTAATCTAGTGGGCGGCGATTCTCGTCCCGAATGAGAACTAAAGTTCCTATCTCCACAGGGGAGGTCATGGAATCCGTCCATTTCGACCTTTGTTGTAAAGTGTGTAAATATTCACTTTTGCAATAACAAATTCCAACGCGAAAGCCGATTTACAGGGACATCCGAGTAGTCAGGATCGGGCAAACACGTCGGATTGCAAGTTTAGGAAATGTCCTGGAGTCAGCGCCGTAAAATCCGTAGGATCTGAAGAAATAGCTTCTATTGGTGGTGAGTTTAACACCGCTTCGATTTGAATTATGAAAGTATTAAGTTCTTCATAAGTAAGAGTCTGATTTCCCACGACTCGAGTCAAATGGCTTTTTGTAGACTTTATGTTGGATTCATAAATTCCACCGAAATGTGGACTGGCACTTGGCATAAAGTGCCAACGAATACCTTGCGCTGTCGCTGCGTCAGTGAAGATTTGCTTTAAGTAGTTTCAACCCCCCTGGAAATTTCCACCATTGTCAGAAAATATATCGCTCACGTGACCTCTACGTGCGATCAGACGCCGCAGCGCGGCCAGAAACGCTTCCGTCGTTGAGTTCAGATATGAGCTCCAGGTGAACCGTGTGAACCACCACGTCAATGGCGAGCATAATGTAAGCTTTATAACAGCGCGCCTTACGAAGGCGCCCTATGGTCACTGAGAAAGGACCGCAAAAATCAATCCCAATTTTTGCAAAAACCGGCGCTTGGCGTACCCGATAAGCGGGTAGATCCGCCATTGGAGGCTGATAAGCAACGGGCTTTGTTTTCCAACATGGCAAACATTTTGTGAGTATATTTCGAATAACTTTTCGTGCGGATAATATCCAAAAGTTCTGCGCGATTATGCAATCCGTGGTGTGTATACCACAATGTAAATTTACCGTGTGAACATGAAAAATCAAGAGTTTTGTCAATCGGCATTTACTCGGCAAAAGTAAAGGAAATTTTTTATCATATTCCAATTCCGAGTGGCAGAGCCTGCCTCCGATTCGCAAATAACCGTGAGGGTCTATGAAAGGTTTGAGTTTTTTAAACCACTTCGGCAACTCTTCTTGGTTCGTCAATTTTAAAATTTCCATTTCAAAATAGACCGACTGTACATGTTTGGTAATAAAAAGTAACGCGGTTCGATATTCTACCAAAGTGATTTATTTATATCGAGAAATTAAAATTTTTTGTATCCTATCTCGAATTCGTAAAAGATAAGCGACAATCCTTTGTAATTTTAACAATGAACTATATTTTTCTAACAGGTCATTTATCAAAGGAGAATTAAAATTTTGAATCGCAAAAAATATTTGGTTTTTTGCTTCTACGGAAACAAGGTCTGATTCATCCAGTGGGGATGAAATTGAAAAATCCCATTGTTCTTGGGGTGAACAAAGAAAGGCAGGGCCCTGCCACCATAGGGTGCAACTCAGAAGATCGGAGGCGAACATCCCTCTGGTACAGCAGTCCGCAGGGTTGTTGGTACCGCTAATGTGAAACCAGTTTTGCGGTGGGACCTTTTCCTGTACAACTGAGACCCTATTGGCCACGTAACTTTTCCAGGAGTGGGGGGATTTTTGTAACCATTGTAAATCTACCGCACTATCGGTAAAACAAAAAATGTCGCTAAATTGAAATTTCCGTGATAAATTGTTAACTGTAAAATCTATCAATTTGGCAAGTAAAACCATAGAACAAAGTTCGAAACGCGGGATGCTTACAGTTTTAAGCGGCGCAACTTTGCTTTTGCTGCATAATAAATAATTTTTTATTGTATTGTCTTGATCCGAGACTCGTACGTAGATAACAGCGCAATAAGCTTTTTCAGAGCAATCGCAAAATCCGATCAACTGAACCGATGTTGATTTGCGAATATCAATATGACATAATATTTTAAGGTCCCGTAGCAAATTTAATTCAGATTGAAACTTTCTCCATTTTGCGGCTATTTCTTCAGGAACCTTTTGATCCCAAGAAAGTTTTAAAAGCCACAAATGTTGGATAAGTATTTTTGCGCAAATCGTAGGCGGAGTTAAAAAACCAATGGGGTCGAAACATCGCGCTAGATTTGAAAGCATTATTCGCTTGGTGCAACTTTGATCTTTGATATGATCAAACTGATAAAAAAATGCATCAGAGGGAGGGTTCCAACGTAAGCCAAGAATTTTTAACGTATTCCGGCTATCCTCATCGAAGTAAAGGGCGTCGGTTTGGATATGAGACTCGGGTAAGTCTGAAAGTATGTCGGGGTGATTGCTGGCCCATTTACTTACTTCAAACCCAGCTCGAGAAAGTAAAGAAATTATTTGATTTTTCATCAAAATTAGGGTGTCCAGTGAATCACTAGTTCCCAAGATATCATCTATATAAGAGGAATGAAGAATGAGCTCGGTTGCCAGGGTCAGATCCGAGTGATCGGTTGCTAACTGCTGCATGGTGCGCAACGCAAGGTAGGGCGAACAAGTGACGCCAAAAACAACAACATTTATTTCATAGTCTGAAATAGGATCTGAGGGATTAAAACGCCAAAGAATCCTTTGAAATCTTCTGGGTGCACTTCTATCATCCTGTACATAGCCCGTATGTCTGTAACAAAGATGTATTTTCCAAAGCGAAAATCGAAAAGCAATTTTACAATACCATTTTGTAATTTGGGCCCCGTGTAGAGCGCATTATTTACACTGACATGTCGCGGTGATGCGCATGCGCTAGCGTCGTACACAATTCGTGCGGGAATTGTCGTGGACTCTTTTTTGCAGATTGCAAAATGAGGGATGTAGTAATAATTATTTATTTCTTTAAGTAGAGGGGGAGCCACAGCGGTCATATGTTTATTTTCCAAATAATCGCGCATAATATCAGAATAAGCCGTGTATGAACTTTGGTTTTGTATTAGTCGTCGCTCCAAGGAATAAAACCTCTTTAATGCCATGAATCCAGAATCGCCAAAATCAGGGGAATTGATTTTAAATGGTAAGCCAACCATAAAACGCCCTTGGGGCGTAATTTTAGTAGTTTCTGAGAAAAACTTATCACAGTATTTTTCTTCGGGGCTCAGACACTGCACCTCTGGCACCTTTTCGACCTCCCAAAATTTTTGAAGAGTAATATCTAACTCTAGGTTAGCGGAATTGGTAAAAAATGTTTTTATTTGGCTATTTAAACCCGAACACAACAAAGTCTTTCCCAAAACCGTATAGCCGAAATAAGTATTGACAAAAACAGGTTGATTCTGACCGAAAGAAATGATAACATCCCTTAAAATGTAGGGTACAATATCGTTACCCAAAAGCAACTGTACGAACCCAGGCTTAATAAAATTAGGGTCCGAAAGTTGAATATTTTTTATTTGCAATATCTCTTTTACCTAAATTGCATGGGGGTAATTTGTCGCTTATTTTATCAATAATTATGGCATTGGAGTTAAAAGTTTCGGAAGAATCGTAAAGCGAACCAATAGTAAGTTGTATCCCCGATTTTGCAGATGTGGTCATCTTGTCTAGACCATGCAAAGATATGGCAACATTGTATTTATGCAATCCTAATTTATTAGCACAAGATTTAGTAATAAATGTATTTTGCGCCCCTGTGTCAAGAATGGCGCGAAAAGTTTGCCAATTGTGAAAGTCGTCTTTTATTTTTATTAAAACTGTTCCCAACATTGTTTCCTGGTCATTCAACATCATTCATACCTGAGTTTTCTGACCTCCAGAAGGTCCCACAGTTACAGTGAGAGTCCCAGAGGAAGACTGAGAGTCCACGTGATCAGGCCAGGGGGAAGCCCCTGAGGAGGGGAAATGAAGAAGACTGTGATGCGCTGTAGGCTGTGGGCAATATTGGCAACGTTTCGACGAAGGGCACGCATAAACCCCGTGTCCTGAGTTTAGGTAGTTGATGCACGCATGTTTTGACTTAATGAAAGCGAATCTTTCAGAGGGCGATTTATTTAAAAACTCATGACAGCGATATATTATGTGTTTTTGATTGCAAAAAATACACTGGGATTGTCCTTGGGGACGTTTTTGCTGGTAAAACACCTTTTTTGGCTTACCAACGAAGCTGTTGCCGCCCCTAGGGGGGTCCGGTGACGCTTTTTCGTGCGGTTTAATGATAGAATACAATACAATACGTACAACGTTTTAAAAGGAAATCCCTAACATCCTCATATTTCGGTATGTCGGTATTTCCTCGTGTTTGCTCATAGGCGAGGCGTGTGGTAGGAAATAACCGATCCAATATCATGTAACCAAGTATAAAATTCCAGTTGTCTGGATTTAGCTTCATAACTTTTAAAGCCGCGGTATGCTTAGTAAAAGTGTCGACTAAATTCCGTAGCGCTTGCGCATTTTCGCTTTTGATGTGTGGGGAACTCTCGATAGCTCTCCAGTGATTGAAAGCACGCAAACGGGGATTATGAAAACGTTCGACGAGCGTAGTATAAGCCATTAAATAATTTTCGTTTAAAATAGGGATATCCACGATTAGCTCTTTGGGAGAGCCCTCTAGGCAAGACAGCAACAAATTAAATTTTTGCAAATTGCAAATCGAGCGATTATTATGAACCGACGTATTAAAACTTTGTAAAAAAGTCGGAAATGTGGCAATATCGCCAGAAAAGACCGGTAGCTTGAATTTCGGCAAAAAGGCATCGCTCTGAATAGCTCCAGCACCCGCTAATGTGCCGGGGGGCATAAAAGTACTATTAAAAACGTTAGCCGGGTCTTCCAAAGGAGCCTCAAGTAAATCATAAAAGATTGTCTCAATTTTCTGTACCTTTTCAAAAGTAGAGGTTTGCAATTGGTTTTCGACATCCAAGCAAGTCTGATCCTCCGCTATTAGAGCAGAGAGTGTTGTGATGCTTTTCAAAATCTTTAAGGTGGGCCTCGGTAGCCAATTTTGAAATAGAATTTAATTGATTTATTGCTGTCTGCCTAAGAGCTTTTGCTCTGGCGATTTTGGTATCCGTATTTATGGTCGGCATGATTTCTTATTGCAAATGCAAGATTTCCCTCGTAAAAAAATAATGAAACTTCCTTACTCAAAGTAACTTTTTGAGCAAAAAATGTTACAATGGTGTAACAGACCGAAGCTTTTTTTTTACAAAATAATTTTTGAGGAGAGGAGATTTGAAGTACAAGGTGTACTTAAAATATTTTTACACTTAAAATAGTCTATTTGTAAGTGCAAAATCCAATTTGATACTCCGACAATAATTAAAGCAAAAAGTTGTTGTCAAGCCAACTTCTTTTTTTGTATTTAAAAAAGTCGTGGCAAGGACCCCACCTCACAAATTAAAATACCACCAAAGCTACGTTTTACCCTTAAGGAAAGGTTATGCTTGGCGCAAAAAGGAGCTATAGGTAGTATTTTACCAGATATAGGTTTTGCATATGAAAATGAAAAACCACATTAAGAGGACTAACTTCACCCCAATGCGTCTTATACAAAAATAGTCCTGTCCCCGAGATCCGGCTCGAAGGACCAATGAAACGGGCCGAGTGTGTAATAGCTTCTTCGCTAAGGAGCTATGGAGCTACCACTCAATCGGACACCTACTGTAAACAATAGGGAGCGCGAGAACAACAGAGCGTAATTTCAGTGGACGCAGTGAGGTGGGGGAACGACCCTTAATGGGTATAAAAAGGAGAGAAAAGGAGCTAAAAAAGAGTTATGTTTGAAAAAAATGACTTACCTCGATGGTGTTTTCTTTAAAAGGAAGGGTACCATGGAAATGAAGTAATCCGATGATGATGTCTTCTTTCGGCGTTGTTAACTCTTTTTAGTTTTTATAGGGTTTATGGTTTTAACCGCACTAATATATCTTTAATGCACTGTTATGTTTGTGCGCGCGAGGGGCTTAACGATTTTGAATTTTTGTTTAATTATGTTTAGTTTGACACAATTCGGCAAGGGCCGTAGATTGATGCCACAGGGCGGCTATGATCAACCCTTTTTCAGTATGCGTTTGGCAGGGACAAACGATTAAAGCACACTCTCTTACAATTTTTCGTTGTTTTCTTCACTCGCTTCTTGACTCCACGAATATAGGTAGGTACACTCGTATTTTTTAAATGGGTCAGTTTAAAGGAAATAGGAAAACGGAATATCAGGTGTGATAAACAAGGACACATCGAGATTGGTGTGTATTAGAATGGCTCCAGTTTTAATTTTAATATTTTAAAATCAAATAAGCAAAAAACATATCTGGTTTTCTTATCCCAAGGTACCGAGTGTTATTTATTTTTAATACCGAGTTGAAATCAAATTTCAAAAAAATAAATAAACAAAATAAAATAAAAATGTTTTGTAGTTCAAAAACTTAACTAAGGGCGTGGAAACGAACCATAATCAAGCATTAAAAAGGTTTATTATGCTTGAAAAGCGTTTACTTAAAGACACTCTCCTTAAGAGTTCGTATATTGATTTTATGAAAGACTATCTTGAATCAGGCCATACGTCCTTGATTTCTATGAAGTCCCAATACGCTTCGCCCACGGCTTATTATATTCCTCATTTTTGCATCTACAAAGATGGGAAAATTAGAAATGTTTTTGACGCTTCTTGCGCTAGCTCTAATGGAGTATCGTTAAATGATACTCAGCTGACAGGTCCTAAACTTCAGCAGGATATTGCGTCTATTCTCTTGCAATTTAGGTTTCATCCTTATGTCCTCATTTGTGATGTACGCTAAATATACAGGCAGATTCTTGTAAACCCCGCCCACAAAGACTTCCAGAGAATTCTTTGGCGTTTTTCAGAGCAGGAACCTTTGCAGGAATATGCACTTGGTACAGTTACTTATGGAGTTTCTAGTTCTCCTTATTTAGCTCTTAAAACTATGCAAGAGTTGGCAAATCTAGAAGGTCATAATTATCCTCAAGCAGCCGAGGCTTTGAGACATCAAATTTTTGTAGATGACTGTGTGGCGGGAGCCAACTCTATTGAATTTTGAACTGCGAAAATGGGACAGCAATCATGAGGCCGTCCTCTCTGGTGTTTGGTCCTCACATTTACAAATGTCCTGTTCATTTGGTAAAGAGGAACCCCTTTTCATTAAAGTTCTAGGCTTACAATGGAACCCGCCCATTGACATTTTTTTATATAATTGTACACCCACACATCTCCCATGCACCAAACGGAATATTTTTAGCCAAATCTTTCGTATTTACGATCCTCTAGGATTTTTATCCCCAGTTGTGCTGTTAGCTAAAAGCATTATGCAGAGATTGTGGCTTTCTAAGGCAGGTTGGGATGATGCACCCAGTGCAGATGTTTGTCAACTGTGGGAACAGTTTAAACTGGAGCTCCCCGAGTTAGCTCACGTTGCCATTCCTAGGCGAATTTTCATAGATAAACCTGCTCGCATTGAAATACACGGTTTTTGTGACGCCTCCCAGATTGGCTACGGAGCTGCTGTTTATTTAAAGTGCGAGGACTCGCAGGGAAATATCAATGTGTTTTTAGTCACAGGAAAATCAAGGGTTGCACCTCTTAATTAAGTCGATTCCCCGCATGGAATTAGTCGCTGCTGTTCTTTTAAGTGATCTTGTTGTTTATGTCAAACAAGTGTATGCACGATATGCAATTTTTGATGCTATTTTTGCATGGTCGGATTCTCAAGTCACGTTGGCATGTTAGCTTCGTCAGCCCATCGCTGGAAGCCCTTTGTAGCTAACAGAGTATCTCACATCTATGAGCTTATTTCTTTCTCAAGCTGGCATTATGTCCCCACCGCAGATAATCCTGCTGATTGCGCTTCTAGGGGGTTGCCGCCGGCTGAACTCAAAAATCACAGTTTGTGGTTTCAAGGCCCCTCTTGGCTATGTCAAAGCATTGAACTTTGGCCCACTCAGCCTAGATTCACGGACTTTCTATCTCAGGAGGTTTGTGAATAAGAAAGAACTATTGTTCTAAAGGCTACTTTTGATGACCATTTCATCAGTCTAGAGATTTTTCGTTATTCGTCATTTAGAACTATTTTAAATGTGATTGCCTTTGTCCTTAGATTTATTCATAACACAGGAAAAGGTAGTGAAAATAAGAGAACAGGAGTTTTGTCTCCCATTGAGATCCAAGCAGCTCTTGTTACTGTCGTTCGACATGTCCAACAATTTTGTTTTGGTGATATTTTTGAAAACCTAAACAAAAATCAATTACTTCCAAAGTTGTTTAGAAAATTAGCAGTCTTTCTAGACGAAGGTGGTTGCCTCAGGGTGGGTGGTAGGCTGAGACATTCGATGCTATCCTACGATGTGAAGCATCCGTTGCTTGTACCCAAATCTCACCGGTTGACCGATTTAATAGTAGAATGGGTACACAAAACTAATTTGCACCCTGGCTTTAAGACCCTTCATTGTCTACTGCAACAATTTTGGATTCTTTCTCCGCGCTCTGCTATTTATCGAGTTCTTGCTTAATGCATTAAATGTTTTCGTTCTAAACCAAAATCTTATAATCCAAAGATGGCAGACTTACCAGCAGTTCGAGTGTCTCAACTCTGTCTGTCTTGATTACGCAGGTCCCATTGCGATCACCATGACTAAATCTCGAGGTGCCAGGTCTTTAAAGGCTTATATATGCGTGTTCGTGTGTTGTGCTGTTAAAGCTATACACTTGGAACTAGTATCTGACCTCACTTCCGAGGCATTTATTGCCGCATTTAGGAGATTTGTTGCTCGTAGGGGTCGATGCTCAGAAATCATCAGTGATCAGGGAACTTCGTTTATTGGAGCGAATAGGCAAATATTGGAATATTTTAAATTAGCCGCCCAGACGGTGTCCATCCAATAGAATTTTAATAGTCCAGGAGCCCCTCATTTTAACGGTTTAGCAGAAGCGGGTGTGAATTCGGTAAAAACTCACCTATATAGAGTACTAGGTGATCAAATCCTCACCTATGAGGAAATGTATACCTTTCTTACTCAAATTGAGTCAGTATTGAACTCAAGGCCTCTTTGTGCCATATCGAATGATCCCAACGATCCCCAATCTCTTACGCCGGCACATTTTTTAACTCAGGAACCAGTAAATTCTGGTCTACCTGATCCTGATTTGTCACACATCCAACTTAACAGGCTAAATAGGTGGCAACTTATTCAGCGAATGCATGCTGATTTTTGGCAACGTTGGCAGCAGGAGTACCTGCATACCTTGCAACAACGAGCAAAGTGGTGTGAGGACAGTGGTCGTATTGAGATTGGCACGCTAGTTTTAATAAAAAATGAACAAAGGCCCCCCTCCAATGGGCTATGGCTCGCGTTACCGCAGTGCATCCAGGCGCTGACGGGATTGTTAGAGTCGTAACTCTAAAAACTCCAAACGGAGTTATGCAGCGGCCAGTTGTAAAAGTGTGCCCGCTGCCAGTAAACTAATTTTACTATTTATACCTATTTCCTCTACTGATACACTATGGTTACAACCGCGTATATTTATTTTCTTTTTTTTTTACACCCCCGTGGGCTATGGTTGGGAAAATAATGAGCAGGAAATTTCTCTTATTTTTCCTTATGTTTTTTTTTTATATATTTAAGTTACCTGGGTTAAAAACTTTAGGGTTTGGTGGGTGGAATGTTCGCTCCGCGAATGTTACTTTTCAGTTTTTGTTAATTTTTAGTCTTTTATTTTATTTTTTTAAGTGAGGCCTTCAAAACTCGTAGGCCCTGGCAATTTACAAATATTTCGTGAAAAATAATATTTTTGATCCATCCATCCCTCATTGGCACGTGTGGGAATCAGGAACTAATGATAGAGAAAAAATTGTTAAAAAACAATTGCTTTTCGGCAGCCATCCTGCTACAAGTCATTTTATAAATTACTGCGATTTCGCTATTTCTTTGGCAGTCCCATTGACTGTTTGTGTTTCAAAAATACTCAAAAAACGGTCTACAGTGTGCCGACGAAGTTGGAGAAGAATTGGAGAGATCCTGCAAGTGGGGCGCCCCAGGACCGACAGGAATCACACAAGAGGTTAGTGCCATTCGCCACTTTATGATCAGCTTTTTCTCGCCATTTCTTACTTTTTGGACAGGCTTACACCTTGGCCCTAGAGTTTTTTCAGGTATCCATAAATTTTGTGATAATTTAAAACCAGCAACATTAATAAATTACAGTCCATTATAATAATTTTCGTGATAAAGAACCCCGGCGATTCACTGTCACATACAGGGACTCTACTTCCCTGTATAGTTATTTTATGACAATGTCAGCCACAGAAAAAAGCTTACGATTTTTTAATTGATTCGCAGCCCCCTTTATTGAAATTAAAGTTAACTTAAGGGGGTTGTGATTTAGTTCAGGCAAGATTCGGGAAAATCCACTTTCTAGAAGCATTCTATATTACTTTTTGGCAAATGGGCAATTCCCCCTATTTTGACCCCGCTGAATCCGAATATCCCTGTTGCCAACACAAAATATAGACAGGGGCTGAGATATTCAAGATGGCGGCCAAAATGGCGGTGGAATTTTAAATTGCCGCTGGAAAGCCCAAATTGTCACAGGTGTACATTCAAAATATATATTTGTATAATTAAGAAATAATAACATATTTTTTTTTAAATGGCTGCCAAAACCTCCAAAAATCCCCCCAGACCCCCCAAAATCTTAAAGTTTGAGGTTTTTTCAAATTTTCTTGAAAACTAAGCTTCTAAGAGAAAAATGTATAATATACTTTATTGTAGACAAGAAAATTCCCTTTTCAACATGGTATAACTTAATAAAGTTAGACTAATAACAAGCTCTCCAGCGGCGTCCGTTAATTGAAGTAATTATAAAAAGTTGAAAAAATACCTGTGTTTTTTCCAAGATTTATTTAATTTTATTAAAAACTAATATCTACAGAAAACCATGTATTACATTTTGGTATATAGTAGAGTTAAAAGCCGCTTCTATCGTGTCACCCCGTGTGCACTTCATTGCTAAAATGTAAGACACAATTTAAATCATTTCTTACACCCTAAGGATGCAAAATCGACTGGTCGTCCAAAAATCGTCGTGTGCAGGGGGTGGTAAGGGTAGTTTTTCCAAAAATATGGAAAATTTTTTTTTTGCATTTTTTGAATCTTTAAAGTGTGCTCATGACTCCACCAATAGCATATAGTAATATTACTATCAGAAACATTTATTTTTCAATGTTGAAAATATCGTTCCCAATGCTTTTATATGGAGTTCCCTATTAAACAATTGCTCGCCCTAAAAACGCGTATTTATAATAATTTATAACTTGTTATGACTCGAGAACCCTTTGCTTAATCAAAAAATCACCTTATGTAAACTTTGTGTATCAAAGAACAGGGATTAAAATGATTTTTGAAAAATGTCAATCCGTCGCATAGTTTTTTTTTAAGTAGCAAACAGTGATGCCATGACGCGACGAACGCGGCAGACACTGACATGCGACACTGACATGCGACGAAGGGTCAGATATTTTACAAATGTACGGCGGGCCAGGCGAAACGTGTCTATGTCTTGAGACAAGTCGAGACACACATAAGTTCGTTTTTCGTTTAACTCTCGCGGTTACAGATGTTTAAGTTGCTTACTTGGTTTTTTGCTTGTAAATTGAGTTATGTATACATGTTGTGCTTGTGTGATTTGGCCATGAAGGGCCAAATATGAAAGGCTAGGCGTGAAAAAAAGGGAAATTTAGTTCTATATAGGAATGTGACTCTCGGCCCTACGGGCCTCCGGGAGTCTATATTCACTATATTAGTATGTAACTCTTGGCCATACGGTCCTCCAGTCGTCCATATTCACTATATTAGTATGTGACTCTCGGCCCTACGGGCCTCCGGGAATCCATATTTAAAAGGGAAACTACCCGCGTCCAGTTTAATTCTATATTTTAATGTGCCTACGGGCCTCCAATTTATGTCTATATTAGTATGTGACTCTCGGCCCTACGGGCCTCCGGGAATCCATATTTGAAATTGAAACTACACGCCTCCCGTTAAAATTAATATTGGAATGTGACTCTCGGGGGCCTCCAATTTATTTCTATATTAGTATGTGACTCTCGGCCCTACGGGACTCCAATTTATTTCTATATTAGTATTTGACTCGAGGCCCTACAGGCCTACGGGAGTCCATATTCACTATATTAGTATGTGACTCGGCCCTACGGGCCTCCGGGAATCCATATTTGAAAGGGAAACTACGCGCCTCCCGTTAAATTCTATATTGGAATCGAGACTTTTGATTTGAGCCCCCCACTCCTTGCTATAGGCATAATATGTGAAAACTAAAAATTTGACATGGTGTAATTAGTTTACACCTGGAAGACACAATTTTAACGGTAATAAACTATGTATTTTTTTTTTGCAAGCATACACAATAGCGCATCTGTCACCGTCGAGATAATTAAAATAAATTGTCGGCGTCTTAAAATATGACTCTTCAAAGAAGCACCACTTTTTGGCAAATTTTGATGGTTTTTTGACAAAAACTCAAAAAGTACCAAACTAATCTAAAAATTTTTCTCTGATGTTTATAGATCTTGGTAGACCCTATCGTTAAAATTATTATAAATTTTTTATTTTGACGTCTCTGTTTAGAGATATAGGCAAATAATTGAAATTTAAAAAAATTCTGTTTTTGAAAAACACAGGGACCTATTGCGCGTCAATACACTAAGTGGGTGACATCTAAAGCCACATAAATTTATTTTGTTATCGTAGAAATAGGTTCAATCAAGGGCTGTCAAGTCACCGGAAGTGATGCAGCAAAATCGTTTCTGAGATATAAATTGTCAAAATATAACCAATTTAAGGTTTTTTATATGGAGAGGAGGGGTGCGACCTACAAAAAAGATTATTTGAAGTTTTTTTGTTAATTTGACAGCAAAAATAATTTCTGTTATTAAAAAATTAAATTTTTGTATTTTTTTTTTGGCCTGATGACGTCACTTACATAAACAGTGCCAGCGAGTGCTTATATTCGAGATTTAAACTTATCGTAGAGCTCTGAAATTTGGCACACTAATAGGCATCGACAAACTAAATCGAAATGGATTCTTGCATTTTTTCAATTTGACCCTATACGGGCTTCCGGGAATCCATATTTGAAAGGGAAACTACGCACCTCCCGTTAAATTCTATATTAGAATCGAGACTTTTGATTTGAGCCCCCCACTCCCCGCTATAAGCATAATGGGGGCAATTCTTTACATTTCAAAAAATCTGGCGAAATTTGACAAAATGTGACATAATCTGGCGCTTAAGATTTCTCGTTTAAAAGGCAATTTTTAAACTTAAAAACTTACCTAAAAGGCCATTTCCCACTTTTTGATAGATGTAGCGTCACGATATAATATTTGTTTTTAATTAAAAACCCGTAATTTGTTGAAAATTTTTAATATAAAAATTGTAAATAAATTCAAAGCAGAAGACCATTAACCACACAAACTGAAATGTCAGATTTCGTCACATTTCGTCACATTTCTTTCAAATTTATGAGTCCTATTCGTTTTCTTTATGAGGTCAGCTAAGTTTACTTTCTTTCTTTGTTTTTCACGGTAAAATTAACAAAGAGGGACTAACTGCATGTCGTGGAAGGGTCGATACAAAATTAGCTCTACGCTGTTGCCACCGTTATATTTGAACGGATTTTTAAGGGAATGCCAAATTATTTCTTTAAAATCTGCCAGAAAAATCTGACTAAGTGAGGATCCTGGTCAAATTATTGAAGTGGTGATTATTTTTTACTTTTGTTATCAAAGCTAGGCACGTATATAGTTTTTTATTCTGGGGGGTCCTCCCATATAGAAACTGCTGTTCTTCAGTGACGGCCCATAACACAGCCTTCGTAAACCAGAGAGAAAATAATAAATTGTCTCTGTCGTAAACTAACACGAAGGCTGCCCCATAAGGTTTTGGATAGTGTAATTAGAAATACTAGGGTCACTGCATCCTGGAAGCCTAGCGTCTCCCAGGGGTAGCGACACGAGTTTCAAAACCGTACTCAAAATTCCATAGACGTTCGTGAAAAATACTCATTTTTATACAGTCTGAGAAAAGAAAAATGTTTTAATAGAACTTAAAAAGAACTCGTTTTTATACAGCTTAAGAAATAAAAAATATGTTCCTTGAGTTTTTGGGTTATGAATATTTATTGTAGGTATTATTGTTAAAAATCATTTTCTTTTAAATATTATTTCTGTTTTTGTATAAAAATAATACGTAATAAATAAACAAACAGGACAGAAATACATTTCTATGTTAAAAGTTTATTAATAGTATATAATATATCAAGGGATAAAATGAAACTTTTATCACGATGTTTATACGCTATTTTTCGCACTGTTTAATTTATTTTCCAAGGTTTTTTCCCATTTTTTTGGGTGTTTTCGGTATTGTGGTTTTTTTTAGTACCTTTTTATTCCGAATTTTACATTTTATCAAAAGACAAAAAGTGCCCAAATACAGTTCGAGTTTTCGTAAGGTTCGGCTTAATTATTTATATTTTTATAGTACATTTCATATAAATATTGTAATATTATTGTTCGAAAGCATAAACTTCGAAAATCATTTTCTTCAAACCAAAAATTGTTCTAAAACATATTCTTCGAACAAAAGATTGTTCGAAAACGTTTTAGGAAAATACCAATTTCGACCTTCCAAAAGGAGGAAAGTAGACAAATTTTCAGAATGTTTACGATCCCGGGAAAGAAGTCAGGGTTTTTTTGAAAAAATATGTTAAAAAGACCTTGCCGTAGTCAAACTATATGAATTGTGTTAGGTTTGGAAATCCAGGTCTAGAGCGTATTTTATCGAAAAACTTGCTTTCGAAGAAAATGATTTCTATTCGAAGAAAATGTTTTTGAACAACTATTACTTACGAACAAATTTCCGTTCAAAGAAATGGTGTTCGAATAAATTTCCGTTTAAAAAAAATGTTTTCGAACAAATTTTTATTAGAAGAAATTGTTTTCATAAAAATTTCCGTTCGAAGAAAATGTTTTCTAACAAAGTTCTGCGACCCGTCGTGTTGCTACCTTGAGTTTTTATTGGATGTTGATTTTTTAAAAACTTTTCTATGAGTGTGTGTGTGTACCTGTGTGTCTCTTAATTCTACTTTGTTTTGCAATCATTACAGTGTAGCTACTTTCGATCTTTGTTTGAACCTTTTGTGTTTCAATCTTTTGTATTTTCGACCTTTTGTACTTTCGAACTTTTGTATTTTCGACGTTTTGTATTTTCGACCTTTTCTTCGCCGCCCGCTTTTTTTTGAACAATAATAAAAATAATAGTAGGTATATTATAAACCTGGGGCGTGCAGTGTTTACTTTTAATACCACGGCGGGAATTTTCATGCTCGACCGGAAGAAGGGCTATAATTTGCTAAGTGACTAAAAGGGACTTTAATGCCAAGGTTTATTTTTATATACTAAAAATAATAATAATCATAAACTAAATAAATTGGTATTAAACCACTTACCGTACTGTAGTTTTAGCATGTCAAGTATATAAAAAAACAGTGGTCAGTGATAGTTGTCATGGCATTACATTAAACAAAAATCAGTCAGATGCTAACAAACAAAGGTCACTCATCGTCAAGCAAGGTAAAGCTTGCTTGACGATGAGTGACCTTATAACAAACAATGTGGAAAAAATATTATTTATTTCATAACAAACTAATTAAGTTTACTCGAGAAAAAGTTCGAATTACATTTCTCGAAGATGGAAAATAAAGCATATTCTTACTTTGAGATGGGCATGGAAATGATGAAATAAACAGAATTTCGAAAATATCACAGTTTCCTGGTTTACAGCCTGGAGAAGTCTAGAAAGTTAAATGCTTCGTTTATATGGAAGCAATATTCTATGCCTAAGGACACAATAACGATCAAAACGAACCAAGCCATCGGCAAAGTAAAGTAAGCTTACGGCAAGCTGGAACAAAATAATCGGTATCGTGTATATATTCCTTTTTGTTTTTTGTATTATGATAAAATAAAATAATCCAAAAACCTATATTTTGCCTTTATGGTTTTAAAGAAATTACTTTCAATCACTGGGGACAAGAAACACTACCTTAGTCCATGAAAAAAGGGATTAAACGTACACCTTTATTCCGTAGAGAGCATAAAACATTTATTAAATAATACAAAACCCAACATAATAGTTTTCTATATTTTAGAATATATATAAAACATGCAAACTATATTTTTGGTTTCCTTCGCTGTGTGGGTCCTAACACAGGGTCCTAATAAATTTGAAATCATAAAAAACTTAGTTTTTTTAGGTTTGTTTATTTGGACAGTAAAATTTATATACCGGATGTGACGGACACTTCTTTACGTAACATTTGTAAACCATTTAATTTTTTTAAACATAAAAAAAGCTACGCTCCTGACAGTGTCAGATTTGCGTTTTTCGTAAATGAGGTTATGTTTGGTGTCGCTACCCCTGGGAGACATGAGCGGCTAGTTCACAACTTGCATTCCGTTTGCTATTGGTCGAAATAGTCAGCTGACTTTTTGATGTTGAACGTTGCCGTTTACGATTATTATTATATTATATTAAGAGATGGTGCCACCAGTCAAGCATTTAACAAACTTTATGTTTACAGCTTTCGGCGTAAAATACGAATATATACTAGTTGTAAGTGACTAAAAAGTGTAGTGGTTTGTGCAGTACATACCTATTGAATTTAACTAAATCTATGCCAATGAGTTTTTTTTTATTGTTTTTTAAAAACATATTATATTTTTTTTAATTAGCTTCCCTATCCTGTTTTCCTGTCGAAATCGGTGTTAACCTAACCCTGATAAATTATTCGACAACGTATCCTAACTTGTCCAGACACGCCCCGGTTAGGATACGTTTCCCATCAATTGACCACGGTTAGGTTTTGTTTCAGTTTGGTTTAACACCGATTTCAACCTCCCAAAACGAGGACAGGAGAGTTTTAATGTTAAAAATCCCGCCTGACTATGGCAACCAATAGCAAATGGAATGCAAGTTGTGAACTATCCGCTCGTTGGGAGACGCCACGCTTTCAGGATGCAGTGACCCTAAGAATAGTTGCTTTAGTCGCCACCTGACGAAAATAAGTCGAAGGCGGAATTTTTCAGGGGTGCCACGACCACGTGGTCACACTGTGCAAGGAAAACTTAAGTTTGCGACACGCTCCCTAGAGGGCGCCGCACATATAGGCAGACATCTGCGTACAGCCGACCTGAAAATAAATTTGCAAATATGAATAAAATGAACTGGACCCAAGAAACAAACCTTTAAAACATAAATTTCAAACTTTCTATAAATTCGTATAATTAAAAATAATGTTTGTATAATTATGTAAAATTTCTTATGTGCCCAATATTATATTTTAATAATTAATTTTCTACTTAGCAATAAAAAGTTGAAAACAGCCCTAAAAAACTACTATTTACGGATTAGATCAAATTTTGGTCCAGGAGGTGAGTTACAGGATGATATCGAAAATAGTAGTAAATCTTAATTAAAATCACATTTTTAAAAAACAACTCTGTCAGGAGTTTTAGTTAGCAAATAAGAGTAAGAAATACATTAAAAAATGTATCATGAACTTATTGTATTATTTTTAGATCCAGGACGTGAGAGACCTACAGGGTGATATCGAAATTAGAAGCGTAATTTTCTAAAAAACAAATTTTTAAAAAGCAATGTTGTCAAGAGCTTTCGTTAGCAAAAAATTATTTGAAACACGTTACACAATCATACCATTATCAGATTTTATCACCTTCAGGTCCAGGAATTGAGCTACATGGTGATATAGAAATTATTAGTGTGTGTAAATTTTCTAAAAATCACATTTTTAAAAAGCAAGGTTGTCCGGAGCTTTTGTTAGCAAAGTATAGTTAGGAATACGTTAAACAATCATACCATTAACTGACTGTATCACCGTTAGGTCCAGGAAGTGAGGTACAGGGTGATATCGAAATTAGTAATAAAATTTCGTAAAAATCACGTTTTTAAAAAACAACGCTGTCAGGAGCGTTTGTTAGCAAAAAATAGTTAGGAACACGTTAAGCAATCATACCACTTACTAAATTTCATTTACTTCCAGTAGGTAAGCTGCAGGGTGATATCTAAATAGCAGTAAAGATTTTGAAAAATCACATTTTTAAAAAACAAGGGAGGTGAGCTACAGGGTGAAATGAATAAATAAATCCAAAAATATTTACATATATTTACGTGAAAAACTTTTACTATTTATTTGACAAATTTACAAGTTAATATGATAAAATTTTGACATTAAAACTTATTAGTTAATACAACCAAATCAACCTAAGCCCCTAACTAACCTTGGTCAAAATAAAAGTTTACAAATACACATGAGAAATCCAAAAATCCCTACATTTATTTACGTAACAACATCTTGGTTCGTTGTTCTTTTACAAATTCACAAGTTAGTTTGAAAAAATCATGGCTTTATAATACATATCAAGTATAACCAAACCGAACCAAACCCATATAAATAAGGTTGGTCAATATAAAAATGTACAATAATTATTTACAGAAAAACCTGCCTGCCTTCGTTGTTAATTCACAAATTTACATGCTTATTTGACAAAAATTTTTCATCCAAAATATACAATTAATAGAATCAAACCGAACCAGTTGGTCAATGTAAAAATTAACAAATACAAATAGTAAATCAAAAATTTTTTACAAATATTTTACATTTGTTTGATTTGTTAATTAACAAATTTACAAGATATTTTAGAATCTTGGCCCTAAAATATACATTTAATGTAACAAAACGAAAGCCTTCACTAGGCTTGCCTAATGCAAACATTTACAAACATACACGATAAATATAAAAATCTGCACATTTATTTACAGGAAGAAACTGTCTTCGTTGTTATTTCACAAATTTGCATGTTTTTTAGGCAACAATTTGACACCCAAGTTATCTATTTAACATAACCAAACCGAGCCAAATCAAATCCTTATAATTATTAAGCTTGCTCAATATAAAAATGTACAAATACACATAATAAATATTACATTTATTTACATTGACAAACAACAACCTGCACACAAATATTTTTGTCCCGTACGTCGTTCTTAGTTTTATTTAATTACTTGTATATAGACTTCTTCCAAAGTAAAGCGACTCAACATTTTGCATTTCTTTCAAAAAATCTGTTAATACATGTACCGCTACATAGCTATTTGGTTGTCTGATAAAGGGATATATTTCTTTACTTCTTTAGCTATTTTTACTGAAAACTCCAAATCAACAAAAGCAGTAGTTTCATCCCACTTAAGGTCTTTTATCTTTAAATTTTAAATATCTTGTACATAAATATTTTTTTGTATCGCTTAGGCTTTTAATTGTTTGTACAATAGTTATTTACCTAACAAGTGCGGAAAGAGGTACTTTTCCGCACGTGACGGCAGTTGCACAAACGACGCGGAGCGGAGTTCGAAAAAGCCGTCAAGGATGGAAAAGATAGTTTCCGCAAGAATTAGGTACAATGTTTTTCCTACGAGTGTTTTTATCCATCTTCTTTATCAAAAAACATGTTTTAATTCGCAAAGATTTTATAATAATGCTAGAAAATGATACGTAAGATAGAATTGTTACATAAATCATTTAATGAGTCCTAAATATCTTCATTTTTAACAAAACAAAAATCGTGCGAAAAAAGAAATTTTTCAGCCCTAGTGCGGAAAAGTTACTTTTCCGTGCGTTTTTTTAACTTTTATTTTTACTTGATTTTTTTTATGCACGGAAAAATAATAAAACAGGATTTTTTTATTATGATATATTAAAAAGAAACTTTATGCAAAGAACATTTAATTAACAATAACGAAAAAGTTAACGATGGTAGATATTGAAATTGAAAGTGCACTTTCTGTTTGTTGCATGCTTCAATATACATCAGATGCCGCAACATCTTGAATAACGTCGTTTCTTATTGGAATTTGATTGGTTGGTGTTTGGCCCACTACAGAAATGCCTTGATCAGTTTGCTGCTTAGAATTACTACTGTAGTGAATGGAGGAAGGTATATTGTGCTTCTGGTAGCATCGGTTCAGCAGCACTTCTTGAAAATGAAACTTGTGTGTAGGAGGACGGGTTTTCATTTGAAAACGATTGTGGACGGGAAGGTTCTTGCAATTTGGACGTGCGGAAAAAAATCGTGAGGAAAGTAAAAATGATGCGAAAAAGTAAAATTGTGCGGAAAAGTAATTAACGTAATATTCTTTTAATAGATCGCTCAAGAAACCCTAACTTATATGTTCTTGGTTTGTAAACAGTAAGGTGAGTTACTACTAGTATCTTACCTACTGGACCTAAATGTAACGCAGTTAGTGAATAGTATGGTTTGTTTACAATTCCTAACTATTTTTTGCTCACCAAGACTCCTGATAAAGTTGATTTTTGAAATTGTGATTTTTACAAAAGTGTTTTACTAATTTTGATATCACCCTGTACCTTACTCCAAGGTCCTAAAGGTAATACAGTCAGTTAATGTCATGATTTTTTAACGTGTTCCTAAGCATTTTTTGATAACGAAAGCTCTTGACAACATTGTTTTCTAAAAATGTGATTTTTAGAAAAATACACTAATAATTTCGATATCACCCAGTAGCTCACTTGCTGGCTCTAAAGGTAATACAATAAGTTAGTGATATGATTTTTTAAGGTATTTCTAACTCTTGTTTGCTAAGTAAAACTCCTGACAAAGTTGTTTTTAAGAATGTAAATTGTACAACTATTTTTGATATCACCCTGTAACTCACCCCCTGAACCTAAATTTGAAAAAATCCGTTAATACATAGTTTAACTTTTTGGGCTATTTTCAACTTTTTATTGTTAAGTAGAGAACTAGAATTTCTAAACAAATCTGTAATAAATTTTAAGGTCACCCTGTAGCAGACCTGAACCTAACCTTTATAACCTGGGTTTGGCAGACTTTTTTTCTTTCTCTTCTCATACCTGATAAGAAATATTAGACAAACATTATTTTTAATTATATGATAATAATAATACAACAAGTTCGATATTTATATATTCAAAGGTTATTTTTTGGGCCACGGGTTGCAATAAATCCGGGTATTGTTTTTTTTCATATCATAACTTATCAAGCCTAATAGTTTTCTTTCCTAAGATTCATTTGATTTCGTTAAAATAATATTACGTTTGATTTTGTGGTCGGCTGTACTTAGCCATTCGGTTTGGTCGCAGCCTTCGTAGTTACGAAGGCCGTGGTTTGGTTCGCTTTGCATGTTATTTGAATCCAACTTTAACGAAGTCAGAAAAACGTCTCATGGTTTTGTTATTGTTTTTTTCCGGAAAAATACAATTTTTTAAGAACCTGTGCATTCAACAATCCCGGAAAAATATTGAATTATCAGCAATCGGGTTTAAAGGTAGGTTTTAGATTATATTTTTCCTCATTTTTCGGTTTTTGACGCTGTACAAGAAACTGAAATTTACGATGTTGCCATGATTTAGGGCTAAAATTTGAGGCGTCAAATTTTTTCAGATTGTTTCAAATTATTTCAAATGTTAAAGAATTGCCCCCAATATGTCAAAACAGAAAATTTGACATAGAGTAATTAGTTTACACCTGGAAGACACAATTTTAATGGACACATCTGTCGCCGTCGAGATAATGAAAATTAATTGTCGGCATCTTAAAATATGACACTTTAAAGTAGCACCACTTTTTGGCAAATTTTGATGGTTCTTTGGCAAAAACTCAAAAAGTACCAAACTAATCAAAATTTTTTTCTCTGATGTTTATAGATCTTCGTAGGCCATATCGATAAAGTTATTATAATTTTTTCATTTTGACGTCTCGAGATATAGGCAAATAATTGAAATTTAAAATAATGCTGTTTTTAAAAACGCAGGGACCTATTGCGCTTCAATGCACTAAGTGGGTGACATCTAAAGCCACAAATTGATATTTTTACCGTAGAAATAGGTTCAGTCAAGGGCTGTCAAGTCACCGGAAGTCGAGCAAAAAAATAGTTTGAGATATGACCCTTCAAAGTTTTACATACAAACGCTGATATCTCAAAAACAACTAAACCGATTCCGATTTGGTTTTTGGTTTTCGCAATAAAACCAACATTGCTATGATTCTTATAGAAAAAATTTTCGTTTTTTCCAACTCAACAACAACAACAACCGAAAAAAGTGGAGGGGTACCCTGAAAGCTTGATAGCTTGATGTAAACAAAATAGTCCACTTCGGGGGGGGGGGGGAGTCACATACTAATATAGAAATAAATTGGAGGCCCGTAGGGCCGAGAGTCACATTCTAAGCCTTTGATATTTGGCCCTTCACGGCCAAATCACATAAGCACAACATTTATACATAACGCAATTCACAAGCAAAAAACCAAGTAAGTAACTTAAACATCTGTAACCGCGAGAGTTAAACGAAAAACGAACTTATGTGTGTCTCGACTTGGTCTGCCGCGTTCGTCGCGTCATGGCTTCACTCTTTGCTACTTTAAAAAAAAACTATGCGTCCGATTGACATTTTTCAAAAATCATTGTGATCCCTGATCTTTGATACACAAAGTTTACAGAAGGTGTTTTTTTGATTAAGCAAAGGGTTCTCGAGTTATAACAAGTTATACATTATTATAAATACGCGTTTTCAGGGCGAGCACTTGTTTAATAGGGAACTCCATATAAAAGCATTGGGAACGATATTTTCAACATTGAAAAATAAATGTTTCTAATAGTAATATTACTATATGGTTTTGGTGGAGTCATGAGCACACTTTATAGATTCAAAAAATGCAAAAAAAAAAATTTCAAAATTTTTGGAAAAACTACCCCCACCACCACCTGCACACGACGATTTTTGGACGACCAGTCGATTTTGCATTCTTAGGGTGTAAGAAATGATTTAAATTGTGTCTTACATTGCAATGAAGTGCGCACGAAAATCGGTTCTAGAAGCCTTTTACGCGCTTTTAAACTCTACTAATACTCAATAAAATTTCCTTCATAATGACGTATAACACGATTAAATCGGTTTTATAAATAAAACTTCAGGGGCATCCGTAAATTAAATTAATTTTGAAAAAACAGAAAATAAACCATTTTTGTTACACGTTTTATCTAATTTTCTCAAAAACTAAGCTTAACATGAAAAAACTTGTTCTACACTTTTTGTAGACAGGAAAATTCCCTTTTTAAAAATGTGACACCGGGTTTGATTTATAGCAAACTCTCCAGCGCCGTCCGTCAATGGGGGTGATTTCAACAATTCATTAAAAAAAACATATTTTTCATACGTTTTATTCAATTTTATTAAAAACAAAGCTCTTTATCAAAAAATGTGTTCTATACTTCGTCATAGCCAATAAAATTTCCTTTCAAACGATGTATACCAAAGTGGAAGCTCCAGTGGTGTTCTTAATTTAAAGAAATTATTTAAGATCAATCCAAACTAATCAATTTTGTGTCTTATTAGCTTTTCGGTGGATAATAAAGAGCGGCGGATAAAAGGTCGAAAGTACAAAAGATCAAAAGGTCGAAAGTTCAAAAGGTCGAAAGTACAAAAGGTCGAAAGTACAAAAGATCGAAAGTACAAAAGATCGAAAGTACAAAAGATCGAAAGTACGGCCGCGGGTCCACATCGACTGGACAGGTCAATTCGACTTGATACGGTAAATTTGTATTTTTAATATTTTGTTTTGTCGATTTTTTTCCGACCTTTTGTACTGTCGACCTTTTATGGCGTTGGCGGCGGGCCCAATAATAAAATGTCCTTTTAAACAGTGTGTCACAAAATGTGACCCATAGTTTAGAACACTCTCCAGGGGCGTCTGTAAATTGCATAAGTATAAGGCAAAAAAATATCAAACTCTTCCTAATAGGTTGACAGGTTGGTTCTTGATCCCAATGAGTACCTAATTATGATTGTGCCCCCCCCCCCCCAAACCGGTACATAAGATTCACCACTTTATTTTTAGTTCCATATGCTTAAAAAAATAACCAAAAACACCTGTGTCAATGTTACTACTGTTACTTTCTGCACAAAAATATTGCTTAGGGGGGGCCATGGCCCTTATGCCCCCCTCCCCTTATAACCACCGGTGTTTTTTTGCTTTAAAGAACTTATTTAGATAAATCAAAATATCTAATCTAATAAAAAAACAGTTTATTTTAGTAGGTATAAATTACGAACCTTTTTGAAGTATTTATCATAACATTAACCTCACTTTGTAATATATCATTTAAAAGGAAATTGTCTTATCCTCAATAAAGAATAAAGGCACATTTTATTCTGAAAATCTTAGTTAGAAAAGATATTTAAATATGCAAGAGAAACTGATTATTTTTGAAAATAAGTTGATATTAGTACGCTCCTGAAGTCTTAAATATGGCAACAACCCGACATCTTAATAAAGTTTTTAAAAGAAAATGAGTTTTTAAAAAAAAATAAGAAAATGTTATGTTCTACAATAAAGTATACTACATATTTTTTCCTAAAAAGTGTAGTTTTTGAGAAAATTTTGAAAAACCTATAATAAACATGTTTTTTCTAAATAATCCCAATTTACGTACGCCATTGAAGAGCTACTTGCTTTTCCTAACCTTATTGATCAATACATCGTTGGAAAGGGAATTTTATTCTTCACAAAAAACTGTTCTTTGCAATTTTTGATAAAAAGGTTAGTTTTTGAGAAAAATGCATAAAACTGAAAAAAAAAACAGGTTTTTGGAGGTTTGGGGGGGATTTTCTCCGTCCCTGTCGATTTTTCGAGTTGGCAACAGAGATATTCGGATTCAGCGGAGTCAAATTAGGAGGAAATGGTCTGTTGCCAAAAAGTAATATGATTTGCTTCTAGACCGAAAACGGAAAGCCTTTTAAAATAATATGCTCTGACTAATTGACTTAAGGAGCCGACTCGCGCCGATATTTTCGTGCTAATGTAAGGGTTTGGAAATACACGCTTTTCTTGAAGACGACTACAGGTTTTAACAAAAACTTTTTTTAATCGTTTAAAGTGATCTTTGGTACAGGCCTAAAACTATTTTTTAGTTAAAAAAATTTGTCCAAAATAGCATGAAATTATGCTTATTTATAGTCAAAAATCGATCATTTTCATATCATTTTTTTAATAGGAAATTGTTATCTGATTCAATCGGGGAAGAATTTCGGGCCTACAAGGGACATTCCTCTAAATAAATAAAAAATTGCAGGTCATCTGGTAGGAAAACGTGTATTTTTAAATCCTTACAAGACCAACAATTGCCGCTTTTGTCATCAATAAAGTGGGGCCCTCTGCTGGTCGCTAAGAATTATTTTTAAAACAATAGCAATATCAGTAGTAGGTTTAAGCGGGTGCTGGACCACTTTTGAGGAGGGAATGACCTTGAATGACCTTGACGGTCGTTGCCTTGTTTTATGTAGAGACGAATAGTTTGAGTAGTATATTTGACCTTGAAAAGTTGTGAAGGTCATTATGTTGACCTTGAATGACCTTGACGATCGTTGCGTTTTTATATGTAGAGACGAATAGTTCGAGTAGTATTTTTGACCCTGAACAACCTTGACCTTGTCTGACCTTAAGCACAAAAAATACCTCTATCTTTGACTCTGATTTGTTTTACACTTTTGAAAGATTTACATTATCCCCACCCTAATAATTGTATTTAAACATATAAAAAGGAAAAACAAACCCACTTGAAGTATTAGTAGATTTCTGTATCTCAACGTCTCAAATCACTCTCTAAAATAAAAATAAAGAAAAAATAGTATAATTTGTGGAAAAACAATAATTTAAAGGTAATAATATGGATATTTTAAAAATCAAACTTGAACAAATAAATTTCGAAATAAACAATGAAGCAAAACTTCAATTAAAATCTTTAGATTCATTACAAGTTAATACCACATATGTTAAAGAAATGTGCACCATTGATACCCGTCATGGAAAATCTGTTTTAATAACATTGGCTGAAGATGCTGATGTATTTAAAACGTTTTTACCAAAACGTGTGCTGATGATTTTATCGATCTAGTTAATAAAAGTAATCAAAAATATACTCTAACCTATCTGGGGCAAAGTGAACCCACATACATCGGTGCAAAACGTAAATCCATATTTGAATTTGGAATATACTAAATTATCTTAAAATTATTGTGTGTTAAAATATTATTCTTAAAGTATTAAAAATATGAATCGTTTGGAAGAACAAATTCACGATTTACGATTCTGGTTGTTTGAGAAGTCGGACGAACTGATGGAGGGTGACCCGTCACTAAGAGATGTAGCTAGAGCAAATAATTTTATGGATGGTGTCATTCAATGCCAAATGTTTTTTATGGGTAACCAAACACTTCAAGAGTTTTGTAAAAATATGAGATGGCTGAATTTGTTGTATCTTCTGAGGCCATTGGAAGATATTCCACTGGAGTTACTCTTTCCACCGCTCGATGAAGATGAAGATGAAGATAGTGGATTCAGAGAGAACGATGATTAAATATAAGACATTTATCAAAAATGTGTATTTATAATTAGTTTATGGATTGTAGTATGGATGTAGTTTTAAATTGATAAAAGCTGTAATAAAATATATTATAATAAGAAATGAAAAACTATTTTTTAATTGGATTTGTTTTATTGCAATATTATTTTTATCTTATTTTTTTACAAAATTTTATAATAAAGTAACAATATTAGTATAAAACACAAAATAAATATATTATAAAAATTAAGGAAGTGTAAAAAACCTATATTGATTTTCATTTGATGTGAATTTTAAAAAATATATTAAAATTCAAATATTTTTTTAAACGATATCCGACTTATTTATCCATGAATTATGTCTATCTGTAAAACCTAACCACTTAACAAAGTATTGCTCCAGTTTATTACACTTCCTTTTCTTAATAATTTTCTCCACTAAATATATTGATGGCACGCTGGTTTTCTGTAGCTCCATTTCATAAAAAGCACCAAGTATAGGTTCTCCGTCAAAACTTTCTATTTCATAAGTGGGTGGATTCGTTATATTTACTTTTACAATTTTAAATTGTTCCGCTGACCACGATGGTGTGTACCCTTTTTCAAAAATTGACTTATATTTGCTTATACGAACTACGTCTCCAACTTTGAATTTAATTTTTTTAGGTACCATTTTTATATTTTCAAATGCGGTAATTCTAGTGGTGGGTTTCACATCAATTGGTCTCATTTGAATAGTTGTGTGAATTGTTTTATTATATTTATCAACAACATCCTGTAAAATATGAAACCACTTATAGCTTCCTAATGTAGAGAATTCTTTATAAAGATTTGTTTTTAAAGTTTTGATTACTCTTTCCACAATGGCTGCCTTCTTTACACTATATGTGTGATAGTGATTTACAGACTTCTTTTTCATAAGTGCTTGGAAGTGTTTATTAAAAAATTCCGTTCCTTGATCAGATTGTATGTTATGGGGGTAATAACCAGCTTGCTTAAAAACATCCCGCATTGCTGCACATATTTCAAGTCCTGTTTTATTTTTTATTGGTCTAGCCCAGACAAATTTAGAAAAGCAATTTATGCATACTAAAATGTATCTATACCCCAAATTATATTTTGATAATTGTTGTATTTCAGCTAAATCAATCTGCCATAGATCCTTAAAACCTTTTATTAGGGTTTTTCTTCGCAGGAAATTTTTTCTTGCAGGTTTATATAGCTCATTAACCACTTGAACTTTTTGCTCACTAGCCATCGTTAAAATAAATACTTTATTTTTTCAATTCAAATGGGTGTATGATATTCTATGCGTCCATCTGACCAAATTATTGGTTACAAAGCGGATTCAAGTGGCTGATGTTTCAAAACTTTTCTTTCTATGGCACTCAATCTCCCATGTAAATTTAACAATAGTTTACCACTTGTCGATTGTTGCGTTTTTATTTTTTCTAAATTGGTTCTTACTGCATCAACAGATTCTGCTATAGCTAGCTTTAGTTCTTCAACTAGTTTGTTTATACGATTTTCCAGAAATTCTAGATTGATAGCGTCTTTATGATCTACAGCATCTGCTATATTACATAAACGTTTGTTCTCAATGTCGAAATCATTTTTAGCGGTCAACTTAAAACCATTACCCTTCAATCCTTTTATATATGTAATTTTGGAAGTTTTTTTTATACGACCAAACTTGTCAATCGTGTTCTTTACACCTCCCATGTTAGATAGTAACTGAACAATATATGCTACAATCAAAAAGTGAGTCCTAATATATAACCCCTTCTTCTCTCAATTCTTCAATTATAGACAAAATTTCACCATCATGACCAGTATGCCCAGCCATTTTTGAGCTCCATAATAATCGCAAGCGACTAACTAATTCTTTAGCAGTATTCCAATATACATAGTTTACTTTATTATTATTGAATTTTTTGAGATTTGAAATTTTATTTCTGGTAATACCAGAACCTTCTTTACTTCTGCCATGTTTCGGTGTTAGAAGTGGTTTTATAAAATTTGTAAATTTTACAGATCGGCTGGTATTTACCCCATATATTTTATTATATTCATTGTAATAGGCATTTGACAAATTAAGTATTTGCTTATAATCGCTGAGTGCTTTTGGGTTAATGTCACCAATGTTTGACACACTTGGTTTTTTAAAAAATAACAAATCGTATAAATCACGATGAGCAGAAAATGCCCCAATCATATTTTTTTTTACGCCAAAGAGTTATTAGTTTATCTGGAAATTTTATTGTAGCATTACCTATCTGAAAATTATCATTGTTGGAATTGTACCTAACACCATATATGGTGTCATAGATAGATGGGTTTGATTTAAGCCCCTCCATATAGATTGTAGATATAGAATTTAAATCTTCCCCAATATCTTGTCTCAGTGATGCATCCATAGCTTCATTGTTGACACTCTTTTTAGGTGATAAATGAGAACTTGCATCTGCATTAAATGATTTTTGACTTTGATTAGAGTATGAGGATATTGGTGTATCCGGCAAGGGTGGTGAAGCTGAGAGGTAAGATCCATGATGAGATTTATTTCCACCATCACCATCTTCCGAATCATCAACCATAACATTGGCTGCAACTCTCTTTGCTTTTTTTGCTTCCACAGCTATCAAAGGTGTTGCTATATTACTACTTGTCCTTTTTACAATTGCTGCATTTTTAAAATTTTCTGAAATTTTTGATAATGGTTTTGAGATGGGTTCATAAAATTTCTCAAGATTTGTTTGATTTTGCGACTCTTCATTTTTTAAAAATTTAAATTTTGTTCTTACTGCATCAGTCATAGCAACAAGATCACGTTTTAAATCGATCGATCGATCGATCGAATTTGACATATTTACAAATAAGATGTTTGCAGTTGTTCGTTCTAAAAGCAACTAAAGTTGTTGCTACACATTTATTAAACATATATGTAACTATCAAATCCTTTTCTATATCTGCCATTGTTTAAATCTGCATCTTTAACAATAACTAGAAAACCATATTTATCGTCCCAACATTTTCCACAGATTTCTTGAAACTTAGTAAAAGTAAAGTCTGGAGAAACGTGATCTGAAAAAATATGTCGCAGATTCATTTCATCTTGTTTAAATACTATTGTGAAATTTGAATTATCTCGAACTAGCTGTTTTGGTACTCTAGAGTAAGTCTGTGCTAGGTAAAAACAATCTATATTTTTATGCCTCCCCATACTGTAGTATGATTTTATTACACTCTGACCATCGCAAATTACATCATCGAAAATAAATATCGAATTTGGTTTTGCCTCAAATGGTGGTATAACGCAGGATGTATCATTAAATGTGTAGTATCCAAGCCCCTCAATTGGCGATAAAATTTGCCTTAAAAATTCATATTTTGATTGAAACAATGATTTGGAGTATATATATACATTTTCAAATTTTAATCCTAGTGGGTGTGTAATAAGAGTGATAAGCACATTGGTTTTACCACAATTTGATGGCCCAATTATTAATCCACGTATGGAATTGGGTAGTAAAGATCCATGACGTTGATATGTAATACCACAACCCGTCTTTTCATCCCAATTTATAATTGAGATTCTGTCTTGTTGCTGCACTATGCGCATTTTTATATGAACTATCTTTTAGTATTTAAGCTGACTTGTATTTATATCAAAATCAGTTCGATGTCATCTATCAACAGAAAAAGTTCAGTAAAAAAGGGGCGAGGCGTATTTATTTCACTTTTAAATAAACTTCCTGTAGAATTACACATCCCGGGTTATCAATATTGTGGTCCTGGAACTAAACTAAAGACAAGATTAGCGAGAGGTGATCCTGGAATAAATGCACTAGATAGAGCCTGCAAAAAACACGATATTAGTTACTCTATTAATTTGGATAATTTAGAAAAAAGACACAAATCTGATCGCGAACTAGAAGAAAGTGCGTGGCAAGTTCTTAAATCAAAAGACGCTGGAATAAAAGAGAAGGCTGCTGCTTACTTTGATACAAATTCAATGAAAGTTAAGCGAAGATTTGGAATGGGGTTAAAAAAGATAAAATCGAAAACTCGAAAGGTGGCTTTTGGGTCTGCGATACGTCGAAACGTTCAAACAAAAATTAAATCGATCTTGAATCAAAATAAGGGGAAATATCAAGATATTTCAAAAATTACAAAAATTGCTTTGATCGCAGCGCGTAAGCATTTAAAAGCTTCTGGTGGAAAAAAGAAGATTAAAACCCCAAGAGTAATTCCCATTCCTAAAATGGGGGGTATTTTACCTCTAATACCAATTTTTGCGGGGTTATTCGCCCTAGGATCATTAGCGGGTGGCGCTGCTGGTATAGTTAAAGCAATAAAAACCGTTAATCATCTTAAAAATAGTGTTACTGGTGTTAAAAACTCTCAAATGCTTGTAGAAAGTAAAAAAGGGGGAGGTTTATACTTAAAACCGTATCGAACTGGGTTAGGACTTTATTTAACAAATCCAAAAAACTAGTAAAGCCCTTACCAGCAAGGGCATTATCAAATATTGATTTGGAAAGATATGCAAAACAATATCAAATTGCAAATTTCGTTGGTGTATTTATGAGAGATAGTCTTCCTAAAAGTGGACATCGCAAAACTGAATCGGCCATCATAAACTTAGACAGTGTAAATGGACCAGGAACACATTGGGTTGCCTACAGAAAGAAAGCTAGAAAAGTAATTTATTATGATAGTTTTGGAAACTTACCCCCACCTTTGGAATTCATAGAATACATGTATAAAGGATGTAATTATGCCACAGAAATTTGGTATACATATAAAAACCAACAAAAATTTAATACAGTATATTGTGGTCAGCTGTGTCTACAGTTTCTCTTAAAAAATAACTTATTTTAGTAGTAATTTTAAAAAATGAATCGAAATAATTCCGAAAGTGAGTATGCAAAACTAAAAAAAATGTATAAATCACTAAAAGCATTTAGCAATGCAAAAAGTTTGCTACCGATGACGAGTGACGAACTATGTGGTTTACCTAAAGAAGTAATGATAGCATGTGCACCAAACGAAATAGCTTTGGTGTGGGAGAAGTTGCCAGAAGAAGTTAAAGAAGACATTGATATTTTAAAATATCAGTATTGCTACGACCATTACTCTACAAACAACTCTAACGATCAAATTGATGGTCCACCACCAAAAAAAATATTTTGTTGTATATGTAATGCAAACGGCTCAAAAGTGTCTAAATCTGAGGAAATTGTAGATTGTGACATTATATCCAGTTGTTGTAAGACACAGTAAAAAAAATGTCTTATACTTTTACATTAAGTGGTTATTCAAGTATTTTAAGTGCCAACTTCTATCCTCCTATAGAGACAAACAACAGAGAAAAATATGGACTGGGTCTTATAGGATTTTATTCATATAATTCAATTTTTAACATAGATGAAACTAACAATTGTTTTGGATTTAGTAAGCCAAACTGGGGAGGGCCAGTAATGTTAAAAATACCTCCTGGTGCATACGAAATAACCCAAATACATGATGCAATGCTTAAAGCTCTTCAAAAAGGTGCAAAAGAACTAGATGAAAATATTTTTAGCTTACGTGCAAACAATAGCACTTTGAAATGCGAAATTAAGTCAAAGTATGTACTTCACTTTAAGCACTACAACTCAATTGGACAGTTGTTGGGATTTGCAAATGAAGAGCGACTAAAGCCCAATGAGATTCATGAATCTTCAACAATAGTTGATATTACAAAAGTTCGCATTATAAGAGTAGATTGCAATATAACAACCGGTGCATATTTAAATTCAGAACAGGCGCACTCTATTTATGAATTTGACATTGATGTGGAACCTGGGTATAAGCTAACTAAAGAACCAACAAATATCATTTATATGCCAATTCAACCAGAGGGTCGTCAGTTTATCGACAACATTACACTAAGGATCGTGGATGATAGAGGAAAGCTCATTAATTTTCAAGGAGAAAAAATAATTGTTAAATTAGAGCTTAAAAGGTTATAACGAAAATGGGTTATTGTTTTGATCATCACAGCTATCCAGTGTCGCAAAAAAAAGATGTTAAGACTTATATTCCAAATAAAAACCGATGCAGAAGCAGTAGAAAAACCATTCATGTTAAAGACTTGTCAAGAGAAAGATCTAAATTGTCCACAGAAGAAAAAGTGTTTTTGAAATCACTTGGTTTACATCTAAAAAAAACTGTTTAAAATGATTTCAACTAGTGAAAAGTTAGAAGCATTTAATGAACCAATTTTTGAGAATTCAATTATAAGTCTGGAAGAGCATAGTTATAAACCCTATGGAACACCATCTTTTAAAAACTCAGATGAAATTCGTATCCCAATTCAATTTCAAGATCTAATTTTGGATGTTTCCGAAAGTTATATTTATATAGAAGGAAAGTTTACACCAAGTAATGCATCTAAAAGATGCTACTTATCAAATAATGCTCTTGCTTTTTTATTCGAAGAAATTCGGTATGAAATGGGTGGTGAACAAATTTGCGTTGTTCGAAAACCAGGAATTACTTCAGCACTAAAAACCATTGTTTCATTTGGAAGTAGTCAAGAAAAGCTTCTTTCAACATACGGTTGGGGTTTAACAGAAGCCAATCAATGCATATTGGACAAAACAAGTCATGTATTTAGTGGAAGACTCCCATTAAAATACTTGATGGGATTTGCAGAGGACTATAGAAGGGGCATTTTTAATCAAAAACAAGAACTGATTCTCGTAATAGCTCACACCTTCAATAATTGTTATATTGGTGAAGTTGATGCGGAAATCTCCATAGATAAAATCGAATGGAAAATCCGGCACATAATTCCAGAGGATCGTCAAAGGATTAAAATTCTATCTAAAAATTAATAAGGGTGGTAATAATGTTAATATCAAAGCTGCCTATCGCATGTGGGACCTATATGAACTGCCTCTTCTTCGGGGCACAGCTTCTGATACGTGGGCAGTAAGAAGTAGTACGAATTTGGAAAAAACCACGATACATTATTATTGGATTTCAAAAGACTGAAAATTGCAATGCCAGAGACAAAGATGCCACAGAATTTATCTCTGCTGATTTGGCTGATATTAGATTATATATTAATTCGATAGTTTTCCCCTATGAGAGGTGGAGTCTCGATTTTTCAAAAAGATTATGCGGTCCTGCCTACTATGCATATCAAAATTTTCAAAGCAGTTACTATGGAAAAACATGTAATGAACCAATGCTTGATTTAAATAGTTTTATTCAAAACCCATTAATTGTTATTGATGTTTCGCATCAACAAGATTCAATAACCTCATCAACAGTGGATATTAAATTGGAATTTAACACCAGAAAATCTAAATTTCCAAATGATGTAAAAGTGTATGCTTTACTTATTCATGATTCCCTAATTTCCTATAATATTCTAAATGGTACTGTAACAAGGGGTTAATTTCAATGTAATTTTATTTATAATATTTTTGAATGTATTTTAATGATTTAAATGAAAATAAATGTTTTGAATTTTGTATTTTAAAATGATTTAGATATAAATATATTTTTCTTAAATAAA